>JAUMHL010000008.1:9057029-9080454 GCA_032362345.1 Sandelia bainsii | reverse complement strand
CTTTTCAGTAACTAGTTTAGTTAATTAAGTTCTGCCCTCTCGAATCATGTTGTTCGAGAGAGTTTTTCTTCCCATCTTTCTTCCCATCTACACAGATTCAAGCCGCATCTCCCGTCTCTGATTATGGGCAACGTGAGGTCTCTGGACAATAAGACGGACGAACTGACTACTAGAGACAGAGAGACATAATGTGACCATATCTTAATCCTCCACTTCTCCTAAATCTCCGCCTTCAGTGAGCTGCTCCCTCATCACAGACCCTACAACAAGCTCACACACACACACACACACAGCATGTGCTTAATTACTATTGTGCACTCAGCAGCTCGTTGACCTCTGACCTCCCACTGCAGTCTGGGAAGTTTCACCCTAATGAGGCATTCAGGGACACGTCAGTTTACTGTCGACCCTCTCATAGGGACAGCTGCACCGTCGGCTTTTACACTGCTGCTGCATTTGCTGTTAGTCACATTTTTGAAGTTTGGTGGGTTCTCGTCAGGGATGCAGTCATACAGATGTTTGGTGCGGTGACGTTGTGTAACCGTTACATTCACCTAAGTGCTGGTGAAATATGAGAAAGAGCATTTACAGTACTTCACACCAACACATTTACATTCATACACTGTAGTTTTCACTGTAACAGGAGCAGAACAAATAAAGAACTTAACTTTAATCAAACATCGAGCATTAACATATGTCTGGATTCTGATCCTCAGAATCTTGTTGGGACATCTCCAGCTACACACAAAAAGACACACACACACAGTGCATTCAGACACCGTTTGTATTAGTCTGCTGCTCTTTGGTCTTTGTGTCACTTTGATTTTCTGGAAGTTTCTCTGTGTTTTTCTTTGTTCTGTCCCTTCTCACAACTTTGAACTGATCTGAACTGAACCGAGCCGAGCCGAAGCGAACCAGCGAGCAGACAGGCAAACCCAAAGTGAACCGAGCTAAGCCGGCTTCTCAGAGCAGCTGCTCGCCATCAATAAGTCATGTGGTCACATTTGCTCAGTCAGGCGAGTTGTTTTCTTCTTCAGAGCAAAGATTCAGACAAAGAAACCAGAAAATCTGACAGAGAAGAAATAAAAGAAATTAAAGTGAATGACTTTTGGTCCAAATACTAATCATTCCTAAAAACGTCACGCTGAGAAGAATCACTCACTGATATCCAGTAAAATGGAACATTATATAGATTTACTACAATTATAAGAGAGATGATGAGAATAAACTAATCTAAGAAAAGCTGACAAACACACAGAAACATGAAGCTGAAGTCACACGGGACCTGATGTCTTCCTCTCTTCTCTGGAGTCATAAGACATGTACATACTTCAGCATTTATGCACCAAGTCTGTTTCCAACATTTCCACCTTGTCAACTCCTCGTTCTGCTGTTTTAACTCTGTTTAGGACAGAAACTCGTCACTGAGTAAAGGTAAAGAAGGAGCAGCAACATTTGAAATGACAAACTACTGATCTTCTTACATCTTTCTCTACTTTCTACAGCCTGTTCTTCACCATTTTCTTTGTCTTCACATTTCAGTCATTTATCAGAAAAGTGTCGATTCTATCACTGTGAACAAATGTACTGTACATGTGTGGGCTTAAAGCTGCTGCTCAGACAATAAAAGACTTTTGAAGACGTCACATTTAAAACATTTTATAAAATCAAATCAAAGAATGATCTAAATAATTAACATTTGTGTGTTGCTGCCCTGCTTTGCCCGTTTGTACTTCAGTCTGAGTTGGGTTTCAGTATTTTACTGACACAGTGGAGGCTGCAGCAAACTGAACAGTGTGGTGCTGCAGTGTAGAGAATTTTTGTGGATCTATATTTGATAACTTCACCATGAATTAATCATGTTAGTGTGTGAACCTGCAGCTTTTATTTAAGTCGACCGTCCTGTTTGTGTTCAGATCTTTACTGTCGTTAGATCCACACACACACACACACACTGTTAAGCATGCAGCTACATACCATCTATTAATTATCAATGAGGGTCCTGAGTGCTCTGTGTGTGTCTGAGTGTCTCTGTTTTCAATCACTAACAGTCGAGGACACACGCCAGCCTTTGTTCCAGAGGGAGAACGAACATGTCATATTGTTGCATAAGTCTGAGATGCCCACCCCCCCAGTGTTAGCATAAAATCCAGGAATGACTTCCACTCGTGTCACATCACACTGCAGCTCAGGACACAAATACACACAGAGATAATCAGACAGAACAGGGCGATGTCTCACACTGACAGACGGTCTGTAGTAACACGAGACAGACACAGAGAGAGACGGACTGACGACAAGAAGAAAAGGATCAGACAAGATGAGAAAGCAGCAAATGTTGCGTAACAGTTTCAGTGTTCCAGCAGCTCTGCTTCTCTCTGTGTCTGAAATCACAAACTGCACACACACCACAAGTACCATGTTAACGTGGATCTGAATCATCAGCTGCTGCATCACTGTGCACAGAACAACTGCAGAAACACAACAAACGAACAGAAACCTGAGATGATGATGACTGAGAAACGTGTTGCTGCAGGATGCTCCAAGGCACAAAGCAAGGTCCATAAGGACATGGATGTGAGCGGAGACTCTGAGCCAGGTCTTCTCATCCAACATCAGTGTCTGACCTCGCAAATGTTCTCCTGCAAGGATGGTCAAATATTCCCATTAAACAGACTGCCAGAAGTGGAACTGCATAACTACCAGAGAAGCTTCAGACGTCGCAGTAGTATTTTTTGTTTCCCTTTTACGAGAAGAGACACCATCTCAGTAAACCTTGTGAAGACGACTTTGTCCTGTTGTGTGTTTCATAGTTTCAAAAACTGTTTTCCAAAAACAAAAGTCTGAAAAGTTGGGCATAACTCTCACTTGTACTCAGGAAGGGGGTGGGAGGCATGGCCAAAACATTAAATCTCCGTTTGTCAAGCTTGGGGATGATTCATTATTTTGATTGTTTCGTGCCACTTTTCCTGCGTACCTTTAGGATTTTGTGCACATGACAGTTGAGTCAGATGATAATTAGAGATGCTCCACCTGCAGAGCTGTCCTCACTGCAAATGTTAAAAAATAAAACCATCAGCACCAGATGCTTCAACTGAGAAGAGCACGTCTCCACTTCAATAAATCTCAGCACAGATCGAGCTGAAGCGTCTGTGCACAGCCTGATATCTGCAGACAGCTGCTAACTAGCATTAGCCACATCTGACTGATGCTGTACTGTTGGATAATTGAAGTCCAATCTATGGGTAAAAGTTGCTCTTACTAAACATTCAGTCAGAGCTGCTTCATTGTTGTTGATGAAGTGAGTGGAGTGTGTGGGTGATTTCACTCTAATAATGACATTACTACCCTCTGTGTGTGTGTGTGTGTGTGTTACACAGTAGAGGGATGGATGGTGTGATGGCGCTGAGAGAGTGGGAGGATGTGGGCGACATGAATCAAGCATCTCTCTGAATCTAAAACCACTGAACACACACACAGAGCCGTTTGTCTTCGGTTTGTAAAAATCCATTTCTCCATGTTTCCGACATTTCACGGTGAATTCTCTGCTCAGAGCTGCTGTTGTTGACCTCTGCTAAAAGGCATGACGGCACATATCTGACACGAGGAGCCACGTAAACAATCTGCTCGGCATTCGAGTGGTTTAAGTTGTGAGGACACGGTTGCTAGGCAACTGATATCAAAAAGAGGATGCTGCCTTGTTGTCTGTTCAGACAGGGGCCACAGCTCCTTACTACAAAAAGACGTAGGAGTGGACATTTAGGTTGTTTATATTGTCCCCATGGTTTAACTTGATAAATTTGTGTAGAAAGTACTTTTGATGTTTAGACTTAAACCATGAGGGGACGACTATACAGGAGTCTCAAACATATTTTTGTCCTTCTCTTTGAGATACTTGTTTGGTTTAATTTTGCATATGTGTGATTTTTATTTCTGTGTTTAATGTACAGCACCTTGTTTGAAAAGTTATTATTAATGAATATTACATAAAACATTTAATCCCAGCTCATTTGTACACTGATTGATTTTAATTGGACACAGCTTAGAGATCTGAATGATTTTAACACTGAGTAAGTTAACAGAAGTTGATATTTGAAGTTGGATAAGCTCAAAGTCTATAGATTTGTCAAACAGTTCCCAGCGAATATTTAGCTGAAAATGCCCACAGAACAAAATAACGAACAAACTACTCCTTTAATAGATGCAACACTTACTGTTGTAAACTCAGCAGCTGATAGTGATGACATGAAATGACTTTCTGCTGTGGATCATATGGAGGGTGGTGAATGACACTTGTGTTACTGCTGTAGAAGCTCTGACAGATGTTCCTGCTGAATATTTATTATAAAACACATGATTGATAAAATGTAGGTAAATGGCAACGCATGCTAACGTCTGGAGCTAAATTACAGCTGCAGCACTTCTCACAGAAAATCTGTATTTTTCTAATGTGCATGTGTGTTGTTGAGAATTTGTGGAACTGTAATAACTGTGATTCTAATTACAGTAAGAAATTTAAAGTATTCAGTTTTCTAGATTCTAGACTGATAACCAGGAGCCACATTAAAGCAGTGAACCCAGTCAGACTCTGTGTGCACTGTGAGAAAACACCATCAACAAATCAGTTTCACTCCCACCAAGCTTTTAAACACATTTCCCTGGTCATCCAGGATTTATTGTCCCAAATCCTGGACCATGTAAAGAAGTGACAAGGAGCCACAAGAAAACTGTCGATAAACAAAGTCCAACTTAAAACTGACCAGCGCCTCTTCTCCCCCCCGTTCCCAGTTCAAACTCTCCCACTGCTTTCCTGCCATTATGCAACCAAAGCCTGCAGCCAAAAACAGCCTCCCAGCCCGACTGCTCTCCTCCTGTTCAAACAAACAGCCTCTCCACCCTCTGCACCGACAGACGGGCGGAGGACACAGATGAATGAGACGGAGACCCAGTCGCTGTTCGCAGCCTGCTGGGTTTTATTTTGTGAAAAATGCAGATGAACAAACTTTGAAGGTTTTACGTGGAAATCCCAGAGACCTTTATTTGGAAGTGTGTATTTATTTTAGCAAAGCCTCAGTGTGCACTTGAGTCCCAGGAAGAATTCTTTGTTCTTACGTGACATAAAAGGTCAAGGGGGGTTCACATCTCTGGCTTCAGTACATTCACGTGACACGGGTGGTGCAGCTGAGGTGATCGGTGACCAAACAACAGCCAACTGGTCGTCAAAGTCATCAGTGATGTAACTTTCCCCAGTAGGACTAATGATTCTGGACACAAGTCAGTTTCTGTAAGAGGAGCTTCACTCAGCAGCTAACTGGTCGCGTAGGGAGACGATCAAACAAACATCAAACGTATTTAAAAATCTATAAAGAAATCGTAGCTGCAGGTGGGGACACTGTCATTTTGATGCAGGATAACAAAAGTTGCACTTGACTCAAGAAACCAACTCCAAAATCAGATCAGTGGCAATAAAACCTCTGCTTCAGCAACAGATTCCCTAATGCCATCTCCACATACTGTAAAGGTCGACACACAAACTGAGCAGCAGCCAAATGGCTCCAGGATAAATGTGATATTCTCAGATAAACAGCACAATTATATCCTCATATCCATTTGTGAAAGGCCACTGTGTCTGTGTGAACAGACAGATGGGCTGATTGTCAGTCCAGACGACTGGGAACGTTCGACAGTGACAACAACACACTGACGGAGCGAGGGAAGGGGACCGGAGCTCAGCTCTCATGGAATCAGACTGAGTCATTTTAATGAAGTTAAGCTCAGATTTGCCAGAGGAGAGAGAGAGATAGACGGAGGAGAAAGAAAGAAAGAAGCTGTTTCTGTCCCCTCATTACTGCCTGTTTTCCAGCATGGATCTGTGACCTTCATACAAAAAGAGATAAATCAACGGGAAAAACTGAACTTTCCATGAACCAGGCGGATCTGGAAAACCCAGGTTTGCAGGTCTGAGATTCTGTCTGTTTACCCGCTGCAGTCATGAAGGACTAATGAAGAGGAAATTAAAAAGACTGTAACACCACACAGAGGCCACATTAGCTGTGTTTCAACAGCTGCCACTGATTCTGTCTCCACCTTCTAATTCTTAATTACGGTCACTGTCTCACTGATCTGCCCATCACCAGTCTCAGGAGCCTCACGAGGGACGGCTGCGGCCTGCAAAGGTTTCACGTGACAAAGTCAGAAGGCTCAAAACCGCTGTAGTAGAAACACAACTGAACAACACTTTCAGCAATCAGTTCTTACTGAAATGAAACATATTAAAGCAACATTTATAAACAGAAAAATCTGATAATAAATGAAATGTTGAACCAGTGCTGTCAGCAGCTGGTGAACCAGATATTTAACTTCATTTTAACAATGTAGGTTCTTGTGGTTGACAGGGGTCAACATGCTCCCCCCTGGAAAAACTCTGGCCTTCCCAACTCACTAACTAGCTAACAGCTAACAGACTAGTTAACCTATCGTTTACCTAGGTTCCAACATTCAGGGATTGTTTAGTAGACCGGCATGCAGTTTTATTTCTTAAGTGGTACCATTGAAAATGACGTTAAAAATCAACACTTTGTCATGAAAAAAATATTTATGTTAAGTCATGGTGAGATGAGAAATGAGAAAATGAGAAATAAAAATGATGAGTTAAAAGTCAACATTTTGGCTTTTAGGCTTGCATTTGTTAGACTTGTATTTGCCAACCCATTCATAATTTTCATCTGATGCCCTTAATCATGTTAATAACTGTTACAGTTGTTCATTTTAATTTAGGGACCAATCACAGGAGGAGCCTGACGCTGGCACTGAACTATACTATCAAATTAAACTGTGGACTTTCACTACATACATTCATTAACGCTGTCCTCTCTCATTCTGCTCCTAACTGGAGGGAAAATCATTCTGCTTTCTCATTCAGTGAAAATTAGGTCAATAAATCTATTTTGCTGTTTGATGCTGTGAACATTACTTTGCTCTGCTACGTCCTCATTAGTCCTTCTCAAGTTATCATCACTAATTATTATTAGATTAATACAAGTTCTAACGTTAACATGCTGGACACTACAGAGAGATTTAAACTAAGCACTGGTTGTTCCCCTTTGACTCCAACAAATATCACATCTTACATTTTTTCGCTGACTGAACCATGTTCATTTACACATAACAAATCATGCTCAGAGAAGTTAGATAAGTAAAAGCACGAAAGATTCAATAAGGGCTTGTTTGGACCAACCCAAATATTTCACCAATCTGGAACCAGATCCAGAACAGAACTACAGGCTATTTTCTGCCTCCGGCAAAGGTAGAAAGTAGTGACTGGAAACAGGCCTAATGCAGATCACTGAGTGGGCGTCTGCTCTGAACGCACATTCACTTACACAAGAGACGGACATTTTGTTACACTGAGAGAGTTTGAGGTAAATGAGGAGGAGGAGAGGACTGGGTTTAATGGTAGCTCCACTGGGAGCAGATAACCTCCTTTTTACTCTGCTTATCAGGACAAAAGAGCACCATCTCTGCATCACACACACAAACAGATTTTACTGCTCTGTAAAGCTGCAGTCGCCTCTTTCTACTCTTGTTTCACGGCTGCTTCTTAACTAAACTGAAGTGACGACATCAAAGAAATTCTGCTTTTCCTCCAGTTTATATAAGATCTAAATTAAGTTGTTTCACCACATGCATCCAGGATTCCTGTAACACATACTAGACAACTGTATCAACCAGCTGCTGAAGAGGCATAAATGTGACGTGTAAACACACAGACACTTCATGTTAGACGTATGCACCGCTGTTAAGAAAATGTAGGAGGAGGTGAAGTATTACGGTGTTGCAGTATGTGTTATACTGAAATTCACTCAGTTGCTCATTTCTTTTAGTTGTTAGATAGAATTGTTGCATTAAAAGCAGCTTCCAGTTTCATTTAATCACAGTCAGAAAATAGATGAAAACTCTACAAAGTCACTGCACTGTTATGGTAACTGTACTTTGTACTGTAGAAATACTACATAATACTACACAATGGTATTGGTACTTGTTAATGGCAAGTACTCATGTAATAAGTGGCGCTTTCATAACATGCAAGCTAAGATCATTGCTGTAAAGACCATACACAGACTTTAACGTCTTCTGATTTTATTTAAAGGGATTTTTGTCACAGTTTAAAGTGTAATGTTTTGTGTCCTATCAGGGCTCCTGTAGCGGTTTGATCATATCTGGTATTTAGCCACATGAAACCTCTTCTCTCAGTACGATCACTGCAGTAAACACAGATCAGAAAGTCTTCTGAAGGAACCTCTCGACTCCCACTGTTTATCTCGAGTGCTTCGTACCTCTTTCTGCTGTCTGTTCCCTCGTTTCTTTCCTTCCTTCCTTCCTCCTCACATTCCTTCACTCCATCTTTCCTCACCAATATGTTTCATCCTTCCTGTAGCTCTTTTTTTTCTGCTCTCAACATTTTCACATTTTCTGTCCTTTAACTCTTGTAGTGACCGTGAGGCATTCTGGGTAATGCAGTTCTTAACAGAAGTATAGAGAGAATCAGAAAATATTCCAGTTTTTCCTCTTACTGGTGGACAGAAACTGGTCTCTACTCATTTGTACTGGTCTGAAAATGCAGTGGTTGGTGTGTGTTTGTGTGTGTGTATCTATGCTGGTTTTTACTGGTTTATACTGGTTTCTGTTGCTCTCTACAGATCAGTTCTGGTCTGTCTTAATGTCCTGATTTGCTCTGTTCAGTGTCGGACCTGAATTTGTGTGTGTGCGTGTGTGTGTGTGTGTGTGTGTGCATGCGTGCTGGGTGTGTGTGTGTGTGTGTGTGTGTGCATGCATGCTGGGTGGGGGTGTGTGTGTGTGCATGCGTGCTGGGTGGGGGTGTGTGTGTGTGCATGCATGCTGGGTGGGGGTGTGTGTGCGTGCATGCTGGGTGGGGGTGTGTGTGTGTGCGTGCGTGCTGGGTGGGGGTGTGTGTGTGCGTGCGTGCTGGGTGGGGGTTTGGTCTCTGCAGACTGGATCTGTGGAGAACTGGTTGTTCCCTAACTCTCTGATAGAAGCAGCGCAGGTCACAGCAGAGGAGGGTGGAGCAGCTGGGACAGCGCCAAAGTGAGGGCAGGGGTGAGTCTGGGAGGAAGGAGGAGAGGGAGGGAGGTATGAGGGAGGAAGAACAGAAAGGGGGAAAGGAGATGTAAAAGAAAAACTGTTGGAGCAGCCTCCATCACTCTCTTCTGTTGCTCCTTTTCTTCTTTCAGTCCTCCCTCCGTTTTTTCTCCCTTATTCTTCTCGACTCTAAAAGCATCCTCCCCCCATCTTCTCCCTCCTTTTCCCTTCTTTGCTCCACCCTTATCCCCCCCCCCACTCCTTCCTTCTTTTCTTCCAAACTTCTCCATCCTTTCCTTCCTCCTCCTCCCTCCTCGGTGCAGTTCTCAGACATAATTTTTAGTGACGGCCAAAGCTAATCTAACAGTAAGACACACACACACACCCAGCAACACAAGTTGACCCACAAACCTCGCACACTCAACACACCCCTCACATGACTGAACAGCCTGCAGATGTTAAAACATCCTCTGCCTCGACCTCTGACCTTCTCTGGCTTTCTGCTGTTGCTCGTCTGTAATTTAGATTTTACAATTCGACTTTTAACACCAAACTCGACAGTTTTTCCTGCGCTCAGTCTGACCTGTGGTGGATGTCAGCAGGCTCATCACACAGTCTGCTCCTCTGTGGTATCACAGTTTCACCTGTACTTGGCCTTTTCATTGTGCTATCAGGAAATATAAACTGCAGCCTCCAAAATCATCTTCCAAACTGCACGTTCCTCTACCTGTACCGACTCAGAATCAGTTTCAAAATTTTTTGCTGTGTGGAAGTTAAACACTTACTGTCAGATACCACTCTTATTTCTCTTATTAGATAATAATAACTGCAGTGTTTCCCCTACCATTATACAACGGCACCACCCGCCCCCCCAAGACGGTCAAGTTAATTTTATTTAATTAGATTTTCTGTACAGCGCCAGATCAAATTAGAAGTCTTTTCAGGTTTCTTTTCCTAAAGAACAGGTCTGCACGTTGTTCTTTTATTAAACTAACTAAACAGCCTCATGTTATTTATCTTATTTACATGACGGCGTCATTTCTGTCTCTGTATCGCGCGCAGCGGAGTTCTGCCGACACACAAAGACACACGCACACACACACACACACACACAGGTAAACACACCGAGTGTGTGCGTCGGGAAATATGACTTTTAAGGTATAAAAGCCAAAACACACACACACACACCCTGGCGCAGAGCGATGCTAATAACACACATCGGGAGCGACGCAATTTCTTTCAATCATATTTTCACTGTACAGCTGATATTAAGCAAACGACACCATCTATTTCTATGACTTTAGTGCATTTTCCTTGTTATGTTTCTAGCATTAAAGACGTATTTCTACAGTCTGGAACTCCAGCTGTATGTAGAATTATTTCTTGTGCATTTGGAGACATTGCATAAAAGGTTCCATATAAATATTTCCACAGTGAGAACTTCTGTGCGCATTTCTGCAGGTGACCACAGCGCTAACTTTATTCATTATTTATGATTATTAATTGTCCCAGACACAAATTCGGGATCGGTCAGAGTGTGGCAGTAAATTGTTTTGTAAACTTTTCCACACGCTGTCCTCGTCTGCTGCATCGGGGATATCTGCATATTTAAAATACACAATAACCGCTGCTAAACTACAAAAACAGAATCATGAGTGAAATAAATAGTGAAAGTATGGGTGGGCGAGACGTTTCAATTGAGAAAGTGAATGGAGGTTTGATGCGTGTCAACGCTGGGGAAACAGAAGAGGGGGTAATCCCGCAAATGGTTGGACCTGCGTCAAACCCCCCCGCCCCACCGCTGTAAACCTAGGGGAAACACTGAACTGCCAACAGTCGACCTCCTCTCATGTATTATTCAATCACTTAATGCACTGATACAAATTGAAGTCACTCAGTAGAATGTAGATGTTTTATTTAGACTGATTATTAACTTGCAGTCTGTTAATTAAGGTCTGCTCTTGTTTTACAGGATGTGATCAGTTTAAAGAAAACATGGGAAATAAGGTGGATGTTCAACATGATGCAGATTCATAATGTATCTAAAGAAGAACAGAAGAAAGACAAGTGTTGCTATAGGAACTGTACTGATAACAGTAGTGTCAGAGTGAAGAGCTGAAACCAGCACAGAAACAGCTAAAAAAATAAAAAAATAAAATAAAAGGCAAATATTCTCTGGTGCCTGCTTCTTTTATCACAGCAAACTGAAAAATGCTTTGGTCTGGACAAAAACAAGACGGGACAACATCACTTTGGGCTCCGGCAAGTTTAAAATGATATTTTTCACTAGTCTTTGACACTTCACACACGAAATGTAAAGACAAACTCTGCAGATTAATCAATAATTTAATTGATCGTGAGTTTCTTCCCTATTGGAGCAGTCCCACTAGAGCAGGTGCAGAAGCAGTATTAGAGAAGTGTTAGCAGACACAAGCAGTGCTGCAGTGATGTTAGAACATTCATGTTAATAAAGCTTCTTTTTTTTCAGTATGTCCAGAATATCTGCTCAGAGCTGCAGCTCTGGTCCAAAAATATCACCAACTGTCAAAACCCTCACACAACATGTCGACACACACCACGGCACGCAAACACTCGGCTCCTCACAGTCCAGATTGGAGGGCCGGCTGTGTCGTCATGGCGATCCATCCCATAACTTGCCCTGGCCAGCTGCCAGACTCTTTTTCTCACTCTCTCCAGCCCACAATCCTGCACAGCTCATGTTGCAGTGCATTGTGGGAAGTCAGATCTAATCTATTCCACAGGACACGTGTGTGTGCGTCCACAGTGACTCTTTTGTTGAAGAGTGTGTATCCTGCTGATCAGACTATTAAAGAAGGATCAAACACATTCCTGAGCAGAGCAGGTTCACGTCCGACCGCCCACCTGCCACACACACTCACCTTTGCGTCTGTCCTGCACAACTCAGACAGACGCACAACTATACTCAGAGTGCACAACTCTAAGTTAGCTGTGAGGCCCAAAGTGGGGTAGGGGAGAAGCAGCCAAGAGGTTAGCTCTCCCAAAAAAATTACCTTTCTATCCAAATAATTTGCAACTGCAAATTCAATTTTTAGGAGACGTTACATGTTCTACCGTCATTACGAGGAAATGTTAATTATAATTACATTATAATTATGATCATTTTAATGCATTTTGTCAATAAGTGTCCTAACAAAGACACAAAGTACAGATGTGTGTGGTGTAGATCTTTATGCGTTCGGACAAGGTCATGTAGCCCCCTCCCCCAACCTGTCCAATGTCATCACACTCATTTCCCATGATGCCAAGTGGGCAAGAAATACACTGGTGTAAATCCCCTCAATATCAATATCTCTCTCACACACACACAGTGTATTTGAAGCTGTAAACACTTTGAAATGATTTGACATTTGCAGTACATGTTGAGGGGACATTGTTTTCAGGGTTTACACAATTCTTTGCTACACACTTAAATCACCTTTTCACTCTGTCCAGCTGTAAGATCAGATATGATAAGAGCTTTATTGTCATTAACATTGTGTCTGCATACACAAGAAAACTAAATTCTGTTCCTCGACCCACAGTGCAGTGCAATATAAAAGAAAAATGTGGTAAAACAGTTCAGCTAAAATGGGAAGGAAGGAAAACGCTGGTGATGCTTGATCAATATTACTAAAAACCTGTTTCAAAATAAAAGTCTATTTTCCTGTTTTGAAATGTTTAAGTCAGAACAAGAAATTTCATCCGATTTATCCGGATCAGTGAGGAAACGAATTATTTCAGAGTAATGTCTTCATCACGACAAACGCATAGTACTGCAGCCACCATAAAATGATCAGATGCACACACACAGACACACACACACGTACTGCAGCACATGAAGTCATCAGGGGTTGTGTTTCAGCTCTGCCCTGGAGATGAGAAGGGTGGAGGTGCATGATGTAATCCTCTCTGTCGTCATAGTGAGAGTGAAAAACGCAGCTGATGTCAAACCCGCTGAACACTGAATTTCCAGGAATCCTCCTCAGAGCTGTCGAAGCCGAGATGTGCACAGAAATGTTTTACGACAGTCTGACAAATCCTGACAAACCCAGTGAGAGTTAACCGATGGTGGAGGCTGTGGAGCAAAGCGCTTCAGCCTGAAGCTCATAAACCAATCGTCCTGTTTTATTATCAGTTTGCAGAGATCCCACTGAGGCAGATCAATCATAAAACATCAGGAAAACAGCTAAAGAGCTGTGTTTTCTAATCGATCCACCCTGGAAAGTGGTTTTTTAACATGAGGGCTGAAACCATTCCTCGAGAAACTCAAGTAACTCTATTTCTAAAAGTTCTCGATGCAAAACTGCAAAATGGAGAAAGAGGAAAAACAGAGAGGGTCAAAGAGAAGAGAGAGAGAAACGTCTGGAATCATGTCAAAAACTCTGAACTGTGCACTAAAGCTGAACTGTCCTCCCAATGGCACCATCTCAAAACCTCAGGACCTCTCAAGTAAATGTCCAGACCACAGAGTGGACCCAGCATAATGTAACAAACATCAGCGTTTCATGTCAAGAAGGTGTATTCTCATCACTTAGAAGAAAAGCACACAACTGTCTCACATTTAACAACAATACTGAATGTAGCCGACTGACAGGAACTTTTTTAGATAAGTGCGATTAACGGGTCGGTCTGGTACTGAGATTTGCTAAATTGGACCCTTGCAGGACTCTGGTCTGCACTGACCAACCTTCCTGTCCACTCGTTTTTACCTCCTACAAACCACACAAAGCCTCCATGAAGTTATGTCTGTTAGGTAGAAACATATAGTTCTGAAAGTAAAGTTGCACAAGTCAAAGACATGAATTATTCAGTAGTACTAGTAGTACTAGTAGTACTAGTAGTAGTATTTCCATTTAGAAAATGTTTTCTTCAGAAACCAGAATGTAAAATGGGCCTTAAAAGCACCAATAATCTAAAAGGAAAATTAAATTTGTTTTTGTTTTTTTAAGAGTCTCATTTTTGTTTTTGTATATTTACTGCTGCCCTTTAATAAAGCAAAATTATTTCTTATGCCATTACTTTATTCATTGCTAAAATAATTGAAAGAACACTCAATTATTATAGTAATCGACAGCTGCAGCCTTGTTTAGCATCGTCAGGAGTTACACCCAGAAATAACAGAGGTGGGATGTCAGGATGTAAATCTAAGCTCAGCAGCAGAACGAACCACAGCGACACTGGAGGAAAGTTTGAAAGAGAAACTATCACAGCTTCATATAAATGCAGGTTAATAATGAGCTGTCAGCACGTTGAGCAGCAGCACAAATGAAACAGGTTTATACGTTAAATAGAGAATTAATGTACAGTCAGTATTATTTAATTAAATATGTGCACATGGCACTGAATGCAGCATGTGACCAGCGGGGCGGGATCGGATCACCTCTGAATCACTGCAACAACATTCATCTCCGTCGCCGTGTCTGTTTACATTGTGCAAAGGCGGAAGTTCACGAGGACGAAATTCTCAGGGATGATTAGGCCCCAGTCTGCTGGATAACGTTTTAATTCTCCCAGACAAAGTTTGCTGCTTGTGCATAAACTGAATTCTGTTTCTTCTTGAACACGTTGTTAAATAGAGTATCTGACCCCTCCGTTTGTGGAGAAACGGCCAAACCAAAAGGAAGAATAAGAGCTTTAACATTCAGCTGGCGTTTGGTGGCGTGAGCGGCAGGAGGACGCAGCCTCAGATCAATACAGAACAGACAGTCTGCAGGTCCACAGCCCAGAGGCCACGTTCCACTTTCAGCTAATCACATATTTCCTCTCAGTGTCTGACTGTCGACCCCACCCTCGCTCTAACAGCCTCAGGGTGTGCACACGACGTACTGTATATCTCAACACACGAGCACAAACACAGCTACAACACGACACAGTCTGAGCCTCAGTCCCCCCCCCCAAACTGAAACCAGTTCAAGTCCATTAACACCCATTTCCCATGATGCAGCGCAAGTTGGGTGAGAGTTCAGACGTCAGCGCCCCTCTGCTCAATAACACGCACTGGGATTTAAACCAGCAACTTCAGCACAGCTTCACTTCTGCCATTTCAGGACACGCACACACATGCACACAGACACGCACACACACACACACATTCCAGATGTTGGTGTGGAGTCTGATCACATCTGGAAGCTTCAAACTGAACATTTCATTTATCAGGAATGTGAGCATAGTGTGTGTGTGTGTGTCTGTCTGTGTGCGTGCGCCTCTGGCTACATGGAAATCAAATGAAATGGAGTCCTGCTGAAGGTCAATGCAGAGTGCATCCATGTGTGTGTGTGTGTGTGTGTTTCTCTTTCTATAGTTGTGACAATGCTCATTGACATCATGCATCCAACTCTAAACCTGAACCTGAGTCAAACCTGAACCCAGAAACCAGAAACCAGGTCTGAACCCTGACGTCTGTCTTTCCTGGAAGACAGATCCATTATCTCTTCACTGTTTTTCCTGCTTTCCTCCTGTTTGATTTGAACCCTTGTGGTGATGAAGTTGTGAGAATTGGACAAAGATTTTAAATTTAATTAGCTATTAATCCTTTTTTCTATAAAGAATAATTATTATTATATTATAATTATTATTACTATAAGAATAATTTAATAATTAAACTGTTCCGAAACAGAAAATAATAGTTTGATGCACAAAATGAGAGAAAACAGTGAATAAAACTATAACATGAAACAATTCAATATCCTCATAAAGGAAAAGCTGGAACATGGAAAACTTTGGTGTTTGCTTTTATAGAAGTGAGTTTTAATATCTTTAGGTTCTGGATGTCTGATGGGTTCAATCAGATCACAGCTGCTTTCAACCATCTGAACTTGTCCAGGAAACTTTGTAGGAACTTTACAGCAGATTTTAAAACTCAAAATAATCTGAAACCAACTTTCACAGTGTGATGATTTGATGCTTTAATATCACAGAGAACTGAATATCTCCAGGTTTCAGACGACTACTGTGTGTTGAAGTAAACTTTATAACCTCCGAGCATGTAAACTGTAGGATGGACGTGTAGCTGTTCTCTCTCACTGGACGTCTGGAGTCAGAGGGACTCATCACAAACCCCAAAGATCCTCCGAGTCAGATCTGAACAGAAACACATTCAAAGCTGATTGTCTTCACCCTCACGCCTCTGTTCATTTGATGTTTCCATCGCCTCAGCTTGGATATAAACTGACAAATCTGAGCAGAAGAGGCTTTTTGAAAACATGCAAATTTTTCCTGCTGCAAAGTAGTGCACGACGTTCAGAAACAATCTGCTCACATATTTTATTCATGACGTGTTTTTCCTGCTCTCTGGACGGAAATTTACACGAGCGTTAATGAACGAAGCAGCTTTTAGGATCCGTTTGGTTTGGTTTAAAAACCTCACGAAAGACGTGAACAATTTTTTTTTTGTCAGTTTCAACTTATCAGAGCTGATTCACTTGATTGAGTGTGTGTGAAGAGAAGCAGCTGAAGAAGAGCAAGAGAAATGGTTTGGTGTGTTTGACCCTGGCTGAGGTTAAACCTGTTCCCCCTGATAAAACCAGCTATGTAAACACACACACACACACACACAGCATTCGGTCAAACATACCTCACTGATATCGAGCTGTTTGTTTATTTTAATTTAATTTTACAATCTGGGCGTCAGGTTAGAGGCATCAGGGGCAGTTTGCTGGTCTGGAGCATTCAGGTGTGTTACGCCCAGAGGGACAGACATAAGAAATGCTCCTAGAGAAGCACCATTTGCTGCGCATCATTGTGAAAAGTCTTATAAAACCATTTCTAAACAGTCTGGAGCTCAATGTTCTACAGTGAGAAACATGTTCACCCCACGGTGCAATGATCAGAGAACAAAAACCCAAGAGCTACATCTCAGACCTCCAGGCCTCACTGAGCATGTTAAATGTTAAAGTCCACAACAGCACAATGAGAAGAAGACTGGACACGTCTGGTTTGTTTGGAAGTGTTGTCAGGAGAAAGTCTCTGGACAGATGAGACCAAGGTGGAGGTGTTTGGCCTTAATGCCCAGCGCCAGAGTGCTAGTACAGTACAGGTCACCGCACGTTAACCTGGAGGAGCTGCGTCATTACATTGAATCACTACATGCGGATCATCCTCGCTCACATGAATAAAGTTTGGCTTTGAAAAGACGACAATTTGTTTCAACAAATGTGAAACCAACCACCACTGCACAGAATATGAAGAATATGAGACGTTTTGCGCGACAGGCATCAACCAGCCAAAAACACACTCAACGTTAAAGTTCCTTACGACAAGAAAGACGAGACACGACAAACGCTGTCAGTGTTTAGATCACAGAAGACGTGGTGTCGATTCAGTGTTTGACAGACGGTTTCTGATACTTCAGACCTACGACACAAACTGCCTGGAAATACTCCCGTCAAACACTCGGACTAAATTATAGGGTTCATGTTGCTGAACTCTGGAGAATAAACTGCAGGTTTCACACTTTGCCAATGATCTACTTACTGTTATCAACAATATCCAGATATCATCATTTATCAACATAACTGGTCTGTAGGCCAATGAATGAGATGTGCAGGAGTCTACAACATGAACTTTACTTTACTCTGAAGATAAAGGTCCACTCGTCCACTCGAACACACTTTTCTATATTTAGCTGAAGCTCCTCCCCCTCCTCCTCCTCTCTGTCGCACTGTTCCACTTCCTACCTGCTGGACATTTTCCAGAGCTTTCCTCCCTCACTCCTCGTCTCGCCCAGGGGAGGATTTTTCAGCTGGTATATTTTACTCTTGTCCTCGTTACCCCCCACCTCCCTTTATCTCCTCACCTTCCACTCCTGGACCTCTCCTCCTCCTCCTTCCATTCTTCACCCCTTGCTGCCTTTAGTGATACCTTCTCCCTCCTAAGCCTCCTGTTATTTTCCGTCCTTCTCTCCTTCACCTACAGTTTTCATTTCAGTTCAGATTCAGTTTTAGTTTCTGACAAAAGTTTTAGTTACACTTGAGTAATCTGATTACTTTCAGTCTCTCTAATCACTACAGTTATCATGCATGTGTTGCACTTTGTCTTGTTGTCTTTGTAAAAAAAGTTTCCAAGATATATTTTTCTTTACAGTCCTTGATGATTATTCTCTCTCCTTCTTTTCCGTCACTCTCCTCACCCCTCCTCCACACAGCTCTCCCCATATCGTCCTGGTTTCTCTCTTTCACCTGCCATCCTACACTGCTCCCTTTCCTCCTCCCTCTGGCTTTCCTCTCCTCCCCCGCTAATGTCTCCCTCTCTCCCTCCTTTCTTCACTGGTCCTGGGGCCTCCAGGTGAAGTTTTATCCTCCTCCATTCAAACTCTTCCAGCTTAAACTCTGAGCCTCAAAGTCACGAGGGAGAGATTGAGATGAGGATTGAAGGCAGAAAAAGAAAAAGATTCTCAGCAACATTTTCATTTTAAATGGAAAAATATGTCTTAAATTGTTTTCATGAAGATTAGTAGAAGAAGAAGAGAAGCAGACAAACAGAGACAGAAGTAAAATATTAAAGCAAAAAGAAGAAGGAGAAACAAGGGCATAAGGTAAGGAGGACAGAGAAGGAGGGAAGAAAGGAAGGATGCAGTTGGAGAGGAGGAGGAGAAAAAGGATGACGAACACTGATGACTGGCCTCGTTTCTGAAAATACAACTCAATGCACAGCTCTGTCTTAAAGGGACAATACACCACATTTTTAAAGTTATACATACAAAAAAAAATCTAACTGTGACGTCTGTTTTCTTTGGATTTTCTCTGAAACTTTTCTGTCTCATATTTAAAAAAAGGTCCAAACAGTAAATTAATCTCACATTTAATCACCAACACCGTGGAGGTCAAAGCTGTCATTTACCCCTCGGGTCACAGTGACTGGATAAAAATGTGCTCACAGCAGACTCAGAGCTGACGCTTCTCACACAGACCACAATCAAAGGCATTAAAAAGATGCCTTGTCCTATTCTGTGGTGCTTCTGAGCACACGGCTGCTGCTCACCCTCCCTGTCCCCACAAAGAAA
Source organism: Sandelia bainsii (assembly GCA_032362345.1). Classification (NCBI taxonomy): domain Eukaryota; kingdom Metazoa; phylum Chordata; class Actinopteri; order Anabantiformes; family Anabantidae; genus Sandelia; species Sandelia bainsii. The sequence continues at coordinate 9,061,334 of JAUMHL010000008.1, read as the reverse complement.
CTGGACCATCGTCTCCTCTCAGACACACTCGGTCAACAGCATTCTGCACCAATTACTACAGCGACACACTCGCTGATCTGTTTGCTAAAGAGGTGGGACGAGCTCGAGAGAGAAAAACTAAGTGAGAGACAGAAGCAGGGACAGAGAGAAAAGATGAGGATTATTAAGACAAACTGAGGCTGAGAGGGACACAACACAACTGTCCCCTGTCACACACACTTGGACAGATCTTTAGGATGTACAGCATCTTCCAGAGTCGTTGTCGTGTAATCAGTACAAATCTGACGTCCTCTGTGCTCCTCTACAGCCTCCTCTCGTGCAGCGAGCTGAAGAGATGCACCACGAGCACTCGGGTTCAATATTAACCTGGTATTAAAACAGTGAAGCTGACAGCTCAGGACAGTGCAGCACAGGCGATGATTTACAGCTCAGATCTCCCTCTGCATCACGCCGGCCGGACTGAGCCAAACCTGCCTCCTCAACACCAACGAGGAATTAGTGAAATAAAGAAAATAGTCAGACTTACAGCCAAAACGCCCCCAGAAGCATCGACACACATAAGAAGTTTCTGCAGATCATTCATGACCAAACCTGCTGATGGAAACAGACTAAACTGACTGGGTGTAAATGATCTGAGAAATAACTCAAAGTGTTAGTTACAGGCCAGAAAACAACGACTTCAAGTGGATCAACATGTAAAAACAGAAAACAGAGCCTGAAAACACCTTGATGCGTGTGTTTAAAGATGCTGTGCACAGTATTCTGTGTTTCTCCAAATTAAAACCGCATTTCCCATAAAGCCAGCAACTTCCTCTCCCCTCTCCCGAGCCTGTCTGGCTTTGCTCCATTTCATTTAAAGAGCCTGTAAAAAAAACAGCCAGTCTGACCACGTAAGTGAACGTCACGTGAAATCCAAACTGTTTTTAGAAAAGAGCCGCTTGGTATTTAAAAACCGGTTCCTTTATATCCTGTTGGGAAGTTCTGAACTGCACCCATGGAGAAAGAGGCTTTAGTGCAGGTGGGACGTGTGAAGTCTCTGTATTTACAGTGCTTCATCTCTCGTTCAGGTCAGTGGGGGCCACTAACGTAGCTGGATTTCTGCTGTTAGCCTCAAAATCATCACAGCAAAGTTAAAACTGTTGCCTCCAGAAAACTCAGTCCTGTCTGTGAGCGTTACAAACCAACTGCAACTGGAGCTTATTTCATTGTCTCACTGGGACATGAAACAACCCCCCCCCCCCCCCCCCACCCCACCACAGCTGCTTTGTGTTGTTTTAACATGGGACAAATTGGACTGTGGTTAATGCACCAGGTTTGCAGATCTTTGTTTCTGCTGCATCAATATAAATGTGACAGTTACAGTACTTTACTGTAAAAACAGTCAAACTCAGATACTCAATTCTAGTAGCGAAGCGAGTCCAGGAACCATCTCATGTGTCAGATGCAAACTGTGCAAATTTACTTTGAAATCTTTGTGCAAAGAGAAGAAATACATTTCAGACTGGGGATGTATTTCCTGCTTGCTCCGTAGTCTTTACATATTGGTGACGTCAGAAAGCTCAAAGTTACACTGGGAACGTTTTCAATATTCAGTGAAACGCTCACGTGACTGTAGCTGGAGGTGTCCTGTTAACTTTTACCACTTTCTGGGCTTTGGGGGGTTTGTTGCAGCACTACGAGCGACCACCAAGAGAAACTGGCTGAAGAGCTGAAAGACGACACCGAGTCCAGCTAACGGTTCAAAAAAAGATCCGGCAGATTCACAGTGTCCTTGAGCTGTGACCTTCGACCTCACTGAGGCAACAGGAAATGAAATCTGACTGGAAAACAATGATTCATTCAAACTAATCTGCATTCAAATGATTAAACTTTATTAAATCACCTTTTGTCAGCTGTCAGAGCTGCAGGAGGTGAAACACGAGAACAACTCGACACCTTCCTGTGACATTTTAAAAGGCTCCAGTCAACAAGTTGACAAATGTTTCCCAGTTGCTGCTTCAAAGCAATAAAGAGGAGGATGGGGTGATAAGAGGAAAAGTGAGGGAGAAAGAGGATAAAGAGAAAATAAGCAGAAGAGAATCTGGGAGAGAAAGAGGAGGAGGAGAGAGAAAGGGTATGAGAGAAAAAATGGAAAAGGGGAGAAATAAGGGAGGAGAAAGAAAAGGTGGAAACTGAGGAGAAAAGAGGGTGGAAAGAAAAGAAAGAGGAGAAAGAAAAGAGGAGAAAGCAGAGAAAGAAATTGAGAAGAGAAAGGAGGAGAAGGAGGAGGAGAGGAGCAGCCTGGATCCGATTACATAATTGCTGTAAAGGATTTGAAAGCAGGTCTGCAAAAAAAGAAAAGCCTCAAAGCTGCAGCGTTACACACAATCCTCACAATTCTCCTGATTTCAGTGTCACAGAACAACTAGAGCGACTTTAAAACACATCTCTGATCCCACAACTGACTGAAGTCCACAGGAAGAGTGTGAAGCAGCATCATGACAGGAGACAAAGTACAGAGAAGGACACTGCAGACACAAAGTCTCTGGAGCAACGTTACACAAGTACTGTGGGAATATTCTGGTGTTTTTGCTCTGGGCTGAGGTCAGCACAGGCGACCACGCCTGCACCACCTCCTCCACCATCATCATCAGGGAGAAAATCCCTCCATCAGTTCAGACCTGAGAGCTGCAGGCTCCACAAAAACAACAACAAGCAGCAACAGCTCTGGTGCAACACACACACACACACACACACGATGGCGAGCGGGAGAAAGCTACAGCCGGGGGAGGAGGTCGCTGCCCGGCTTGTCTCTGCGCCAACAACCCGCTGCAGCAGCACAACAATGACACCGCAGGTTTAGCGGGATGTTCGAGCTGTTACGCCGGGAAAGGCGCGCTGTCGGCCGCACTGAAGGGGCAAACATCCCCGCCACAGCCGCCGTGGAGGTGGATGCTTCTCCTCCAGCCGCGGACATAGTGAAACAAATCCGTGCACAGGCTGATTGGAAAATGAGACGAGCAGCAGGACGACCGGACCGGACCGGACCGGACCGGCCTGGCTCGACTCGGCCCGGGTTCGCACTCACCTGAAGGGCGACAGAAGCGCAGCGGAGTCCTGCTCGGACTGAAGGACGGACACACGGACTGAGAGCTGGGAGCTCGGAGCAAACACAACGCAGGAGCAGAGACAGCTCAAATCCACCAATCCTGCTCCTCCTCTCCGCCCCCCCAGCAGGGCCCGGACTGCAGCGCCCGGCGCGCTCCGTTCACTCACCCCGCAGCGCCGGCGGGGCGGGTTGTTGTACTGCAAACACTGCACAAGTGTGTTTTAATAATCATATCTCAGTGATTTATTTGATCGTTACTTATCTTATCTTTAATAATAATTTCTGTCATTTTTAATGTGTGATTGATGGTTTAGTCCAAGCAGCAAGAGGAGAAAAAACTTTTTTGTTCAATGGAAATATGTGTTTAATGCAGCCGGTACATCATGAAATACTGTAACTACTATAGTATGTACTGTGTATTTAAAACAAACAGTAAAATACTGTTAATGCCAACACTAATCATCAGAGCCTCGCTTTAGAAAGGCTGAAATCATTAAACCATATCAGACCTGTCAGTTCATCAACAAACTGTTTTACTTCCAACACTACGACCGGTGGGCCCTGCACCACCTCTGATGCTGCACAGTGTGTGTAGAAGACAACCAACAACTACACTGGACAAACAGTTTAGTACAGACAGGACTAATGAACCTTCATCTTTTTATCATCTCTTCTTCCATCCATCAACTTTCAGACACGTCCAAAGTCAGGTGGAGAACCTCTGGCGCAAAGGAGGCGTCCAGAGGACCTGCCTGAACCAGCCGAACCACTTCTTCCTCTAACAGTGATCAAACAAACCCTAAAGTGACATTGCATTTTTCGGGGTCCACTGTGTTGTCTCCACCCTCTCAGGGCTGCAGCGGGAGAGATATGAAGCGTTCCCAGCTTCCTGAATGCGACTGAGAGGTGGAGGAGGGAGGGAGAGTCTGCAGAGACTGGTGGATGCCAAACAGCTCTGACTCTGAGGAGTTTGGGTTGAAGAAAAAGAGACAATCTGCTGTTAGAAAACTGACATCCATCTCACAGTGCTTGAGTTTACAGAGACGTTTCCCATCATGCTTCATGCTTCATGCTTCTTGCTGGCCTGGATCTTATCTTTGCATTTTGACTTTGCATCAGAACTGAGAAAACTTACTGTGAAATTTCTGTGAAGATTCTCAGTCATCCAGGTCATGGTTATCTCAAAAAACGGTTTTCAATGGCAACTGGACTTGTTT
>JAUMHL010000008.1:9037342-9048134 GCA_032362345.1 Sandelia bainsii | reverse complement strand
ATGGTGCAGTAAAACTACTCTTAGAAGTACATTTATTTCAAAAACGTACTTAAGTAAATGTAACGGAGTAAATGTAAGTCGTTACTACCCACCTCTGGTTGTACTATAACTTCATTTTTACACCTGTGATTCAGTCTTTAATTAATTAACTACTGTGATAGTAACAGACTATATAACAAGTATCTCACTACACTCTTTGGGTTTAAGTTCCTGTTATTTTTCCACCAAACCACATACATACATATGTTTTTTATTTTAAATTTGTGTTTTTTTATGTGCACTTGATTTGACTACTTTATCATCTGTTGGTGCTGATTATTTTGGCTTGTTACCAGATGTGACCCTAAAAACAGATTAAAGAACAGTAGAAATCCTGCACAGACTGCAGCTCTCTGTGAAACAGACTGGACTGTAAAGTTGTGAAGGCAAAGAGCGCCATCCAGTGGTGGAAAAAAAACAGTAACACCCACTACAGCTCTGTCAGTGGTCAGTACTAAACCAAACCTCAGGTCAGACTGTAGGTCTTCAGTTAACTGAAATAATTTACTCTCACCTGCTGCTGGTTTAAAGACAACACTTATGACCCAGTGACTTTATGGATAAGGTACCAGAGTTGGCGGTTTGTGGGTCCCACCTGGGTCGTCTTACTGCATGCTATGAAGTGCTAAAAATCATGACAGTGTTTCTCCTCTCACACACAGACAGCACTACATGCTGTACAAATTGGACAACATTATAAGAATAACTTATTATAACCATGTCTCCTCCCTCCTCACGCAGGCTCTTGTCTCCATTACTGCAGATGATCCAAAATGCAGCAACAGCACATCTCATTTTTGATCAACACATCACTGCTGTTCATGTCTCTGCGCTCGTTTCCAGTCGCTGCTGCATCTGGTTCAAAGCTCTGACTCTCACCTACAGAGTGGTCAACTCATCAGCACCGTCCTACCTGAGCACCCTGATCAAAACAGCACCTGGTGGTTCCTACATCACACAGAAAAGTTTTTGAGCTCAGTGATCTCTCAACAGTGGGATGAGCTACGTAACTCTCACTCAAATATTCAACAAACTGTTGAATAACTCTTCTGTAAATTTCTATGCATTTCTAGGTTGTTTCCCCTGTGATGCACCTGTCACGTGATCCCTTCAGTTCTTTCAATAAAGATGCTGTAATTGTGTTGTACTCTATTCTTTTGTGTTGCTGAGTAACAGTGTGTACTCACATCTCTTCCACCATATCAGCAGGACCCTGGACCTGCCCCACCACCGTCCCACTGAAGGTGTTCTTCACCCAGCCAACCAGCCCGAGCCGCAGACCCTCCCTCTCTGTGTACTGGAGGAACAGAGGGACGAGGTTAATGTCATCCATAAGAGTGTCTCTCTCACACACACACACACAGCTGAGGCTGATGGGAATGCCTTTAGCTCTGCAGGTGTCTATTCATAAAGAAAAAGCATCAATCACATGAAGATTTTGGGTTGATGTTGCTGAATTAAAAAGGATTATTAGAGTAATTTCACACTGAGGAAAATGTCCTTGTCTAAACCAGATGTTGAGACAATCCCCTGACTGACTGACCACTGCCCACTTTTGTACTACTACTACTCTACTTGTACTTTAATTTGCAAATTCATCTACCCCTGAGGAGGACAAACATCTCAGAACTTTGCATATTAGTCTCTGACTGGAGGAAGTGTTAAATAGGCTCCAAATACTGTACAGTAAACTGTATTAGAGAAACCACTTCTCCTGCAGTCATCTGTCTTGATTTTCCTCATCTACCAAACAGACCATAGAAATGACACTGTGTAGTGTAAAGACTTCATGACACACATCTGAAAACATCCCAGCTTGTAAAACACAGCAGAACCACAGCAGCAAAAAGGTTCTTAGAAGTTCAGGGTGCAGAAAGCCACACAGGTTGTTAAATGACATTTTAAGAACAACAGCAGAGAAACTCACCATTCTGAAACAAACTCCTGTCAAAATTCAAAAAGAGAAACAAACAGTGATTTAAAATATGCAGTGAGGAAACAGCAAAGATTCTTGTTTCTATAACTCATCTATCTTTATGCATAACTTTATAAGATAAAAGTTAGAGCTTTTCTTATTTCCACATTCCTGAATAAATCCATAATAATCTGTGCTGAGGCTGCAGGAAGTGTAAGTGCAGAGAGGTCCTGCAGCAGCAGAGCTGTGCTCGTTCCTAAATTAAGCAGCAGCAGATCATTTTACAGCCTGGCATCACACAGCAGAGCAGAAAAGAGACGAAGAGGAGGGAGCAGAGTTAAACACACAGACCCTGAACGTGACCGAAGATTTCAAAGTCCACCGACACCAGTTTTCTTCCTGCTGATTCACCATCAGACATCCTGGGAGAAAAACAGAAACTGTCCCTTTAGCAGGAGGATAAAGAACGAGAGAAGAGTCTCTGTGCTCCCTCTCCCTCTCCCTCTCCTTCTCTTCGTCACTCTGCACCAACATGGTCATGTCTCCCTTTAGACTTGTTAAAGGAAAATCTCACGACCATGTACAGAGGCTGTTCAATCTGTGCCGATGGTCTCTGCAGTCATCATGTTTGATTTAGACTCTTCTTTTGATGACTTCTCCTAGTTTTATCAGAGCGGTTGGTAACACTTCTCACACCTTCCTGAAATACCTGCAATTTACAGTGTAAATGAAGAATTCTTATGAATCAAGAGACAATAAAATACTTCTTACTCCTATTGAATTGTAGTGTTACTGTTACTGAGTTACTGAGTAACAAGTGTGAAACAGAACTGTAAAATAGAAAACTACCTGTTTCTACTTAGTTTTACGGTCAGATCAGATTAAAATTAAAACCAAGAGCTACAATAATGAAGTGGAGACATATGTTTGTTTCTGTGTGTTTAGAAAGAAAGATTAATAAATATAAAAAATGTGAAGCTGTTGCTGGTTGGAGCTTCTCCAAAGTGAGTATTTGAACCTCTGGTTCTTCTACATGTTACACTGATAAATCAAAGTCTGGCGTCTTGATCAGCCTGAGCGAATGTTAAGGTGCAGTAAGTGGTTTCCTGCTGCAGCTGTTTTCATCATGTCTGGTGTGATAAATATTTGTGCTGCATTGTGTGTTGTTGTTTTTTGTTTTTTTCCAAATTTCAGAAGAATATTTTAACACTAAAAAGGAATCCAATGAAAATGTCACCTTGACATTTAATGGGTAAAACGAATAAGTTAATGGAGAAAATAAATTGAATTGAACTGAAATTGTTTTCTTGCAGATCTAAACTAAATAATGCTATAAATGAGACAACACAAGAAAAGAAAACTGAAAGTGGTGAGACCATCTTTATTTCTATGTCAGGGGACAGGGCCCATTTCTATGTCACAGGTCACTAATGTAAAAACACTGACTGAAAACAAAAGTGTTGAAGAATAAAGTCAGTGACTAAAATGTTTTCATACCTGACATGGTGAGAAAAATTATAAAAACACCAAGTCAAAAATATATGCAATAACTGAAGTGTCCACTAGGTGTCAGTCAGACTTCACTGAACACTGCTACTTGTTGTGTTTGACGTCACACACACACACACACACACAGACCCTGACTAACCCCAACGCTCACCAGTACCAGGGTTTGATACCACGAGGGGCCGGTCCTCAGCTTCACCCACTGGTTGTTCTGTTACGTGCTGCAGTGTCTCTGTGTGTGTGTGTGTTGACCCTCTTAGCAAGGATTTGTGAAGATGTGAGTATTAGACCCTTAGAGTAAGGACCTGTTTTCAGTCTTGACCAATTCATTAATATGTCTTTGAGGGAAATGAGAACAGTTTTGTGAATTAGTGAATTAGTTTTGGAGGCCGTTATGCACTGAAGACGTTTTGTTCAGGTCTTATTTCCTCAAAGACCTGATTAAGATTTGATTCTAAGGTTACGTTTTTAAGTTCAGTTTGTGCTCTGTCGGTTGGGTTCACCTCCAATCCTCTGTACTTTTCTCAAGTGTCAGTTTCAATGTGTGGAAAATATACGAGGAAATGAAAGTGAGTGTATTTTAAGAAGAGCAGTGAAGCTGAACACTGTGTCAGCTGTTAGTACAGTGTGTAAGTGGGGTTCAAAACTCTGAAACTGCATAAGAAATCTGAAAATAATCAAGACTGTGAGGATCTGCAGTGGCTTAATGTCATGAATGTGCTTCTGTTTCACATCTGAACTAGACATAGAGCAGAATGTTAAATATTTCTGTACATGTCAGAACTTCTTGTGTCTATACATCCTCAAACTTTCTGACTGTTTCCATCACAGATTTTCAATGTGGTCTCAGATTGTGGATCTGTGACCATCTAGGAAAATAGAGAACGGTCAGACCATCACGTCTCTCTTTAAGCCCTTTAATACCACACAACACACTATAATCTCCACACACATACACACACCGAGCACATTCACCAATTAGGGCAAACACACACACACACACACACACACAGACTTCGACCCTCCCACCACACACACACACACACACCAGTGTAACAGTGGTCTAATCAGTGAGTGTCAAAACAAACACCAGGTGTTAAAGAGGCTGTAAATCCAACACACTGCTCACATTTCTGCTTCAGCACAGACTCACAGGCTGGTTTTACAGAATTTGATGGTTTATACTGGACCGTCTGGTTTTTATACATTATCCAACTGACCAAACAGAAGCAAACACAGTACAATCCTTAAACAGTGAGATGAACTTACTTGTGTAATGTGGGACAAAGTTGGGCTTTAACAAGCTGGTATTACGGCCATTTTGACTCAGTGTTATTAATACTGAGTGTTTATTTGAGTTCCATGTGTGGTTTTGAGACAAAAAGCACTTTGGTTAGAGAAAGATCGCGGTTGTGCCATTTAAACATTCTTCTGTGACACGTTATCCAGCAGATGTTGTTTAGGTTTCTCAGATCAGATTCCTCCCTCTCTTCCAGCAGCTGTTTCCAAAACTATTTACATCAAGTTTTTTTATTCACGACCATTTACTCCTATTTACTGGAGGTGTGGCCCCACGTTCACCCCTGGCACATTAATGAATAACGGAACTTCTCTTACGCAGCATCTTTATCTTGAGTAATGGCTGTAATTTTCACTATTAAGTCAAATCACAATATTAACCGAGAGCTGTGTGTGAACTATATCAAACTTCAATAACATACAAAATTAGGTGTTGTACTGCAAGATTGGATATTTGGGCAGAAAACAAATATGTTTGACATAAGTTACCATTATTTCACACAATCCAGTTGCACTTACGTTCCCTACAAAAATGTATTTACGTTCACAGTTTCATGGTCCCCCTTTGGCTGCCTAAACAGCTCTGACCCGTTGAGACATGGACTCCACTAGACCCCTGAAGGTGTTCTGTGGTATCTGGCACTAAGATGTTAGCAACAGATCCTTTAGGTCCTATAAGTTGCGAGTTGGGGCCTCCATGGCTCAAATGGATTGACATCTGGGGAATTTGGAGGCCAAGTCAACACCTCAAACTCATTGTTGTGCTCCTCAAACCATTCCTGGACCATTTTTGCTTTGCAGCAGAGCACATTATCCTGCTGAAAGAGGCTGCAACCATCAGGGAATGCTGTTTCAATGAAAGAGTGAACATGGTCTGCAACAATGTGAAGGTAGGTGGAAACGTGTCAAAGTAACATCCACATAGATGGCATGACGATGTTGGCAGGACCCAAAGTTTCCCAGCACTGCCTCCGCTGGCTTGCCTTCTTCCCATAGTGAATCCTGGTGCCATGTGATATAAAAGAAAACGTGATTCATCAGACCAGGTCACTTTCTTCCATTGCTTCATGGTCCAGTTCTGCTCACATGCCCGTTGTTGGTGCTTTCAGCGGTGGACAGGGTTCAGCATGGGCACCCTGACTGGTCTGTGGCTTTACAGCCACATTCGCAACAAACTGCGATGCACTGTGTATTCTGACACTTTTCTATCAGAAACAGCATTAATGTATTCGGAAATTTGAGCTACAGTAGCTCGTCTGTTGGGTTGGACCACATGGGCCAGCCTTCGCTCCCCACGTGCATCAGTGAGCCTCGGCCGCCCATGAGCCTGTCGCCGGTTCTCCACTGTTCCTTCCTTGGATCACTTTTGATAGATTCTGACCACTGCAGACCAGGAACATCCCACATGAGCTGCAGTTTTGGAGAGGCTCTGACCCAGTCGTCTAGCCATCACAATTTGGCCCTCATCAAACTCGCTCAAATCTTTACTCTGCCCATTTTTCCTGCTTCTAACACGTGTGACGTCACAGCAGTGAGAGTTTCAACCCTACTTACTCCTGAGGTGTGAAAATAGGGTTCAGTAATTTTACAGTTATTTTTATACAGATATATTTATTTAAGATGAATTTGTCCAACTCTATGTTACGTTAATCATATAGCATTTCACAGTAATGTGCACTTTGTTGTAGCTACTCAGCAGTGGTGTTATTTACATTATTTTACAGGTAGATAAGGGTTCAAATGTTTGTAACAGGACTTCCACATTCAGCTGTTATTAGTTTTATAAATCTGTTTATTTAAATCAGTTTATGCTTTAGTTAGTCAGTGATTTTCTAATTCTTACAGATCCAATGTGTTTGCATGATGTACATCTGAAATCAAAGCGTCACTCACAACTCCAGTCAGATTGCAGAGCAAAGTAACAGAAATAACTATGTGTTATGATTACATTACATAATGTGACAGGCTGTAGCCCAGTAACATGTAAAAATGTAATTGATTTGTTTCTGGTGTCTGAGTTAAATCATTACCGATGTGCTCCTTTATGTTGATTTTTGCAGACTACACCATTATACATACTCGATGCAGAACAACCTGTGCATTAATAAAGTTTTTTTTAATATTGAATCTTAAGGATTATTCATGTATTTATTGGTTTATTTCACAGGGACCTAACAGCCAATCATTGTCACATACAAACAACTCATGTTGTGTATTAAGCTAATTTGCAGCCTCTGTACCTGGTGAGGCTTCTACTTTAGCAGAGACTGAAATAATGTTTTAGATATGAAATAAAGAGATGCAGAGAAACAGCAGCAGAAATGTTGATGATGATGTGATGAGCAGAGCTGAGTCATGTTCAAACAAAGCTGAGTCATGGTTTGTTCCAGCTCTGTCCTGATGGTTTTAACCTTGACTTCTGCATAACCTGTAGGCACACACACACACACACACACACACACACAGAGGAAAGTCAAAAAGCTCTAGTTTAGCAGGGAGAGACTGAGGTGGGAGTGATACCAGTAAGTGCACCTGTGTGTGTATGTGTGCATCCGCCAGCTGAACCTGCTGCAGATGTTAAACTGACTGGTCAGACTGGTAGCCCCCACTTGAGCGTGTCTGCAAACACTTGCAAATTTTTCACGATGAAGGACATATGTAAACATTTTTCTCTATTAATCCAGCCCACAATCTTTCCCTGACCTTAGCCAAGTGCTGTAAATAAACTGAACCCAACCATAAAAAATGTTAATTATGTTGGAGTCACAGTGTTGTACTGCAAGACTGGATATTTAGGCAGAAAACTGGATGTTTCCTGTGCACATTTAATCAATATGTTAAGTATCAACAGATTTGCAACTTTTCATTTTTGTTACTTGCTGGTGTTTATCTGGCCCAGTGTTTACCAAGTTCATCATCTTATCTTAGCGCGTTAGCATGCTCATTAATTTAATAATTGACAAAAAAAGGAAACATTTAGTGACGTAAGGCTGAGGCTGACATCATGAGTGTCATTAGATTTGCAGGTATTTGGCCTTAAACCCCCCCAAAAAAGATGAACTAATATGAAGTATTACTACTACTAATGTGACTCAGGAAGTAGAGTGGTCATCCACCAATCACAGGGTCAGTTGGTAATTGTTGGTAGGATGGTTAACTGGCTGAACTTGCATCACAAAGATCACACATTACCACTTCTTCAAAGTTTCAGTTTGACTCACTGACTTGGCAAACACACACATTTTAGTCTGTGTGATGTCAGCAGGTAAATTTAGTGATTGAACAAGTTTTATCAAAAACTACCTATAAAACATCACAGACACTGGCGTAAAGGTAAAACAACATAAACAAATCTACTAGTACTGTTACATGTGAGACCGACAACAGCCTGCATTTTGTCTTCTGTACGGTAAATAGTTTCTGTGGAGTCTGATCAACACATTTAGTGACTCATGAGATTCATAGAAAATAACAGACAGACCTCAGTTAACGGCTCATCAGTCTGAATCCTGCAGGACACTGATCCCAACAGGAGGAGCCAGGAGGTCGGAACATCAAGTACGTACAGCACGCATCAACACACACACAGACACACACGTAGCTGTATATCATCAGCAGAGATAAAGTCAAAGGAACAGCTGAAACAGGAAACATGCACAGAATGTAACTGTACTGTATGTATAGATGCCCACACACACTTCTCTCTCAGCTCCATGTTGTTTCTCTCATGCAACCAAAAAAAATGAACAAAATTAAACAAATTAAATTAAAAAATATTATTTTCTAAGTGAGCAGGAAGCACATGATCTACTATTACTACAAACGTCTTCAGCTATGAGACTTTTGGGAAACACAAGCTTAATTTTTAAAGCTTTGAGAAAGATCCTTTTAGATGTTTTATGGTACAAGAACCAGACCCGGTCATAGTTATGTGTGTGATTCCTCACCGGTAATATCCGTCAGCACAGAGGTGGAACACAACACTGCACACAGACAGGTTTAACACACACGTATACACACACACACACACACACACACACACAAACAGAGTGTTAAGAGTGTTTGTACATTTATATTCTTCCATCCAAGTGCGTTAATTTGTGTTTATATATCTGCATCTGCTCAGTGTGTGTCCAAGTGAGTGTGTTTCCACGTGCCTTGTGTGTGTGTGTATGTGTTTACACTTGGATGAGCCTTCTGTTCGGCGTGCAGTCGCTCTCAGTGAGCTGGGTTTTTAGGTCGCAGTGTTCTTTCTGCTGCAGCCACACAGACACACACACAGACACACACACAGAAACACGCTGGGGAAGACGCTGGGCGCTATTAGGTGCCGGGCTGCCGAGTTTGTGGTGGGTGGGGGTGGTGTGTGTGTGTGTGTGTGTGTTTAGGGGGTCTCAGAGGTCTTGTCATGCATATGGGCACAGAGCCAAGCTGAGAGGCTGTGTGTGTACATGTGTGTGGTGTGTGTGCGCTGCTGCAGGGTTTAAAGCCTCCACTGCTGTGTAACATGTCGACTCTTTTTAGTAATGTCATCCAACGCGCACACTCACTAACATGCACAAACACACACAGAGGTCCATGACACAACAGACAGACACACACTCACAAAGTGAAACAATAAGCAGTGAAGATTGTGTGATTTGATGTGAGTCGACAGCAGCAGCCTCACATGCATTAAGGCTACAGGACGTATATTACATACATTACGGTCAGCGACTTCATAGTCGTCACACTTTACCCAACATCACACTCGATTCTGACACGTGGACCTTCTTCACAAATGTTGTAGTCTTCACAGTGAGTGATATAAATCTGGTGGCCATGTTGGAGGTCTTTCATGGGGGAGTGATAAATATTTCATCCTCTCTATTGTATTATCAAGATGCAGGATCCTGGCGAGGAGCGTGAGGATGCTAAAGTCAAAAGGTACACTTGCACTGCAGGAATAGGAACCTTGAGGAACTCCAGGGAGGTTGAGAGTGGCCCCACTGACCATCGCTGAATATTCAAATATACCAGCTTTCAAACATGTTGTTTTAGTTGAACTTTGTGTGTTTGTGGCCAAAAAAGTATCAGGATGGAGCGTCAAGAGAATTTGATTGATGAACGATAAAGTCCTGGTGTTGTCTGTTGTGTAGTACATGCTTTCACATAAAAATGATGTGCCTCACTTTTGATGCATCAGCAGATGAATCCTCTTAATCCTCTTTGGCGCTGCTGTGAAAACTGATGCTTAGAAGTTTGATTTACTTTGTAATATTTGATATCATAACCCGTAAAAAGATGCGCATGAAAACATAGTTGAAACCATTTTGAAAATAATTATTTAAAAAAATAATCTGCATCTTAAATCTGCCCACTGGTCTTTTTACTGTTTTACAGTAAAACACTATAATGCATTCAAACACACACACACACACACACACACATATAGTATAGCAGAGCGGGTGGATGGTGCAGTATAGAACGGTTGACTGGGCTCAGTAGAAATGTATATATGTACTGTAAGAGTGTGTGTGTGTGTGTGTGTGTGTTAGTGAGAATGCGTCGCCAACCCTAGTTACCAAATTGACCTTAATCAAAGGACACAGGAGCAGTGGGCCGCTATAATACACACAAACCTGGAGGGTGGGAGAGAACTGACACACACAGTCAAAACACACATTCATACACATGCACACACAAAGCTGAGTGTTGGCCAGCGGCAGTGTTTAAGAGAAAAAGCAAAAGAACATTTGTCCGGTCAGTTGGTGTCTGACTCCAAACAACAGCACAGAGGATGCATACGTGTGTGTGTGTGTGTGTGTGTGTGTGTGTGTGTGTGTGTGTGTGTGTGTGTGTGTGTGTAAGTAGGTTGGATGATTTTAAATCAAACAAATATTTTGCCAAGTAAAATTCAGTTTATGTACACTACCAGTCAAAAGTTTAGACACACATAGAAATGACCATGTTTGTGGCAGATTTCATAACATCAAATTGATCAGAATGAATGTGTAGACATTGTTCATATTGTAAATGACTATTGTAGCTGAA
>JAUMHL010000008.1:8989865-9037242 GCA_032362345.1 Sandelia bainsii | reverse complement strand
CATAAACATACAGAGGCCTAAATTCTGCAAACATTAGTACTGTCTTCCAATAACATGTTATGTTTGCTAATGCAAATTTATTAATTTAAAAGGATAACTGATCATTAGAAAACCATGTGCAGCGATGGTAACACAACTGAAGACGTGTATCTTTTCATGAAGAACATGGTCATTCCTGTGTGTGTCCAAACTTTTGACTGGTAGTGTATGTAGTTTAGAGTCTGTGTGGGGTCTCAGTGTTGTGCACAGGGTGATAAGAAGACAATAAACTCAGTAATTCTGTGTCTAATGATGGTTTAACTTCAGTGTTGACGTGGTCGATCACTGTCCTCCTCGTGCTGGACTTCATGTTCATCTTTGCCCAGTGCTCATGGAGCAGCTGATACTGGACCCACTCCCACCTCTCAGCCGTCCCCAGCTGACCAGAGTGTTGTCCACTACTGGTGAACTTCCTCTTCTTCCAACACTGTGCCAATGAAGACATCCCAGAGGCGACTGTAGACTTTGATATACATAGTTGTGTCCACACAGAAAGTCCTGATTTATAATACTAATAAGTCTGGATGTGACAAAAGCACGAATGAGGATTTGTGCAGCTGTAAAGGATGAAGATGAGGGAACAAAGCAGGTTGGATTACACCAAGGCTCGAATGTGTGGCGAAGGAGAGAGAGTGGAGCAGAAATTCTGTGTGGATTTAGTACAAATGAGTATATTGTCCAATTACTAGTAATTGTAATTTATTAATTCTTGTCCTTCATCACATTCTGGTGACCAGATTGTCACTGAATGGCTGACCGGTGTGAAGGTGAATTTCAATCAGTGTCACATCACAACTTGACCTCCTGACCTGTCATCATTTCAATGTAAACATAAGTACATTTACAAGTAAAATGAGTATTTTATCAGTATATATCACCTTTCAGTCAGAATATTTGATCTCAGTGGAGTAACAGGTGCTTGCAGATGGCCTGTAGGGCTGAATAAAATGAATTGCTGATAAATGCTACGACCACGATTCTGGCTTTTCATATTCAGGATGTTTTTTTTGGGCTTGATGATGCACTAGGGCCTCTACTAGGAACTTCTGAAAACTCCCAATAAAAGTCCAAATACACAAAATCTAGTGTGTTTGACTGACTGGTGCCACTGTTCCTGACAGATGTCTCATGTGTCTCACTTATTTATGTAAAATCCTTAGTGGTCCACCTCGAAATCCACTAACTGAGGGTCAATACGTCACCATGTGACTCACCAGACCTCGTGGTCTCAGTTAAACCCTGCAGCTAAACTCTGAGCTGGGAGGTCAGGAAGCTACAGCAGCGCTGAGCCGCAGCGTCCCTGAGCTCTAGCTGTACCATGATGAATAAATCAGTACAGTACCTACCTCACGCCAATCACATGTCCCAGCAGTGGCGATGCAACATTCGTGCTCTGCTGCATAATTTATTGTGCCCACAATCTATGTTTCAGATGAAGTCCTGGTGTTTCAGACGAGCGTTTAGCTTAAGTTTACAGCTGTTGTCCCTTTCTGGACGGTTACACACAAACCAGGTCCTGATTGGTTCCAGGAAATATGCAGAATCACATCTTCAGATCTGATCTGTGAACAATAAAAACAAAAAAACGAATCCAGGAACAATTTATTATCTTCTGTATCAATGTATTTGTGACTTAACCATTTATATAAATTCTCAACAACAACTTCAGTTTAGTTGTATATAATATAATTTTTAGGAGGCATAGATTAAATTATCACTGTAAATTTGCAGCATCTTCCTTTTTTTAACATGCCACTTGCATATAACTGCTTTTTCACATTCTCATATTTCAGATGCTTTGGTGTCATGGTGCAGCTCACTAGTTTAATTAACAGTAGTAGCTTACAGATGGCTCAGCAGGTCACTGACACAGAAGAACCATAGAACCTTATGTCCCTTAGCTAGAACATTAATTCATTTTGTGTTTGAACACCAAGTTAAAGATGAAGTGTTTCATAGTATTTAGGCATTTGCATAAGAAGTGACAGCTCTATTTTGAGTAATGTTTCACTGAACACCAGATAACTTTAGTGACAAGCAGAAACACGCTCATAAAGAATATCTACTGTCATGTGCTGTGAACAGAAAGATTTCTTTAGTGCTTTATCTATTGAAGAACAAGTATGAACATCTACCAAACCTGCTTTTTTTACACTGGATTTATTTGTTTTCATGAGATACAGTAACACTGTGACTCTGCTCTATGTTTTATGGTTCTAATGTTTGTATCTCTGCATGGTTTTGTGGTTTTGTGGTTCTGTGTTTCTCATTCTGAGTCTTTATTGTCGTGTTCACGTCTCTGTTCTGTTTTATACAATTCTATGTTCCTATTTGTGGTCTATCTGTGTTTTCTTGCAGAGCAGCTCTGTCTCTCCCTCCTCCCCTCCGTCTCTGCTCGGCTGAACTCTGCCTGAACTTTAACTGAACCCTGGCTGAACTTCACTAAACTGACCCATTAATCTACTTTGGGTGTAATGCGGGCTATACCACGGCCCATGAGGAACACCTTGAGCTGGTCCGGAGTCAGCAGAAGCAGAATCACCTGCTAATCTCCAAACACGTGCATTTCAGGCAACAACATCCCAAATGAGGGGAGATTGCATAAGGAGAGGACGGAGAGAGCTGGAGAATAACAGCAGATAGACTCTGTGATGAGTTATATAAACAGTCACCTGATGCACATAAGAGCTCATTTAAATGTCACTAAATTTTCATCTTAATTTCTTTTTTTTTTAAAGATGTTTTCGGGCTTTTTCCTTTATGTGATAGTGAGGAGGCAGACAGGAAACACGGGACAAGAGAGGGTTTATGACATGCAGCACAGGTCAGGACACAAAGTGAGTTTTGGTAGAAATGTGGTAAAAATGTGCAGCGGGACAGTGAAAGCTGGTCTCACTGGTTGTTATTCAGCTCACTGGTTGTTCCACACAATGGTGGACTGGAGTTTGTGCTCTATCGAGTTTGGAAAACTCTAGGCCTTCTTACGCTGCCTGTTCATAGCAGAACTACTGCAGCATTTTGCTGCCACGCTGTTCTGTAAAATATGAACTCAGCACACAGAGGTGGGGGGGTCACTGTTGACCTTCCATTTTACCAGCCCTGGAGGCAGTAAAACTGCTGTGTCCATGCTGGCTAAACGTCTAAAGGTGTGATGCTTTCACGAACAAAAAAGAAAAAGAGACTCTCAAAGGACCAGTACAGCGTGCAAAGGTTTAGACGAAGGCAGCTTATCATTCAGGGAAGCTAAATTATACACTTAATAATTCACCTAGATGACAAGACTTAAGAAGCTGCACACTCTCACTGCACCAACTGTTGTTTAACAAGAAATATTTCCAGCATGAAACTCCCCTGAAACCACAAGTTGCGACTTTTAAACACATCTTTAAAAATCCTGAACTATTCCACACACTATATGCTGCAAAATCATAGAAGGTTCAGTCTCAAAATACACAAATATGCATTCATACACATGCAAACATTAAGTGCATCTCTGCACGGGCAGAGATACATTTAATGTCGCACACACTCACCAACCTGACATCCCCAACCACACACACACTATCCCACAAGCCCCATCACCGTTTTGCCGATGTAGGTCAGTGTGTGAGAATCCTAAATACAACACAGAGAGTGAGGAAGAGGGGAGGAGAGGGGAGAAGGAGGGATGGGGAAGAAGAGGGGAGGGCGGGGGGGAGGATGGAGCAAAGAAAAACATCCCAGAATGAATCAAGTGAATGTTTTGATTTGTAACGGACGCTTGGTTGTCTCTGTGCCTCGTGGCAACATGGATGCTCTGTCACTGTGCCAACCAGGCCTTCCTCCTCCTCCTCCTCCTCCTCCTCGTTGTCATTCTGTCAGTAACACGTGTACATGTTTCCCTGCACTGTACTGTGTGTGTCTGTGTGCGTGTGTGTGTGTGGGAAAAGCCTTGTGGGTTGATGTGTGTATGAATGTACTTGGAAATATATTCAGTGTGTGTGTGTGTGTGTGTGTGTGTGTGTGTGTGTGTGAGGCAGTAGCAACGTGTATGTAGGGGGGGTGGGTTTCTACTCCAACACTCAGTGCTATTAATAGCTTTAAACTCTGGATGACCCTGAAGCTCCTGCGAGTCAGCCTGATGTAGCTTGGCGTCTCTCTGTGTAACGGCTCAGGCTGTAATAATATCGCCAACATGGAGGACCAGGACCTATTTCCTCCCTGTACTGTACTCTCCAGAGGGAGTTACCGAGGTACAGTACGACGCCTCACTCTTAACGTGTCTTGACAAGAAGCAAGTTGCCGTCCACTGTCCTCATATCTCCAGTGAGCTGAGACGCCCCCCTCCTCCTCTTCTCCATGAAACAGTTTGGTTTAAACTTTAAACCGTTTGGAGCTGGAGGATGTCAGTGCCGATAAGCGAATATGAAACTGTTTGCTGATGATGCTGTCATATCTGTCACAGTTTGTCTGAAATAAAGCGGGTGACAGAGCAGTGCAGGTACCTGGAAAGGAAAAACATCAGGTTGAGAGGTCTTTGCTACACATCCAGCAGGAGCGTCTGCGATCCTGGAGATCCAGTTGTTGACGACAGCTGCGGCTACGACTGTACGACCTTCAAAACTGCAATGACAGAGGTCAATCAAAGACTCGCCACAGAGGTCAAAGACATGCGGCCGAGTCGGTGAGGCAGCTCATGCTTGAAAAATAGCTTTGGTTGTGCTGCACGTTGACGGACACGTTGTCATATCTCATCATCATTGTCCACAAACTGTTGATGAATTACTTGACATACTTTTCCTGGTTCACAAAATGATGTGAACTCTATCAAGAGAAGCAACAAACCATTGTAGCCGTAGATCAGGTAGTTCAAGAGGGGGCAGGGAAGGAGAGACGTGAGGCAAAGAACCCGGGGAGGTCAAAGATCGTTAAGGGAAAACCTTAGTGCTTAGTGCTGCAGTTTACATTAAAATCCATTTTGTCCTAAGAGTCATAACTCAGTCAAATCTGAACACACAAATATAACTACACATGTCTAATGTTGAAAAGAACAGGATCCACTAGAATGTTTCTGTTTTTCAGCTGCATTAGAAAACACAATGTGCCACTACACAAAAGTCCTTTAATTCAATTCAATTCAACTTAATTTATATAGCACCAAATCACAACATAAATCATCTCCAGGCTCTTTACAGTGTAAGTGTTACAACACAGACAATGTCAAGACTGTATTTCTGATCACTTTGATGTTATAAAATTTGTTTTTCTAAGTGAACGAAGTGTAATTTTGTCATTTACAGTGATGGCAGGGTGGGTGTAGCTGAAGAGACGTCTGTTAACCAGGGCTACATGTTAACTTCAATTACATGCAAAAGAAGCAATCACTGCAATTCTGTTGTGACTTTGGAAGATGTACCTGTGGTGATGTTATAACAAACCTTGATAAACCTTCATTCAAGTGTTTTCCCCTGCTCTGGACTTGTGAGTACATTTTGGGGTTTGCACAACAAAGTCAAATCTGGTGGAACACACGTCAAAACAAGATTTGCAGACTAAGTGGCCTTAAGATCTGTTGGCATAGTAACAGTCACTACAGTAGTTCTGTTGTGAGTGGACGAATTAATCAGTCTTAACTTATTTTATGTTGCGTTATTGGAATTAGAGCAGACAGAGTAGTCCAAATTCTACTGCACATGATTTCTATGCAGTTTGCTGGATGATTTCATGACCTGTCAAATCACATTAAGGCTGTTAACACTTTAAAAACCAGCTGGTCTCACTGGAATCTGAACCTATTGTTCCTGCTTTGGTCCAGCGCCGACGTTCATTCAGGGATTAATGTCATTCATTTTACTCAGCAGTTGGCAAATGAAACACAAGCACGTGGCTCAGGTCTTGAGGATCTGTAGCCTTTATACACTGACAAACTCACTACAGCACCAAATGTGGATTGATCTGCGTGTGGAAATAGTCCCCCAGAACCCCCTGTTTCCCTTGCTAAAAACCACAGTGACCAGCTGTGTTAGGAAATGACTGAGCCTTTTAAAGAAAAGGAGACTATTTATTTGTGAGGTGTTTTCAAAGGTTTGTATCTTCAATGGGGACCAATGGTTGGTAAGTCAAAGTATTGACAGTTGGACTTAAAATAACCTTCAAGCGTGTAACCACAGATCTATGCATCTGCTTCTTCACCCTAAGAGTCGATAAAAGTGTTCCACAAAAATTAAAACCCACCCTCCCTCATACTGAGCCTCACTTCAGTGGACTGAATCCCTGCAACAGCTGGAGATTTAAATCTATTTCCTCCACTGTCTCCTCTCCTTCATGACTAAATTGGATTTCACAGGTGAAATCAATAAGAGATCAGACCTTCAACGTGATTTACTCCTTCCTAGAAAACAGCAGTTGGTCCTGACGTTTAGAGCGCTCCGTACAGACTTCATGAGAGGAAGATCTACAGTGAGAACAGTAAAAGAAAAAGCAGGTTTCTCCTCAGCTGAGAGCTTACGATAGCTGGTGAGTGAGCAAGGAGTCAGCCAAGTTCATGTTTAGTGAGACCAGACTCATGACAATCTAACTCTTAAAAAGCTGCTCATAAATACCTGGGCTGTTTTGGCAACAGTGCTGTGATCTGTGCAGCTGGTGGCGAGCTCGGCCAGTGGAAAAACTGACACCACCGACTGAAACTGTCTGTGCAGATGATGCAGAGTCTGCACAAAGAGGACAAGAGTTCTGCAAAGTTCCTCTGTCAGAGCAGAATTAAAGGAGCCACTGAAGTTAAGCACTAAGACGTCCACCATGACAATTTTGAGCTACAACATGAAAAGAGCTCAAATCAACAATAGTCCACCACTTTGAGTTGTTTAAACAGTTTCAGAGAGGAGTTGTTCAACTGTATGGAACAATAACACACATACTTTACAGTACAATGCAGCAGCCTGTGTTCAGACCCACTTTCATCCTGCAGCATCTTCATTCGTGTGAATGAATCAGAGCAACTGAAGAATAACAGTGAACAATCATATTCAAGCAAGTGTACGACAAATGCTGCATTTCTGCTGCTACTCTGTGACGCTGATGTTGAAACATTTCATTTGTCCTTATAGTGAAACTGTTGTTGAGGTCAGTGTCTTGGCTGAAGGCACTTTGACAACCCTGTGGATCGTGGACAATTCCTCTACCAACTGAGCCACAGCTGCCTCTGTAACAATGGTATTTCACCTTTCATTTAACACAGGACTGTTTGAGGTGTGAATGTTTGTCTACGTGCGTCAATCCTGTGACCAACCTGTCCATGGTGAACCCTGCTCTTCTCGACCCCCAACCCTGCACAGGATAAGCAGATAATGAACAGGAAAGATGGATGGAATTCCCCCATACGTTGCAAGCTTGCAGTATAGGCTGCTTACACTAAGTTAAGTGCTTAAGCCCCTAATCATGAATGTAGGAGCCCAGTGATGGTATAAGCAACATTTGGGAGTTTCTGAATCTGTCTGATGAAGACCCCATTAAAGTTATATGTTCCTGCATAGTTGAACCTTTTACCCGACCCTCGTCCCGGTTTTACCTAACCCTGCAAACTCATCACCTTTAGAAACTGTTTGCATTTTGAATAAAACACGATAGGTCTTATGTGTGTTTTGTTGTTGTTGTTGTTGTTGTTGTTGTTGTTGCATTAAGTGTTGCGCTTTAGTTACAGTAACTTTACCTTATCTAATGTGAGCTACTTTAACTTTTTTTGGGCGACAATCTGAAAGTGCTGCAGTGAAGTTTGCGTCTGTTAAATCCTGTTCCTGTTGTTTTCAAATGTAAAATGCTGCAAGTTCCTGACAACAACATTTGTTTACTGGCAGGTTTCCCTCTCCTACAGTTCTCCAAAGAACTGCTATCATGAAAAACAAGACCTGTTGTCATGTCCATCTAGAGGCACCTCAGCGTTGTATTAAGAAAAATCCTACAATCCTTTAAGTTCTCAGGCTCGCTGATAATTGATCTGCTTCCTCTCACACATCGAGTGTAACTGTATCCGAGGTGCTGTTTGTGTGTGTGTGTGTCTGTGTGAGGTTGTGTCTTCATGCTGGTGAACGCAGCCCAAACACAGCTTTTGTTGGACGTTCAGATCCAGTTAAACAGAAACACCATCTGGCACTAAAACACAGCAGAGATTTAATGCAGCAGATTGGAGTAGGAGGAAGACCTACGTGTGTGTCTGTGTGTGTGTGTGTGTAATCTGGATTTTAGCTCTGTTGTCATACAAAATCTGCAGTGAGTGTAAACAAACAGTGATCACTGAGCTCGCTGTGCCTCACTGAATGAAGCTTGTCAAATGTTGTCATACAAATAATATTAACATGGACATTTAACATAGTTATTAAGTTACGTTATTAACTTCTCTTATTATTTTTATTCTGTATTAGAGGTTGAAACAATAATTTATAGAAGAATAAAAACAGACAGTTTTACTGAAGGCTACAGACTTGTGTCAGGTTTCGTGTTTTGTAGCCGTGACGCCAAAATTTAATCATTAATGTAGTTGTAGGAAGAAAATAGTTTTTATAGCTAATGTCTGAACGTGCTTACACCTGTGATAGCTCCACTGCCAGTAGCAGGACCAAGGCTGGATCAGCAACCGCACATAATCCGAGACACCCAAAAGCTCCTCAAGTGCTTTGTTGTATTGTTTAATGATGATGTGGGAGTTTATTCAGCAATAACACACAATGACAACAGACAAAAGGGTCTAAATATAAGTCACTATGACCTGTCAGGAAGGGGTCTTTGTGTCAAAATCAAGTTCCAAGAGAAGTTTTGTTCCAGATTCCTAATTACAGCACATAGGATCTGATTTACTAAAGGTTTGCGTGAACTAAACAATGTTCAAACTTCATAACACCCACAAAAAATTGCACATACAGATCTACTAAGGATGTGCACTGATGACTGTGTTTTTTAAATGAGCAAAGAAGTTGTGCATCATTGCACCTTGTCTTCATAAATTGCAAAGCAGGGCGTTTTTTTGCCAGAGAGCAGAAAATATGGGGAGGAGCAAATGCAAATGCAAATACATAGATTCAGCACATGCAATATGATTTATCAAGAACTCATGATAATATATTTTGGAACAGCAGAAATAGAATTTGTCCAGCGATTCAAGTTTGGACTGTTGAGTGAGCTACAGGCTGATTTGCAAAAGTCAAAACTTCTCTGTGTCTGAACTAATACGTATGTAATTATGTAATAATGTAATATGTAATAAAATCTAAGCCTTGTTAACAGCCGTAAAGTGTTTTAGTATGAAAACAAGCTGTAAACACATGCTGGACAAAATGCAGAATTATCAACAGCAGAATTAAGTGTCACCAAGGCTGATAACACAGTATAAACATATGCAGCCAACACACACACATGCACACAAAAACTCGGCTAAAGTTACCCTTAGCCCGTTGTTTGTTGCTGCTCCTCTTCCTCCTCTTCTGCTCACAGTGAAACAGGAATTCTTCACCATTCACCCTTTTCTCCTTCGACTGCATCCTTTTTCTCCATCGTGTCCACGTCCTTCTCAAACACCTGTGTTCACCTGTGCAAAAAAAATCACATAACTTTTCATTCTAAAGCAGAAAATTATCCCAAATATGGAAGCTGAATGTGAAATATAAAATATGCCCAGATTTGACAGATACTGAAAGTCTTTCATCACTGCCCCACCACTGTGGGAAATCTTTTAAACATGACATTTATTCATTTAGCAAATTAGTTGTACTTTCTGTAAATTAAGGCAAACTACATGAATCTCTGATGTTTTAGAGTCACACATTAACTCGTCCTTGTTGCTCAAATCAGTTTGCAGCAACAGTACAGACAGGGTGACGTCAATGGCAGAAATGCAGATAAAATCTGGAGTCTTGGGTTCGACTCAGTGTAAATTTAGCTTCACCGATGAGCTGGAACAACATGATGTCCTCCATATGAGACACTGCCAGGCGCTGATTTTTTCTGCATGGATTATCTACAAAGAATGTTTTGTTTTTATTATCATCATTCTATTGTTTCCTCACAACAGTCAGAAAATAATCAGGTTTGTGTGCTGCAGTACTGCCTGTGATCGACAGGAGGCGCTCAGGTTACAGCGTCAGACCGGCCGCCTCTGGGCTCCGTGTGTGTGTGTGTGTGTGTGTGTGTTTCCTGCACCGGCACAATGATTTGTATTAGTGGACAATAGCGGCGCGCTCAGTCCTTCAGCCCCCCCCCCCTCCACGGAAACACACACATGCGCGCACACTGAGCGTGCACGCGCTGTGTTTGCCCACATTAGTTTAAACCATTATTGTCGTTGAGAAAACAAAGCCCGCCCCCGTCGCCTGTGAGCTTTTACGCACACGAGCAGGGGTGCGCACACTGTCGGTCATACGTGCGCTTTTACGCACAAGCTCAGAACGGGATTTTACGCACACATGCACAGAGAAGAGAGTGTGTGACGCACTCTACAATTACACGAGCAAATTTAGGTAGAGGTGCACGCGCACATAAATACCGAGACAGAGAGAAACAGATTAAAGATAAAAATGACAGGTTTGTGTTGTTGGAGACATTAGAGGTCGTCAGCGCCTCCGCTTGGAGACGGAAGGACGGAGAGGAAGAAGCAGAAAAGAGGATTTGTTGACAAAATCACCAAGTTGGAGAAGCTCCTCCTCTCCGTGATGTCGTGGAGTCGGAACCTCCTTAATTACTAATTTCTCCACATCCAAGCCACGCTCTCTCTCTCTCTCTCTGTCTCTTTTCTCTCCCTCCACTCTTCCATCCATGCATCTCTCTTCCTAACCCTCCTTTCTCTCCTCTCTGTCTCTCTTTCGTTTCCAGCCCGGGTAACGGAGGTGGACGAGCTTGGAGTTGCTGTGATTATTTTTTTAAATTATTATTTATTTCACATTTTTGGGAGACCCGCCACCGGGCATGGAGGATGTAAAAGACCCGCCGACCGTCCACCGGTCCTCCTCCTTCAGCATCAAGAGCCTCCTGCTGCCTTCCAAGTGCGACAGACCGGACTCCGTTGCTGCTGCTGCTGCCGCCGCCGCGGTCGCCGGATTCACCGGGACCCTCTCTCCCTCACCGGGCTCCGATTCTGAGAAGTCGTTGGACCCACCGGAGGTGGATTCCACGGCCGTGGCTCTGGACCCGGAGAAACCGGGCAAAGAGGAGCAGGAGGGAGAAGAGGAGGATGAGGACGGAGGGGGAGGCGGAGGCGGAGGCACCAAGGCTACAGCGGAGCAGAACAGTAACAGTAACAACAGCGGGAAAAACGGGAAATATGACAAACCTCCGTTCAGCTACAACGCCCTGATCATGATGGCCATCCGGCAGAGCCCCGAGAAGAGGCTCACGCTGAACGGCATCTATGAGTTCATCATGAAAAACTTCCCCTATTACCGGGAGCACAAGCAGGGCTGGCAGAACTCCATCCGACACAACCTGAGCCTCAATAAGTGCTTCGTTAAGGTGCCCAGGCACTACGACGACCCGGGAAAGGGCAACTACTGGATGTTGGACCCGAGCAGCGATGATGTTTTCATCGGGGGGACTACCGGGAAGCTCCGCAGACGCTCCGCCACCTCCCGGGGAAAGCTGGCGATGAAGCGCGGGCTGCGCTTCGCTCCTCTCGGCTTGGGGATTAACGAGCGGGCGAACAACCCGCTCTACTGGCAGATTTCCCCCTTTCTCTCTCTGCACCATCACCACCACCATCACCCACACTACAACGGATCCTCACCCGGGTTTTTGAACCAGGCGACCGGCTACGGGTCGCTGCTGCCCGCCGTGGAGCAGCTGAGCAACGGGGATCTTGGACGCTCCATTCTCGGCGGTTCGGCCGCCGGCGCGTTAGGGTTGACGAACAGTTACGGGATGAGCACGTCGCCGGTCGGACTTCTCTCCGGACAGACTGCTGGGTATTTTGTCTCAGGGACCCAACACGCTGCAGCAGCAGCGCCGGGGCAGCCGGGAGGAGGACCGCCGCCTCCGCATCTCCAGCAGAGCGCACCGGGATTCGGCGGCCTGGCGGCCGGCAGCTCCCCGCAGTCCCTGCTGTCGGACTCCCTCAGAAACAACTCTTTACCACCCTTCTCTTCGGGCGTGTCCGCGGGGTTCCCCGGGATGCTGTCCCATCAAAAGAGGGTGACCCCAAACGCTTTCCTAAACTGAACTCGCCCCCTCCCTCCCTCTCCGTGGATGGCACCGGGACGAGGACGCACAAGAGACGCGATGTTAAGGGCAAAGACTAAGTGGTAAATATCAAACACTGATCGCAAAAAATCTATATAAAGTGAAACATTTTGGCCATATTCTTCCCCGAAGTGCAACGGGTTTATTTTCATGATTCTTTCGCATTTTACTGAAAAAGGGACGAACTTTTGTTACCCGCGGGCTGAACAACCGTAAACTAGACTTGCCAAAGGTAACGCTCCAAGTATATTTCAAACTATTTATATCTTGTACAAAGATTTTCAGTACTTTCGTTGAGTCTTTTATTTATGTTCTGTATTTATTGTACAATGTATTTAAATTCTATTCGTCAGTGTGTACACCCGTCAGTATTGAGGACAGGGGTGGGGGGGTCGAAATTATTTATGAATTTTGAGACAATCAAGAAGAAAAAAGACAAAACTTTTTCCTTCGCTCTTGTTGGGTTGAATAAGTAAAAACGGAGCAATAAAAGCCTTAAAGTCAGCACAAACAATCAGGGGCAGTGAGAGGAAAAAGAAGCCGACAAATCATATCTGTGCTCAGGTTTGACCGGACAGTGCTCTCTGTGAAGAGTTTCCTTCCTCTGATGATATAGTGAAGGTGATGACGCTATTTACTGCACCGCCCGTTTAACTAACTCAGAAAACGCATTTTCATGTTTGTGGAGCAGAACTGTTCATATGAAATTATGCAAACAACACATGAGTTTTTATATGTTCTCTGTTCACTATCAAAGCCCAGATTGCTCTTTTCACTTCAGCTGAGTTTGATTTGATCCAGTGTGTGTGCGCGCACAGGCCTGGAGGAGCGTAAAACCTGCTGCGCATGTGCGTAAAGGGCCGCAGTGCAAACAAACGTCTCCACAATAAAAAAAAAAACTAAAAAACATTTCAGTTTAACGCAACATGCTCCGGTTTCCCATCACGAGTCTGACAGTGACCGCTGGACGGGGGCGGGATGGAGGCCTCTGGATGCAGAAACCGATTTTTATTACCGATAACAATCACCAGGCCATGCTCACACACACACACAGACACAGCTGAAAAAGTTGCATCTCCAACCTGTTATTAACTAACTAATAAAAACGGACTCTTTTTTATCAAGTGAAGATTGATGAAGGTTTATTTTTGGGCCTGAAAATAATTTCACTTTGCCAGATCTTTCAATCACATCTCATGGTCTTCCGCCACACTTTCAGTTCCTTTATTTTGATTGGACAACAGAATAATCCATGTTTCAGAATTAGCTCCAGGGTTTAAGGCCTCTGCTCCTCAGATGCTGAAAAACTAAAACTCAGAGCAGCAACTTGTACAGAATCAATAATGTTGGAGATACAAGGTTTTCAGCCAACTGCAACAACATATGTGCAACTTATTATTATTTATTAATTATTATTTTGGGGAGTAAAACCTGCAGCAGCGTGACCTCAGCAGGAAGAGCCGCCATTTACAATCCGATACCGATATTAATCGTTGCTGTGACCATGATACCGATACACAGGCTAGAAAAGACAACTTTACCTTTAGGTTTCATAATTAAATGCTTCAGCAGGTGTTTACATTTAAATTATAAATGCATTTACATTTATAACATCATCATCAGAGGTAACTTTAAAGCTAAAAACACTTAGATGTGTTTTGAACAGTCAGGCTCATTTCAAAGTGCTGGTTCTATAAATACAAAGTTTTTTTTCTCTCAAACTCATGAAAAAATAATTAGTTCCTCCATAAACAATCATTTGAAATAAATATTTTGCACAGATTAGTCAGTATTTAATTCACAGTCTAACCACTGTGTTAAGTTTAATAATTTGCGGTTACGCTTTAGCTGCTTCAGAAGCACAAATTTAGACAGAACAATAACACGAACTTTGTGTGAAACATTTTAATCAGTGTTTTGCAGGTTTAAAAGACGTACAGTCATGTTGCAAAGCTGCACAAACATCAAATTTTAAATTGCACAAAGCACAGAAGTGCGTTTTCCATCAGCAGGGCCTCCTGACTGCATTAGAAGAAGTATGAAACATGTTCCTGCTGTTTGTCTGTAAAGTAAAAACATCATACGAGCTGCATCTGACAATCAAACTCTCGATCGCTGTGATATCGATCGGTCGGGCCTCACATCTGCTGTCTGAGCTCTGCAGCTCGACCCTGATCAAATAGATGGTGCATCTGCAAAACTAAAGTAGAGAAGACGATGCAGCAGAAAATGTTGACGAGCAAAATATTCCTATAAAAGCAGAAGATTTCAGACATGCAAAGAAAAGAAATGTGATGTAAAATGTTCTGGTTTAAAGGAAATAAAGAGTTATTTCCGGAATAAATTCAGGTGTAAAATGATTGTATGGCATTATTGAATATTTTGATACAATTCTCACCTGTCTGTGATTTTTATTGTAACACAAACATCCTGCACTGACTGTAAATGAGCTGCAGGTTGAATCTAATTCAACTTGATTTAAATTCAGGTCTCTGAGTTTTTCAAACATAACTTCTGGTGTGTTTTTTTTTTTTTTTACTGTCAATGTTTCATGGAGCTGCAGAAGCTAACGAACAGATGAATTCTCCAAGTTTATTTGTTTTTTTATAGAGACAGAAAAAGTGATATAACCTCCGACAAAAAATAAAAGCCCCCTGAAGCTGCAAACAAGGCTGACCTTGTCCCCCCCCCAACCCCACCCCCCCACACACACTCAGCTACATCTGGTTTTGTAAAAATATTGTTTTGGGGTTTTATGTTTCTAATTTTTTGCACTTTTGTCGTTAGCGTTCACTTGTACGACGTCTGTTCTGTCTGTTTCGTTGCTGTTTGTCTGTTTTTCTTTTTCAGAGAAACTAAACTTGATTAAAAATGATTAAATGACCTGACGCAGAGTTTCTGCCTGACTCCTGTGTACAGAGAAATAAAAAGAAATGTAGAGAGGCCACACACTTTTTCCTTTCCTGAAAAGTTTATTTATGTGAGTTTTACCAATGAATTTTAACTTTAAAATTTTTTAGTTTCAGTATTTTGTTTATTGTTTTAGATGCTTCAAGAGTAAGTTTTTTTAATTTCTTTGATATTATTTGAAGTGATATCAGTTTATTAATTTTGTTTTAAATACGTTTTCATTACTTACTCTGATGAGTGACTTTCGCAGGATATTTTAAATTCTGGAAGTGATTTTTTAATTTGTTTATTTTTTATCAGTGGCTTCAGAAATATGAATGACATTTTTTTTATGTGTTTTCTCATAAAAACTTGAATTTATGAGTTTTAAAACAGTTCTAAGAAAGTTTTAGTTGTATCAAAACGAGTTATTCTGAGACACTGATTTATATTTTATATTTAAGATTTAAGAGTACTTTACATATGTTTTGCAGCATTATGGATCTTTTATATATATATATATATATATATGTTCAGGCTTTGATGCATTGATGTCTTTAATTTAACAGTTGATTTTAGATGTTTGCGTTTACATCCAAATATCTCAGGGGGGTAAAGTTTGAACTTGGACGTTTATCATGCGTCTTTCACTGCTGAGAAAAGTTCAGTTAGTCTGACCGTTTAGTTTTATTTTAATCAATAACTTTCAGGCTATATTATGACTTTCAGTGGTGTGAAAGGTCATATTTTTAAAATTCCAACAGGCCTCATCATGCTGCAGTGAGACTCTGTATTTCCAGAAGTTGCTTTTTAACGTTGACAGTCAATTTGATGAGGTTTATGAATATTTTGTTTGCCTGCTCTCTGGAGTTTACACACAGTTTGAGCTTTGCTGCTTGGACCCAGCAGTGTTTGAAGTTATCATGAATGAGTGCTCCCCTTTAAATAAAAACAGGCTAAAATAAGAGAAAATAAAAGCGTGAAGCAAAGTTTCACATACAGCAAGTTGAATTAAAGAAGGTCCAGGGTTTTAATTGTGTTTCATTTGTAGAGTTTCATCTCTCGTTGGCTCGAAGATTAAATGTAAACACTAATTATTACCTTTTTTCTATAGCAGACACACTAATAATACTGAGAGGTTTGTTTAAAAAAAAATCAACACAGGAAATTATATTAATTATTTATATTAATTATTTTTTGTCCTTGGTCGCTCCCTGTTTCACTATAAAATAACTTACAAGAATTTAGAGAAATCAACTCAACATCTCTCGTTAACTCAATGTAAATATATTAGTTTTTGTTAAGTTGAATAAATGAACTTCACTCAACTTATTAAATTCATTGGTTTAAAGAAACAAAATGTAAAAGCCTATGAGCAGATCTGAGAGAGAACAGAGTCCGTTTGTTGATGAAAACATTCATGGAAGTTGCTGCTTGACTTTAATACATATTAAACCGAAACACGATTGTTTCTTTTCATGATAAAAACTATTTGACGATGGTTAGAATTTAACAAAGTCGCTGCTGCCTCAGACATTTTCCTCAGGTGAAGTCAACAGCGTCAGGTGGACGCTCCTCATGACAAATTTAACTGATTCGTAGAAACAAAGAAATATTCAAGTAATAGGAAACAACTGCTGGAATAAACAGTCAGTTGTGTAGAAATGATTCAACACCAACCTTCCTCATGGTTCACACTGTTTCTTTATTATTGTGAAATAAATAATCCTGACTTTGTGATTTATTAAAGACACTCAGCAAGTTTTCACCATGAATGTTTTCTTTGAAAGTACAACAGCGGATAATATTTTAGGAGCTTTAATTCTCAAACAATGCATGCTGGGAAGTCTACTAACAGGTAATAAAAAAAAAAAAATCAACTTACTTGAACAAGTTAACTCTCAAAAATCTGAAACTAATTAATTCAACTCATAGTTTTAAGTTAAAAGACTTTCAGTTAGAAGAGCTGTTATTGCTATGTTGTGACATTAGGATTAGGACTAAAGAACATGTCTTTATGTTATATTTATGTTAAGCTAATTAAAAAATATTATGTCATTCCAAAAAATTAATGAGTGAATGAGATTTAACATTGTATTAGCTTATTAGATGCTGCGTCTCTCAATAATGAACACAAACAAAATCAACTTTTACTAAAGCCTTTAAACCACAAAACATTTTTTTTATAAGTTTAGTTTGTTTGTGTCTCTGCAGCCATTAAACCTTCAGACTGTTTCTAACGTTAACACAAACCATTAGTCCAATATAATACACTAATGTAAAGCAAAGAAGAGTGAACAGACCTATAAATACGCAGAAATATGCTCTAATGTGGACGATGTGACAAATTATTCATAAACTCAGACCAATAATTTATCACACAGCTCAAAATGTGTCTGCAGTTATGAATTAATATTAAATATATTTAATATCAGTATTGAAAGAAAAACAGTTTTTTTTGTCTGTTTCCGTCTCTGTTCACATGTTCCTGTCTCTGTCTGTCTTTCTCTCTGTCCTCCCACGTCTCTGCATGTTCATCTCCGTCTCTTTCTATCAGTGCTGGACGCTCGCTGTCTCTGTCTCGTCATCTTTCCGACTCTTTTTGTCTGTTGCCGTCTTTGTGTCTCTGCCTATATTTCCGTCCATGTTGTCTGTCCCTGCACGTCTCTTCCTGTACCCAACTGCCTCTACATCCGTCTTCTTCATTTTGTCTGTCGCTGTTATGTCTTCACCTCGGCTGCACTGTCTGTCTGTGTCTCTTCTTTTTGTCTCTGTCTTAGTTTGTGTCTCTATTCACTGTCTGTCTGTGTCTGTCTTGCTGTCTTCGTCTACCTGGTTTTGTCTGTTGCTGTCTGTCTCCTTTTGTGTCTTGGTATTTGTCTTGTCTGTCTTTGCCTGGATCTGTCTTTCTCCATTCACCTGTCTTTGTCAGACTTTCCCTTCATGTCCTCTTGTCTCTGTCCAGCTTTCTTTCCTTTATGTCTTCTTGTTTTTGTCTGTTGTTGTTCATTTTTTGTGTCTGTCTGTCTTTTGCCCATGTCTTCTTCTATCCTCTGTCTCTCTCCACCTGTTTGTGTCCCTCCTGTTATTTCTATCTGTCTCAGGCCTTCTGGCCCTGCTTCGGTCTGTGTCTCTGTCTCCGTATGTCTCAGTCTGTCCTCACTCACCAACGTGTCTCTGCAGCTTTAAGAGGAGTTTTATGTCCCTCTCTGCACTTCAGTCTGTGTCTCTGTTTTGATCTGTCTGTGTTTCTGCAGCTTTAAGAGGAGTCTCTCCAGGAGAATTTAGGTCAGCGCAGCGCTTCAGTCAGCTCACTTGTTTTGGCAGCTGGGGCAGCCCAGAGGGGTGGGGCTGAGCGGAGGGGGAGGGTGCGTAGTGATGTAATTTTGTACCAAAGGCAGTGATGTCAAACCTCCCACAGACTGGTCTGAAACCACTGAAACGTACCAGTCAGCAGCAGGTCCACACCCCTAAAACCTAGACAAACACGGCAGCCATGTAACGACCAAAGCCGCCTCGTGATTGGTCGTCTGTCGGCACAACACGGCAGAGTAACAGCCAGGAAACCGGGGCTGATAACGGCAGCGACAGGGCAGCAGGGACTTCACTGTAGTTTTAAGGCACCATTTGACTCCAATTTGACACTAATAGGCATCTGTAAATAAACCGGTCAACTAATGATTAATGAGTCATTACTGATTATTGAGCCCAAATTAAAGTCTTCAAATGTATTTATTTTATTAAAAACTATAAATTCAGTTTACAGTGAAGTGACATTTTCAGTCTATTGACAGTCTATTCTGGGGATATAACTTTACTTTAAACCAGTTAGAGCAGCATACGTTGGGACCAGTGAAACACTCAAACATGCTGCGTTCAAGATGAAATTCCAAATTGTTTTTATTGTTTGTTATTTTTTGCATGTTTGCCCTTTTTTAATACTGAGTGTAGTTTCTACTGACTGTGGACTGTGCAGCATCCACACAAACACACACAGTAAAATCAGTCATTGCCTCCTGAGTGAACATGTGAATCAGCAAACTGGATTTGTGTGTTTTTACCCCGACAGTGGAAACATGTTGACATTGGGGTAGACGGATGGGGGCGTGTGGGGGGGACGTGGTCGCCCTGCAGGGCTGATAAGTGCTGGTGATTGAGCGTTTGGACTGCCCCCGTCCCCTGCAGGAACGTAGTTTTACTCTCTGTCAGCAGCGCTCCTGTTAAACCGCAGCTGCTCGGTCTGATGTGGAACCAAACTCGCTGAGCAGCTCTCACTGACTGATGTCCTGAAGCCGACTCACTCTCCCTTTAACACAATAAATGTCTTAATCACACAAAATGAGGAAAGAATCAGTGGATCTTCTCAATGTTTAACTTCAGACCACTGGTATGACATGAAATCTGTTAGATGATAACCAAACAGCAGGCGGGAGATGCTGTCAGGTTTTATCACTTCAACCAATGATGGACGGCAAGAGTGGTTCAATTCCCAAGTTTATACAGTGAATATGAAGCTTTAGTTTTAGGTTATTTCAGCAGAATGATGTGATTAATTAAAATAGACTTTCTCATTCTAACGTGATAAGCAAGAAAATACATTTTTAATATCTACTGTATTTATTCTTCTGCATCAATCAGCCAGACAGAGAATTCAAATAACAATCTGACATATTGTGAACTAAAAGAGTTCTCTTGGTTTTTCCTGTTGAGGCAGGAGACTCATTTCTGAATGGAAACCAGTCAAACAAACTGTGGGCAGACTCAGATTTGACAGCTGAAACTTTTTGAATCTTTGCTGGGTCACTAAACTGAATGCAAGCACTGTTGCAAGTTTTCTGCTGACAAATGTAATTAAAAAAAGATTTCTCTGCACAGGCTTCATTTTTCATCTGTAAGTAAAAAAAACACCTAAAGCTAACGGCTGATTTTATTTTTCAGAGTCTAACATGAGAAAATTGTATAAGCTTCAGTCGTCCAACAGTTTGTTGCAGTGAGTCACCTCCTCCCAACACTGACAAATCTGAGCTTTCAGGAGCTAAAAGTGGGTTGAAGTGATGAATAAAGGATGCACACTGACCTCTGACCTTTGTACCGCTGGCTGCTGCGTCTGTGATCCAGAAACTGAAGCAGACTGTTTGGTGGCTGTCTGAGTGAAAGAACACAATTATTCAACACTGAAGCAAAGACATAAAGTAAAACTTAGTTACAAACTATGAGTCTGATGGTTTTACGAACAATGCTTTGATCCTACTCACTGTAACGTCGGTGAAACCTGAACCCGACTTTCGCTCATTCATCTGTGTCATAGAGCTGAAAAACACATCAGTGAGACGCAGCGCTGCACTGATTGACAAGGAACCTCTGTGCTAACGTCAGCATTGAGAGTCGGATGGTTTTCATCTCATTTGTGTCTTAAATATGCACTTTATGCCCACTTATGTAGTGTATAGTTCACCATATCATGCTAACACACCACACTGAGGTTAACAGGCCAAAAAGTTAGCATCCTCTCCAGCTGGTGGTCCATGGGGAGAAAAGCCCTCTGTGCAAAGTGCAAAGAAAACCTGTTAAACTCTTTCAAGAAGAATCTGAATATTACAAGTACTGTAGAGATGGATGTATGTATAATAGTTTCATATTTTATATAATAGTAGTAAAATACTGTGTTATGTACACACACCCTCATGCAGGTGGATACAGGCTCAGAAAAACATTCACAGCCCTCATGCAGGTGGAATGTGTCAAGAAAAAGATATTATTCTATGCAAATTGACCATTAGTGTCTGTTACAGTAAAGATTTGCATTGTTGTATCAAACAAAGAGGGATGAGGAACGATGACATGCGTCAGGATCATGTTGTGCATCATGCTGTGGTGCAGCCTCGCGTTAACTTCACGTGCTCGGTCACACTGGAGGCATGTTCCAAAGGAAAGGGTGTCTGCAAGAAAAATGGCTGTGACCAAATGGGAAGCTGTCTTAAGATCAGGGAAGGCTAAAAAAGAACATTTCTATATGCAGCAGGCTGGACTATTCACTGTTAGAGACCGCTGAGCTTCTGACAGCAGTGTAAGCTACTTGAGTTTATGGACTAAAGTCATTTACAGTCCATCTTAAATTAAATGCTGCCAGCTCACAAACACAAGTTCCAGTGTAACTCTTTCCTTTCTCATTATAAATGTGCACAGCTGATGTTCATATTGTATTATCAGTATTGTTTAAGAAAGTGTTGTAAATTCAGCATTTGCAGTTTTCTTTCTTGCCTTTTTTAGCATGTTTTAAGCCTTGAGATTCCAGCAAAGATTCAAATTCTGAGAGGCTGCAATTGTCCTATTGCAGAGGTTTGCAGATGCATGCAAGAGTTTTCACATCCTGCAGCAAGAAGCATGCGGCCGCCCATAGTGTATTCTCTCCACCTGTAGTTTAGCCGAACAGCACATCACCTACTCTAAAACTGCTCTAACACTCCACAGGGCAGCTTTAATCTGATGTAACATCAGTGTCAGGTGTTTACAGGCAGCAGAAATGTTTCAGGCACGTAACAGCCAGAGGTGGGTATTAACGAGTTACATTTACTCCGTTACATTTACTTAAGTAACTTTTTGAAATAAACCAATGTAAGAGCTAGAAGAAAGCAAATAAAGGACAAGAGAACAAATTTAAACCATGTAGGACTTTAAATCATAACAAGCTAAATATAGGCAGAGTTTTGTCTAACTTAACACCTTCTTTTTATCTCCTTTACGTTTCTCCCTTGTTTACTTTTTAGCGTCAAGTTCTATGTACCGCTATTGTTGGCCGCCCTTTCAAAATAAAACTGTTTTCTTAGGAAATTACAAAATAAAAGCTATCATCTATCATCACAATTTTTGCTACTCTACCCGCCTCTAGTAACAGCACAACCAAGGGGTTACTGTGGCTACCCTAACTTCAGCTGTGAGCTGTCATGGTGGCTATGATTATTTACATTAGCCTGTTAATTGCAAATTGCATTCTGTGTTAGCACTGAGCTAACAGAGCAGTCAGCAGTAAATGATCACATTTCTGAGAGCTGTGCTGATGAATTCAGGATTGTACGTGGTGTATTTGCTGCGTCTCTCTTTGTATGTTCTCAACAGTCTGTGTCCCACTTGAAAAACTGTGTCTTCTATCTGAACACCAATCAGTGTTTTTAGTTCCTCATCTGAAGCAACAGTATTTTAGTGAACTTATGCATAGTAGGCAAATCTCAGGTGTCTCCACTGAAGAGTCCCAGTGAGCCACGACAGTGTGACTCAAAGTCAGTTTCTATTCAAATCTTGTGCAAATTTTAACCAAATTTTGAGAAAAATGTCAAAATAAAATAAACCTTCATGAGCCTTTCACTCTGATGTCGTTATGAGAACATGAGGAGTGGGGTTATACACTGGTTTTCCAGTCGAGGCAAACTGATACTGAAGATGAGTCTTCCACAGAATAACAGAGTGAATTGCAGTTTGATCTTTGTCAGACTCTGAGTGAAAGTATCTGTGCTCTGTGTTGCCCACTGAGCTCAACAAAATAAAAGTCAGGACACAACAGAGCCTCAGAGTGTACACACTCAGGTCAGATTCTCTTTTGCCTGCCATCATGTCAGGTATTTCTGCCCATAATCTGTTTGATGGGGGTGGTTTCAGAGATCAAAACATGAGCCTGCAGACGTGGTCTCTGCTGCTCGGCTGTTCACGCCTGACTGAGTCACAAAAACCTCGAGGCCGGACGCACACATCAGCGGCACGACAAACTCCCCTATACTGTACTATCATTTAGGTTCAAGCTGAACGATGCGTTGTGCGCTTGAGACACTGCAGACTGTGTTGTTGCTGACACTAATCAATTTACAAAGTTTCATGAAATTATAGCAAGTAAAGCCTTTGACAAATAAGACAAATTCCAAACTCTATTCCACCCAGGCCACTTTTTAATTTAACAAAACACAGCAACAAATTCAAATCACATAACCCTTTTAAAATCACGTCCAAATATACACAAAACAGCAACAATGACCTGGTTTTCTGCACGAGTCAGTCAAGAAATGTGATCTGATCTTCACCAAAGTTGCAAATGTCGACACATCTTTACTGAAAACATGCAGTGCTGGTGGAAAAGTAAGTGAACTGTTAGATTTAATAAGGGGTCGAACCTCCTTTGGCAGCAAGAAGCACAAACAAACTGCTCCTGGAGCTGCAAATTCGACCTGCACAACGTTTCTCAAGACTCTGAGCTCAGTCCACAGCATCAGGTCACATTTTAAACCTGCCTGATTTGATGTTTGCAACGACAATATGGAAACACAGTGATTTGTTATCAACCCTATTGTTATGGTGGACACTTGATATTAAGTTTTACTTTAAGGATTTCAGCTTGTGTTTGGTCTCCTGACGAACATCTGTTGCTCTGTAGCTGCTGAATGTTCCACCGACTTACAGATGCTAAAATCAATCTCTGTGCTGTCAGATTTCCACTGTCCTATAATAAAAAAAACATTGGTGTGGCTTTAAGCGACATACTTTGTGAATCCACTTATTGAAATCTAAAAACAACATGTCACTGATGAACTGTGGACCTTCCAAACCTTCATCTGCAGGCAGCTGCCAGCTGAATGTGTGTGTGCGCGTTATCGTGTGCACAATTTGTCCAACCACAATTTGTCTAGATTTTTTCCAGCAAACATAAATTCATTTACATTTTCTTTTGCTGATTTTCTTAAAATTTGTGACAAATTTGTCACAAGAAAGCAAATATTCACATTACCTGTGTCTAATCAAATGACCATCTTTCCCTAACGTGGAACAATGTGCAGTAGTGGGTGGGAATCTTGATTCATTTGCATTTTCTTTTCCCAATTTTCTTACAATTTGTTTAAATTGTCTCTATATTTGAATAAAAACTAAGCTTTGGACACAGAGTCATGACTCACAGGAACAGAATAGAGCCAGTCAGACATTTATAATTCCTTTGCTTTGAATAATAAACGGTATCCATTAAAAAAAAAAAAGCATGTCCATTTTGTCTCCTCCTGAATCTCTGAATCTGTAAATACTGTTCAAAAACACACCTCCATGATGCACATTCTTATCGTCTGTGTGCTGGAAGTTTTAATCCTGCACATCACATTTCTTTAAGTTGATTATTAGTCGTCTAATTTTAAGGCTGAGCTCACAGATACTTTTGTTGTGGAGTCAAACTCTGCACAAACGTCACAGTGAAGGAGAACGGGAGCGAATAACCCCCATCTCATTTTCAGACCCAGCCGCGCCTCTGCTTCCTCGTCAGCTCCACCACCCTCACCCTGCCTCTTATTCATCTGTAGCTTTCCAGTCTGTTTGTCTGGTCCTTTCTCTTGTTACTCTGCTTGACTGGTTTTTACCTAAAGCTGTTGTTTTTTTTTTACCTGCATCATCAATTACAGGTAAAAGTTCACCTGGATCCTTCCTGTGCTGTGTCTGCTCTCCACCCACCCTTTTGTGCAGTTTAGGATTGTAGCAGTGTTCTCACTGAACATAATCCCTGTGAAATTTAGTTGCTATGGTGGCCCTGAGGGCTCAACACACAGGTTTAACAACACAGGTGCAACATTTGGGAAAAAAAAAATCAGCAAAACAGGTGCATCATGATCTTTGTCTAAATGTTGCGCCTGTGTTGTTGTTGAGCTCTCAGGGCTTTTTAGAAGACAGCGCTGCTTCAGTCACGAATCCAGGAAACATCAACTTTACTTTACCTCAGTGTAAAACTGCTCCACACCATCACAGCTGCTGTTCTTGGTCAGTGATTGTTGAGAGTTTTTCCTGGTTAAAGGACAGAAAACAAATGTCCGTAAAACAGATAAACTACATTATACTGATTAAATGAATTCTTCATAGCGTCGATACAGATTCTCTGCATCATCCTTCATTTCACAAAAGAAATTAAAGTTGTCAAACATTAAATTTTGTTTTGTTTTATAAAATTTCAACAAGTGATCACAGAACAAATCAAGAGTCTCACCCCCCCCCGATCAGACGTTCAGCACCAAACTTTCAAAAGCTGCCACTTTATTAAACTTGAGTGCAACAAAGAAGTTTCTACGTGCAGCATTACCACAGGTTTAGGTCTACAGGGTTAGAAAGCAGGTTTTGGAGGGTTTTCCTGCTCAGCAGTCTTTTGAGCCTCGGGGTTAAGAGGCATCTAATCTGCTGCAGAGTTTAAAAGGTGACAGCCGGGGCTGTTGACCTCCCCGCTGCTCAACAAAGTCCTTTACAAATCATTAGCCGTGACTTCCAGTCAGCTAATCCTGGCCTGCACCGGGACGGGGGAACGAGGTGGACGAGGCTGGACGCTGAGGGCCTGGAAAGTCAGGGAAAAACAAAAAAATTTAAAAGCTTTGTTGACAACAAAATAACGACAGAAGTTGATTAAAGTTCAATTAAATTAAACGACAAAAATGATTTAACAACAGACATTTTAAACTTTCATTAAGTGATTTAAAATGCAGAGAAGAAGCTTCACCTGTTACCAAACAAAGTGCAGTTTGTTTTGATGCTGTAAATCCTGCATGTGTAGTAACTGTGAGATAAAGTCTGAAGCTAAAAAAGTTTGTTTGACGTTTCTCAGCTCTACATAAATGTAATATTATAGCGAAACACCGACACAGTATCACCTGTGTCATCCCAACTTTTAATAAAATCACAGCCTGCCGATGAAAAGTCATTTAACAGACTCTTTGCGTTTCTGAACATAATCTGTTCTAATGTTAGTTTCTTTACAGATCAGACAGTGTCTGATTTTATTTTTTATGCCAAAAATGTCTTGAAGACTTCTGGACCTACTTTGGTTTGGATTTTACAGTACGTCTGTTTGGACATTTGTCTGCTAAATACATGCATTTAATATCATATAATATACATAATATTCTCAGGTCCTGCTGGCATTAGGTGTTGAGTGTTTGATGCATTTAAGGCCATCGAGACATAGGGATATTCAAAACTCTTTCTGGTTGAAAACTTAATTCCAAGAGTGTTTTAACCTCTTACTGATAACTGCTTCAGTGACAGCGATGGCTTTGAGTGGTTTTATAAGCCTGAAGGTTCACATGAGGGTTTTCACCTGCAGAGGAAAAAACAATCCCCAAACTGAGAGCGAGTGAACAGCTCTCACTTAGGGGAGGGATGTTTGCTGCTTTCAGAACTGGTAGAAAGAGAGAGAAACACCAGGAGACAGAGGACAGGTAACGTGCTTCGAAAACGTAGTCTCATTACGACACAAAAAGCTTTAAAAGTTTTTCATTAATCAGTTATAAGTTACCTAAGCTGAACGTTTTTCATATTGAATATATGTTATTTTAACAGGATATAGTTTAAAATGTTGAAAAAAAGTAAGTTAAAGCATCACAAAAACGTCACATATTGTAAAGAGTTTCCCTAAAATTAAAAACCATCAACATGAGATAATTTAACGTGTTTTAGAAACAAAAAGGTTTGTTTGAGACGTTTTAAGTTATAAAGACATAAAAACACAACAGCAAGAAGAAAGTGAGTCGATGCCAATTTTTCTTGTTTTTACACATAAAAAGTTGCAGGTTAGTATCAAAAATCAGCAGCAATTTTACTGGGAAGATGTTTTTAAAAGCAGATGTTTATCAGGATGACGATATTTTCCCACAGTCAGTGAAGGCAGCACGATATTGATGCTGATACAGTTTAAAAAATATGACAAGTCTCTGTAATATGATGGATTTTTGTCCTGATCAAAACTGAAACCAGTCATCCTGATCTGGTTTAAACTGTTTATTAGCTCATTTCATGACTTTAGACTGAATTTTAATTCAAATTTGAGTTTGTTTCCATTTAATTCTATGATTGAAGAATCACTGTGTTTTGTTTTTACACTTTTGTCTTAAAAGTGTTCACAAATTCACTGTAACTGGAAAATCCATAAAAGTCAAATCATCTATCAGCCTAAGTTCAAATGCTACTTTTACAACCAGAATTGATCACATTTCCTTTCCTTCCTGTTTGTTAGTGCTGTTGTTGTTTTCACGGTTGGAGCCTGATGCTTCACTGCACATGAAAATTCTCTTTACGCCTGTTAAACACACTTTTTTTTTTTTATCTCTCTGAAGTAACTGGAAATAATTAGTGAAATGAACAGTCACACTGCTCTGCAATATGTTTTTCTTTGAAGCCAAATTTGAACATATATTCACACACCGAACCGATTCATACAAGTTTCGGTTTTGCAAATCCCGCAGAAAGTGTAAAAAAACCAAGATATTAAATCTAAGAAATACTTGAAACACAGAGTTAACAAAAGAAAGTTAATTAGAATTTAATAAATAAGGTCTCTGATTTAATAAGATGTAAAACAAAAAGGGGTTTTACAGCTATAATTGGATTTATCTTGCAACAACAATTTATTTTAAACTTATGTAATAATGCGATGATAATAATACTTATAAATAATTGTTTAGAATACTTTGTTTTAATTGTTACAATTATTACTGAATTTATATAAATCTTCCATTTTAGTCAAAAATATATGTAATAAATATAATATACTGATAATAAAATAAATAATAAATTTCCTGCAGCTGTTTGTCTTTAGTTTAATGCAACATTAGTGATTTTATAATGTGACAGAACCATTTGTATGTAGAAAAACATATATTTTACATATACTTTTGTGTTTTGATAATACATCCACAAATAGTTTCATACTTTAAACTGTTTAAAATATATACATATTTAAAACTTACCTATTAACTGAGGTCAAACAGACGCTGTAGAAATTAAAAAGACAAAACACATCAGAAATATTTACACAAATGTATGAATGACTACATGAAGAAATGTTTTTGTCATGTCTTTGCAGAATTTGTGTAAAACAAATAGACAAAATAAAATGATATGTTATTATTAATGTTATAAACTGAACAAACAGAGCAACATCATGTTTTTATCAGTTTCCTCCTAAATAAAATTGCAGAAATTTCTTTTTGCTGCCAAGCTGATAATGCCTGAACCACAGTCCTGCAACTGAAATAAACTAACACCAACCCCCCTCTATCACACACACACACACACACACACACACACACACACACACACAGAGCATATCTTATCTTAACCCTACGAAAAAAAGAGCTTTAGGCAACTCAGCAGCTTGTTCTTGTATGTTTATGACGCTGTGCACATTCGGACTTTTCAATAAACAGAATTTTTACACTCAGCAGAATCACAGATATTTCACATTTTATGTTTTTATTTGGCGGAAAAACTAGATGTAAGCCTGTCACTATAGTCAACAAAAATATGCATATTTCTTTACCAATCTCTAAATGATTCCTTAAATCTCTGTATTTAAAACCTTAAATTTCTGTTAGTTTGCACAATTATAAGACAGGCTGCTTTTCTAAACGCTAAACTCAGTGATTAAAAGCTGAATCTTTAACATTTTCGTTGATTATTTAAGCCTCATTGATTGTTTCAGCAGGTAAAGTCTGTTTCACTTTAATCTTAATATTGAAGTTTAAAGGGCGAATGTGTTGTGAAATTCAAGGGTTGTGTTTCCTACAGTAAAAAGGTTAAATGTGTGTTTGCATCACACTGGAGCAGTTTGGACACATCAGATGGTTTTGTACCGTCACATGAAGCATCACTGTTTTTATTTTCATGTTCAGCTGAGTTAAGTCGATCGAGCTCTAGGTCGATGTGTTTTGGCCTTGAACCCTTCGTGACCTGTTTTAAGGCCAAAACGCAGCAAAACTGTGCTGCAATATTTTCAAACAAACAACGCAGGAAATAGGGAAAAAAAAAAAAAAAAAAGCTCTCACTCCCACCCCGCCCCCCAGTAAAGATCGCGTGCAGAACCCAGGCAACCCAGAGCGTGCTGAGCTCGCTGCTGCACACCCAGGCGACGTGACCTTCCCTTCGCCAAACAGCGGTGCGGGGGCTGCCCGACTCACTGAGCATGCCCAGTAGCATCCGCAGAGTTTCGTGACAACACTAATAGTCTGCATGGATCACTGGCACGCACAGTCACTTCTAATTAGAATTATCTCAATCTTCCACCAGGGGTTTATGTTTTTTTTTTCCTTTCGTAGATCGCCGCGATCTGATTGGTCCGCCAAAGTGCCAGTTTCCCTGCTGACCCCGCCTCCGTCCCTCCTCTTCCTCCTCCTGGCGTTCTGCTCCAACAGAGGCTCAAACCTCCACGCCTCCTCCCTCCCCCTCTTTTCTGCGTATGAAAAAAGGAAGTAAAGAGGCGAGGAAGGGGGACGTCCCGCCTCGCTCTTCATCCTCACCTCGTGGCTTCACGCTCTATTATGTATGCATGCTTTCATTTCTGCTGCGTGCTGTAAGTTCTCTGATTTT
Organism: Sandelia bainsii; assembly: GCA_032362345.1. Taxonomy (NCBI): domain Eukaryota; kingdom Metazoa; phylum Chordata; class Actinopteri; order Anabantiformes; family Anabantidae; genus Sandelia; species Sandelia bainsii. The sequence goes on along the minus strand of JAUMHL010000008.1, from coordinate 9,007,752 downwards.
GCCTCCCCTCGCACGCTACACACAACCATCTGCTCCAAGCGGCCTTTCACGGAAAACGCCGCACGTTTTCCAGATGTACACGAAAAGGTGCAGTCGGCCTTCTCACCCCCCGTCCTCCCCGAAACGCTGACCTGCTCCTCAGACGTCAGCCATTTTTAACCCACTTTCTCTGTCTGACTGTTGGACCGCAGAGCTAAGCTGCTGTGGTGGGAGCTGGCGGGGGGTTGAATTCGTAGGGGAAGTGGAAGGTGATGGATGTCACTCAACCAGCTCTGATTATAGCTGGTACATCGTTGAGTAATTAACTTTAACAGAGGAAGGAAGCCGTTATCCTGCTTCATTTGGCCGCCGTCGTCTTCATGTGACTGCAGATTAACCAGAATAGCTGAAGAACAAACTCTTTCCTTTCTTTAAAACCACTTTTGTTTGTTCTTTTTGTTCGAGTTTAATCCACGTTTCCTTTGCTGACACTCTCCTTTAAAGTGATCTGCAGCCAGCGCGAAAACACAAAAAGCTTCAACCTCCAGGTCTCCAGCTATAAAAGCAGGAGGTCAAAGGTCACAGAGCAGGAAAGCAGACTTTCCTCCTAATAGACCTGAAAGAGACAAATCAAGACAAAAAATCAATAAAATAATAGCTGCAAAATCATCTTGTGTTTTTTTTTACAGGCAGAAAATCTAAGAGTCACATGCAGTAGATCAACAGGAAACGAAGCTTGAGCAGGTTTCACAGGAAAAGTTCAGCAGACTTTCTCTGAATTTGACCAACAATAAAAAAGGGGGCAGGAGGAGGTCAGGAGAGAAGGTGAGACCGGATTTAAACTGCTCGTCGACAGACAGAAGGACAGGCCGGACAGGCCGGATAGACCGACAGGGACGAGGAAGGAGACAGAAACGAGAAGAAAATATCAAGTCAGACAGACGGCCAGTCAGTCAAACAGACAGAGAGACAGACAGGTGTGTGCACCGAACAGACTGGTGGGAAAAGATGGCAAAATTCAAACAGGCAGGCATTTAGTCTGAGTGAGGCTGGGAAAAACAGGACCGCGCCTACGTCTGAGCTCATGTCCATGTCGGGTCGTGTTTCCCGGGAATGTTTTTCATTTTAATTTAAAGATTTGTTTAGAATGACAAATTCTAACACACATCGTCTCGTTCTGTGCCACAGAGCTTCAAAGCTAAGAAAACACATCCACGAGCTGATTTTCCTTCATCACCACGATTACACACACACACAGTAGTTTAGTTTACCTTCCTGCTGCAACAAATACTGACCGCAGCACCAAAGACGCAGCATCAATCCGCCGCTCAAAATAGTCCCAGACAAATGCACGATTTCTTCCTGTTAGTTTGATAAAACTGCAGTGAACTGCTGTTCTGTGGCCCTGAGAGCTCAAAGCTGTAAAACACACAGACAAAACACGAGCAAATGAAGTAAAGAACTTCACCGATTTGACAGAACAGGTGCAACATTTAGAAAAAGCCTGCAAACACAGAAATACCCAACCAAGAACAGAAATGCTGCAAACAGCACAGAGGAGAACGGGGATGTTTCTTTGAGGAGAATAAAAAGTGATGGTTGTTTTGTTCACAAACACGTAACACGTTCCAGTTGTTTGTTTTCTTATGGCATCATTCAGAAACACATTTGGCTGCTGTGGAAACACTTGTGTTGTTTGTGTGTCTGTATTTGGTTGTGTTTGTGTTTTTTCTGTGAGAAAAGCTGTTTTCTTCGTGTGCTTGTGTTTTGTCTGTTTTTGTGTGTGTTGAGCTCTCAGGGCCACCGTAGACTTACTGATAAAAACTAATTTTAGAATATAACCAATCTTATCTTCAGTATCAGACAGTTTTAGCCAAGAAACAACTTAAAACAGATGAATGACTTATCTAGTTGAATGTTTCTTAAAAGAAGGGGGCTTCAATCTTTCTGAAATCGTGGTTTTGTTTCATTTGTTCATCATAACTTTTCCTTCTCTTGCAAACAAAATGAGATGTTATCTGGTCTAATGCATTTTCTGGCTTTTGCATGGAGACTCGGAACCAAACAGACGATTTCAAACATCAAGGCAGGAAGACATTCATATAGTTTCTGAATTTCCTTTTCAGCAGGAGGTGAAAGTCACAGGAAATTTTACATAAACACATGGCTGTTAGTTTGTTTAGCCAGCTACAGTATATTTGGAAGAGAGCACAGGGTCCAGTTCCTGAGTCTGTGGTTATGGTGAGGAGAAGATTGTGGTTTAAACCAGATCGAACTCTTCTAGTTTCAGATTTTACCTCAGTGCTGTTGTTGTCATTTTAAATTTCTAACCTCAATTTCATTTTTAAATTAATATTACTGTCTGCACACAGGTGATATTTTATATTTTTCTTATTAAAGTGTTTCAGAAAATATGAAGTTGAAGAACCATTAAAGGACCATGCCACTGTTTTGAGAATGTCTTAATAATGTAAGATAATCCCAGACAGCCATTGTTTTCCATTCATTTTAATATTATTAGTCTGCATTTGTGCCATCTGATATACTTTATACGCAGATTCTAGACAGGAATATAAACTGTAAAATTATTTAGTACTATTTGTAATTTCAGACTAGAATCCAAAAAGTGAATATATGAACAGAAAATAAAGCATCTGTGGCCTTTGTAATAAAACTGACAGAAAAAAAAGCATTTGATTTTTTTCTCCTTTATTTAAATTACCCAAATATTTTCAAATAAACTTTATTATTACATGCAGATAGGTCAAAAGTTATTGGTAAGCTAGTGCCTTCTTGAAAATGCTCTTATGTATAAGTGTTTTGTGCCTTATGTCATTATTTTGTGGTTTTATTTGAACTTTGTTCCCGGTAATACTAGGCTTGAGTTAAATCTAATAAAAATGAAGTTAATAGTGCTGTAGCTGCTATAGTATGACCTGATGCTGTGTTGCAAGAGGGTTGGAAACAAATGTAAGATGCCGTCATTGAACATTTTACTGATGCAGAGACGGAGGAGCAAAACATCAGCTGTGTGGATTTTAAGAAACCAAAATGTGTCAGAATCCATCTGACAGTTTTTGTATGTGTCTGCTTTCAGCTGTCGAGGATGCAGCAGTGGTTAAATGAATAAAGTCTCTATAGTGGAATTTACTTAGTATTTCGTTTTCTGTATGTTATGTGGAAATGTCCAGTGACTGCAGGAGAAAGGAGGTGGAGCAAGAAAAGAGAGATGAAGAGGAAGCGAAAGAGAGGAAGAAATAGAGAATGAAAGAGGATGAAGAGGAGGTAAAGATGAAGATGTATAAAAGGCGATGAAGTCCAACAGGGGGTCATAACAGGCTAAACCTCCTGAGTTCTAAGTGGGCGTGGCTGTTTGACCTTCCCCTCACCTCCTCCTCCTTCACTCACGGGAACCACGCCAGCCAATAACAATCCAGCCGGCGAGCCAATGGGAAAGCCAGAAACCACCACATCATGGCTCCCTCCTCTTCATCATCTTCTTCTTCCTCCTCTCATCTGTGTGTTTCAGCAGAGGCCCATGGCGTGACTACTAATCATGTCTCCGACCCGCTGATCCGCTCAGCTCAGCTCAGCTCCGGGTTCATAATGCAGCAGTGAGATGTTTTACACCGAAGGAAAATCCACCCTGCTCTCCGCAGGGGTTGCTGCCTGAAAGGTCAAAGGTCAACACCAGAGCTTAGATGTGTAGTAAACAGAATCACATTTACTGTAGATGTTAGCACAGCAGCTGAACTTTGGATCTGTCACAATGTTTTCATGTTTCACTGCTGCTGCTAATACTTCATGGATTCATGGGAAAATACTGTGTTTTACCCATTTCTTGATAAATCAGTGGTATAACTACTTCAGAGACACTGACTTAAGATGATAAATGAACTGCTTCACTTAAAGGAGCAGAAGATATCTCACACTGAAGTAGAACAAGTGTGCAGGACGTGCAGCCAGAGGTTTCCATTAATGTGTTAAAATCAACAAGCACACTGTTCACACTCGTTCAGTCCTGAAGTGAACAAAGTGCCATGTCGACAGGTAAAGCAGGTAACTGAGGGGTAAAACTTCACTTAATCCAACTGTAAACCACTGACTGTAAATATGTCAGTGTATGTATATACTGTCTTTAATATATGATTTTAATATTTCTTATTATTTGCGTGTACAGCAGCCCAGATCAATCTGTCCTTTAAATGGACGATGTACCACTGGTATCACAAACCCAGTTATTATTATAATGAGTGACACAGTAATGATGATAATGGAAACTCATGGAGCTGCAGAAAAGTAACAAATACATCTGAAAAATGATTGCAAATTGCAAAAAAAAGTGGAATGGTTCTTTAATGATGTTAAAGTAAAATTGTTCTTCAACCTTTGACTGAAAAATAAATTGATAAAATAATAGTTAGTGTTTTATCGTTTTTTTTTCTCTATTATTCTAGAATAATATAAAACTATTATTATTTTTTATTATTTTAAGCCAACTTAGTGAGTAATAAGAATAATGACTCACACTTCTTTAGTTTCTGATCATTCACAGTTCAAACACTGATCTGCGGTGACTGTTGATAGTTTTCCTGCCGTTTCTTTCCGGATGTTTCTCTGTTTCACTTTCCTTAATTCATCACTTCGGGTATTTTCATTGATTTTATTCCCTTGATTGTTGCTAATTTACGTGTTATAGCAGCTATAACATATAAAATACATTTTAAAAATAAACGAAGAAACGACTTGAACGAGTTTTCTGTGTTTTTAAAGTGAAACAAATAAAAAGCATCCAAATAAAAGTCGACGCACACACGCATGAACCTGCGGGTTGATGCGGGTTTTCTTCGTCTCTGACCTCCCCGCAGAAGATTCAGTTTAATTTTAAAAACTAAGAAAATATAAATAAACATATAAAATCCATTCATGAAACTCTATGTTTTTTTATTATTTTACTTTTATCTAAGTCACGAGTTAATTCGCTGCAGCTTCTGTCACTTACGGAGTTTTTTAAATTATAAATTATGAACTGATTTAACTTCGTAAACTGTGTGAATACTTGGTTTATTATTCAGATGTCGGAATCAACTCTAATATTTTATGTGGTTTTAAACTGTGACAAAGGCGCCTTCATATAAAATCTTCTTGTTATAATACAGAAGCAGCAAAAATACAGTGGAAACACGATTAAATTTAATTTGTAACAGACGAAAATGCAGCAGAAAAAAAGGAATGAAAATAATCAATCTCCATGTAATAATACATGTCTTTATTTCGACTTTAGATTATCACTGTAAATGTAAAAGCTGAAAATGAGTCGTCAGGACATTTTAATATTTCTTTCTTTGTTCGTTTCTTACTGCTGAATTTAATACATACATACATTATACCTAATAAAATGATTTAAAGTGACTTAAAATGAAACTCTGGAAAAACACTGCTGGAAAATGTTTTTAAATGAATTATTATTGAGCCATAAAAGCAAAAAGCTTCTGCTGAGGACAAGACGAACAAGGTGTGAAATGTTAAACATTTAAAAACTAAATTAAATACAAAATACAAATAAATATCTAAAGATAAAAATTACTTCTGCTAATGGTGGAAAGATCATTCACCTATTATTAGGCAGCCTATTAAGTTAAAATATCACCTCGGAGTGTGTGAACTTTTATTTTTTATTGTTTGGTAAAGGTGGAGCAAACTGTTGGAGAATTGAATCTATAATAATGCATCATAATTTTTGAGTTTATCACACATTCTACATGTCAAATCTTAATTTGTTAGCAGATATAACTAAAAATACAGTATTTTCCTCTAAACTGCAGTGAAGTAAAAGTATAAAGTAACATTAAAGAAAATTCTGCAGTAAATCTTATCTGGGAACAGTTATACTTTACATAATCTAACACTAAGCACAAAGGTTATTAGGATATAAAATAAAGGATATTTTAAATACGTAATGTTGTGTACTTAAAAGTACTTTTCCATGTGTTAATAAACAGGGTAAAATACTGGAGGAAAGTCTTCATCCGTATATTATAAAGAAGTGAAAGCCTGCGGCAACAAAACTGAAAAAATAAACGTGTCACACATCAACACCTGCTGTTCACATGTGAAAACCAACATGTGTCCACAGAGCCAGTGTTTTTACACAACTTTTATTTTGTAGGAGGCGCGTGGCTCTGGGCTGTTGGTGGTTCTGTCACTGAAGCTTATTTTAGTGCCACAGTCAGTCAGAGCAGATAAAAAACACCAGCTTCACGCCTACACTGAGAAATGTTGGTGAAGATGAGCAGATAATTAGGCAGAAGAAAAAGAAGAAGACAGAGGAGGAGGAGAAGAAGAAGAAGTGACCGGCGGCTGTTTACTCACATAGCTTCTCCTCCTCAGCTCAGTGTGATGTGAGGACGCCGCGGGCCGGACTTAGCAGACTGAGACTCAGAGTTTAAAGAGGAAAAACTGAATGAAACCACCTGTTATCGTGCAGGATGCACACTAGCTGCTGCACTGACACTCAGGGAAATCAATACTGTAGCTATGTGCAAACACGTGCAGGTTTCTGCCTGCAGCCATGTCACCAGGGTGGCATTTACCCATGCCAACTGTGGGTAAACTGCAATTATTTTTTCACACAGGGCCAGGCAGGTTTTTTATTCCCTTAATAAATTAAATCATCATTTAAAAACTGTATTTTGTATTTATTCTGATTATCTTTGTGTCATATGAAAATTTGTTTGATGATCTGAATCTTTTTAGTGTGACACATGACGCATTTATATTTTGCTTTGCTATCAGCCAGATGACATTTAATATTTACATTAGTAGAAAATGTCAATTTGTGTGTTTGGTGACAAAATGTCTGATCTTCTATGATGGTGTTTAAGCACTGAGAGGATGGATCATCTGGTTTTATGGAGAAAAACTGAACAGTGACTTAAAGCACCAAGTCTTTATTTACACTGGACCAAAACCAAAGTTCTGAGTCCTAACGAGACACTTAATGTCGTCGATAAATGAAGCGTTCCTGAACCTGAGAAAACTGTTTTGTGAACTGCAGTTTCTAAGAGACATTGTTGCATGTAAACAGCCCGTGGACATCGATTCGATCACTCAGACCCAGACTCTGTTCAGATTCAGGTTTCAGCTCAGTGTTGGTAAAGGCATGGAAAGGGTGGAGGGGTGGAGGTTACACTGCTGCATTTAACCATCCAACAAGTGGCCAGCTCACCCTCAGCAGTCCAGTTCATTCCGAAGGTGCAAGAGTCAGGACAAACTGGGAAAACCAGGCTGTGCTGGAAGAAGACTGTGAAAACATGACAGCACACTGTGCATAAGATTTCCATTAAGTGGCACTGCAGTGAAAACTAGAAACGTTTCCTTGGAAAACTGGGCTACAGAGCTGAAACCTTACTTCAGGCTTTCATCCTCACTGTATTTTCTCATTTTACAGAACTCTTGTAAAGAACGTGAGGAAAAATAGAGCCAGACCAAATGTTAGCCTACGTTAGTATGTGGGAAAACCTGCGCTCAAATAAAATCATATAATAATATAACATATATTAAACACTGCTTTGCTGGAGAATAAGGTGATGTAGAGTATGTAAAGTATCAATTATTATTATTATTTATTATTATGTACAATACCAGATTCAGCATGCAGACATAAGTTTGATGGTGCAAATACACTTTGCTCCAACTGTACTAGTTCCTGCCTCCTCTCATTTAGGACTCACTATTTCCTGTACTGACTCTGGACTTTGTTGTCTGTATGCTGCCTTTTTAAGTCCACTACATTTTTTTTTTATCAGCTTTAATGCACTAAATTCACTACATATTGAAAACACAGTCAGAGTTATTGTCCATGAGGATACAACTGGGACACAGCTTGAGCTGAAGGAGGCAGATGGTGGAGGCTGAAAAAATCCAGTGGGGAAAAAAAATCCCCTACATCTTCTACATGGGGGGGCTGATGGGAGTTGTGGTCTTAATTTGGAGACACACAGGCAATAGTGCACCACGTGAGAGCAGACGCTACAGTTTGTCAATGTTAAGATAAAATGCTCAAACCTTTCCCTTCATAAAAATCAGTGAGGACATCCCTGGTGTTCTGGTTCATGTAGGTGCAAAATGGCTGCAGGATTTGGAAAATAAATCAGGGTGCACTGAGACCAAACCTGGGTAGGTTTGTAACCATAAGCTGCACGAGCTATTGAAGCTAGCAGGCTAACAACAACAGCAAGTCACAAAGCAGTAAATCAAACAGTGTTTACACTTCAGTGTAACTAACCTGTGTCCCTGATCTCACTCCAGCCTAACAGCATCTCTCCTTCTCCGCTGCTTTGATTATTTCACCTGAGGTTATAAAACAAGAACATAAGCAAACATTATTTCCTGAACGAGAGCTCACCCCCACCTCCTCTCAAAACAGCTGGACAACAGAGAACATTGAGGTTTTTCAGGTGAAGTTATCCCGAAGCAAAGTTAAGGAAGAGAGTCAGTTTGTGAACGGAGGTGAATGTGTTCGACCCTGTTTCATTTACAAGTGAACCAGACGCAAATGTTGGTGTGACTGAGACTTCAGCCAGTCACATCACTGCTCTCATTCCTTATAACTGCAAATGCAGTGATGCAGCACAATAAATGAAGAGTCTGGATGATGCACAGAAGCACAGTCTGAGCACACTACCTAAAATCTGCAGCCAAAGCAGGATAATCTTGGTTCTGAAGCTGGTTCTGAACTGTTTCACTAACAAACTGTTAAATCATACCACGATCACACAAAAAATACTTCAATAGGCCTGTGGGAAATCACCCAAGGACAGTGGTCTTTCATGGAAACTATCACTCAGCACCAACTGTAAAAATATCCATCTGCTGGCTCACGTCTCAGGACATCCTATAATTAGAAAACCTGACCACGTTAGCGTAACGCTGAGCAACAAAGATTTGTCTGTGTACCGTTCGTTAAAGTACAGACGTGCTGCATGCCCACACACGGGCTTACAGGTCACTAATGTTAGACGCTCCTGAGGGATAATGCTGCCAGATAACAGGAGGCTTTACTGTTCAACTTAATCCTGTGTGCCAACATTAAGAGCTACAGCTAACAGCTGCGCTAGTACAAGATGGTTAACGCGAGGCTTGTGAGGAGTCATGCATATTTGTTAACCGCTCTGTACGGTCAACGAATGTCCCCGTCACAGACACATCAAGTGAAATAAATGAGTGCATCCACTGAACGGTGCTCCCTTTTAGTGTGTTCACACAACACTGGATGGATGGGTCAACAAGACACAGGAGGCCGAAGTTTGAGTCCAATATGAAACTTGAACATGTATTTCAAAGCATTTATGATTGTTGTCATGACAAAAAGTCCAACTGCCATTGTGGGGTTATTTCAAATAATTCCTACCAGTTGTCATACCCCCGATGTCAAATGCTGCCACGCGTATGACGTATTATACAGACGCCAAAGATACCTGTACCGTCAGTATACGATGCCAAAGGGGTCGGCAAAATGTCAGTTTTCAGTGTGATAGGAATGAGAACGGGTTGGTGGCATTTGAATTCACAAAGATTTTAAATGAAACTTGTCTATAAAACTTGGTTTTATGTATTAATGGTAGTAAAACTACTAATACAGAACAAAATCATCTTTTAACTTCTGCTCTACTGACAGTGTAGTAACCCTTCTTACAGTCATGTTTAGATTTGCGAGAGCTAACAGATAATGTTGTATTTGTTGTAGTTGTCCTGTTAACAGTCAGGAACACCATCCAACAGTTTACATCATGCTGGTGTGTTCGGACATTAAACAACAAATCATTACACTGTTTAAAGCCTGATACTGGACAAGCCAGAGATTATGATTACACACACACACTTTCAGGATCTCATATAGCTGACCATACATCTGGCATGATGGAAAACCCAGCCAGCCAAAATCCCCGGCGTGCTTGATGACTTGTGATGTAATCGAGGTAACGACACTCGTGGGAAGCGGCAAGAAGAGGGCTTTATGCGAGTGGGGGGAGAATGGACGGAAGCAGCAGGAGACGAGACAAAGAAGAAGAACAGGACGAGGAGGGCCGGCCGGCTACCTTGACCTCTCCTCAGGGGTCAGGTGAAAAGGCTAAGCAAACAGGTCACCGGCTTTGACAATAATCCCAGCTGGCCTGCCGTTCCTCGGCCCTGGATGCCAGCACGCCACCCGGCCGCTAATCAGCAGCGTTCTTGAAAGACTACTGTTGTTCTAAGGAAGCTGGGAGTGAGTCTGTACACCCCCCAAAACCCCCTCACCGCCTTACCATGCTGAACATAGTGAGTCAAGTCTACTTCTACAGGACAAAGTAGTCAGAAAACGATCACTGAAGCCAAAATAATTTAAAACTGTGTCAACAAAACACAACACTCAGTTATTAATGTGTGGAAAATATATGAATTCTGTTTTTTTTTACTAAACCCACTTTATCTTTAGACAATAATACAGCTGGAACTGAAGTGAACAGGCCTTCAAGGTTTGGATCTTCTGTCATTTCCTTGGTCGCAGCTCACGTCCTACCCACATGAATTCTTTCACCTCACAGCTGAAGTTTTTCTTCTTCTGTGGACTGAAAACGTGTAGAATCGTGTGTGTCAACAAAGCTGAAAGCAGGATTGTAAAGCGAGTGAAATGTGAGATGGAAGGCAGAGTTTTGAAGCCGTATCGTCGTTACGCTACACTGACCAGGCTAACTTTGCTAATGGTCTACCTGGACTCTCGCCAACACGCTCTCTCTTCAGCCGTTTCCCACTTTTCTTTCAGTTTACTCACTCGGCGTTACAAGGCATGTAGTCTGACCTCCGTCTTTTGATTTTCTCCTCCTCCATTTGTCTCAATTTGACTTTCCCTACCCGCATTTTTGGTTTTGTTTCTTAGCATTACATTGCATTAGGTTTGACCTTTGTCTCCCGTTTTCTTCCCTTTGACAACTTCCCTTCCTGTTTCTTTCTCCATCCACCTCTTCTTCCCTTTCTTTGGTTAATTGGTGTCTGTTCAACTTTCTGCTGTCTGACCCAAGAGAGAAGGTGGTTACCTCTTCCTGGATTAGGGACCCCTGTGGTTCTGTGAAGACATGAAAGACTGAGGAGAAGATCTAGTGGTAGCTCTTTAGAAAGTACAGATTCATTTACTGATATTTTTAATAATAAATGTATGTACATGAATTCTACTAAAATATACCACAGAATAGTCTCCAGTAATATAAATTATTAGTTTTGTCTCACTCTAGAACCTGTGTTCTGGTTCAGGTTATCTTTGATGACAATCCTGTGATCTGACCTGTCAGCCGAAAGCCTTGATGTCCTCATCTAATGATGAAGACCTCTCTGTTGAGGGGGGTTGATCTTGTTCACGCCTGGTCCGAACCTCTGTACTGGCCTTTCTCCTGCTCTGTCAGTGGGAGCACTGAGCCACTGCTGCAAAACAAGCTGCTGGTCCACCCCTGATGTTTGACGAGAAACACCCACATTTAAGATCCATTCGCATGTGAGACACTGACTGAGGGTCAGAAGGTTACAGAAACAGAAGTAACTGAAACAGCAGCATCTGCCAGAAATGTGCTACATATCCATATAACTCCCCCTTTTTTTGTTTCATACAGTCATTATAGACAGCACCTCTGATTGCTGTCTCCGATGGAAAAAAACAGGGGGTTTTATTACAGGTTAGAGGTCTTTTGGGGTCCAAAATGTTTCACCTGCTTTGAAACAGACCTGTGGAAAACCTCACTAAACCCAAACCCAATGGCAGAACTGAGAAGCCCTGATCTAAATAGACCCACACCTAATTAGACCCATCCACAGCTGGCCCGAAGTGAGAGAGAATATAAATGCTGACAGTGTACTCCGCAAGACAATTACCACATATCTGTGCCTGAAAACATCTGCAATCTAATGACTGAGGTTTAACTTGCACTGATAATACACATTTATGCAAATGGAATAGAGACACACAGTGGATACAGTGCTGTAAAGACTTTCTAAGCACTACTACTGATTTCCTAAAATATGATCTCTAACTGGTGACTCTAAGATTGTCCGTAGGTGTGACCGTGAGTGTGCATGGTTGTTTGTCTCTGTGTGTCGGCCCTGCGATGGATTAGCGACCTGTCCAGGGTGTACCCCGCCTCTCGCCCGATGACAGCTGGGATAGGCTCCAGCACCCCCCGTGACCCTTATGAGGACAAGCGGTTAAGAAAATGGATGGATGGATGATCTCTAACTGTTTATGTATCACATGGCCAGAACTGATAGTGAGTAAAAAAACCCAGAATTAGTGACAGTGAAATAAGAACCTATCAAACTTGTTTAGACTGAGTATAATTAATTCATATAATTCATAATACAATTCAAGCTTGGTGGTAAGGACTGTAGACAATCAAAATGTGCACAGTGAAGTAAATGGAGCTAAAACAAGGCCTCTGGTAAAGTTTATGTACTTTGATACAAACTTAACAATAAACTAATCCTGAACATCTACACACACACACACGTGGTACCATTTCAGCTGATATCAGTGTTTCTGTAGCTGCTTTGGCCTCTGTCCTGTTTCCACTAATCGTCCTCATTACCATAAAAGTGACTTCACCTCTGGCTGTGTGTTGATGGTCTGTTAAGAAGAGACAAATCTCTGCCGCCGCGGTTCCAAACGTCGGCTGACAACACACACGCGATGCTCCGCTTCCTGGAAAAACATTAAACACTGTCCAAACACAATCAGACTGTGTGAAACCAGTAAAGACCTGATCCACGTGCAGACAGAAGGAAACTGATGTTATAGATGTTTTCTTTTGATTAAAGTTTTACGTTCAGCCTCTGATGAACCAGATAATCTTTTTTTACTGATATTCAGGGGTTTCACATTTGTTTTTGGTTTGTCACACCATATGACATTTATTATAAACACTAACTTTACATATCATTTGTTGAATATAATAGACCAACTGTGCGTGTTTTTAAGATGCATTAAGAAGAATGTCAGAGTGTTGAACTCTGTTACTGTATATACTGTTCTGTTTGTTCTCACAGCTGTTTTGTTCTGCTGTAATCCAAACTAGAGTGCCGTTCACCACCCAAACAGCTTATCTCTTCCGTGTAAGGAAACCTCTGACGTGCAACTTTGGTTGATTCCAGTATTGAAAATAAGGGATTCAATTTTTCCTCTGTGGGCTCAGAAAGCCGTGATGCTTGATGAATCTACCAAACCTCTAAAAAATTCAAACATATTTGAATTTAAGAAAAAGCCTGTCACACCTGAATAGTTTTCCTGCCCTGGGAGTTTCCCCACTGTGCCTTGCTCTGAAGATTCCCTGATGTTTGTTACAGCCCCTTAACACAGATACATTCACATTTGGAAATCATGGGAAACTTTCAGCAATTGCTTGTCAAAAACAATTTAGTCATGAGAAGACACATTTTGTCACAATTAAGAGGTCAAATTATGATGCTACACAGTCAGAGGCCCAAGGCCTGAGGTGAACGTGTGTTTGAATGCTGGCTGGTAGTGACAGTGGCGGATTTAGCAATGTGGGGGCCCAAGGTGAACACAGGCATGCGGCCCTGTGCATCCATGGTTCTCCACCTTTTTCAGTGCTTGTTGATATCTAAGAAGTTGTCTTTACTGTTGTACTCTATCATTATTAAAGTAAATTCTCAATCCAAAAGTTTATTTTTATTTTTTACAGTAATTCAACAAGTCACTGTTAATTATTACTGTTAAAAATGGTTTTCAAATGCTTTATCTTCTTTTCATGAAAATCTTAAATCAATAAATATTAATGAACCTCATACTCCTTCCTATTGTACTGAGAAGATCCTGTGTGCCAGGACTCAAATTGAGTCATCTGGGCAGTAATCACACACTTGCATAAAAATGTCTCTAGGTGCAAAATTAATTATTAATTCTTAAGAAAATATTATTACTACACCACAGTAGAGTGAACTTCTAATTAACATTTATTTACATGAAAAAAATCTGATTTCTAGATTCAACCCCCACCCCCTCCGAGACCATCCGGTCCGACCACCATGGCAACAAGATGCCATCTTCAAAAATTTGAATGTTCTAACCCTGTTCTCCAGGCCACATAGTTATAACGCAAAAAAAATAAAATAAACATTGACAGAGTATAAAAAACTGTAATTTCCCAGTGATATTAATTATTATTGACTTACATTCTACATTGTGCCTAATATCATTCAGTACAGACCAGAAGAATCCATTTAAATGCATTTTTTTATTATTCAAAATAAAAAAAATAAAAAATGTTTATATTCAAATTATCTTTGATCTTTTTTTGGTCTTTGATGTGAATGACATAATTACACATTCTTAGAAAAGAACCTGTCAATACATTTCACAGACAGATTAGTGCATAGTGACACTGCAGTGCTGTTACACACACAGGACATCTTCGAATACGGTTTGTCAAATACAAAAGCCAGTGAACAAGAGCAGCTTTTTAATCTCAGACATCTGACAGATGTGAATGCCACTCTCTGCAGAGACAACGAGGAGCTAAGCAGAAATAACAGGGATCTCTGCAGCCAGAACAACGGTCTCAACAAAATTTTTGAGATACTTCACAGAAAAAACAAGTCAAATAGGGCCCTCTTCAAAAGAGTCAACTCCGTGCAAACTGACACTGAGATCCTGAAGAAAGCGATGGAGATACAGTTAAGGTACATGGACGCTGAGCGGGAGAGATTTAATGAAAAAATAGAAGACCTGAAAAAGAAGAACAAGAGAGAGAAACTCGCCATGGAACAGAGGTACTCCCATCTGCAAAGCCAGCATCAGGAACAAGGTACAGACTCTGTATATACTAAAGTCCTTCAATCCCACCGTGATGCACTTAAGAAACATAATGTCTATTTGCGACAACAAGTCCTTGATATGCAACAGACCATTTCTTACCTGTACACAAGAGATCAAAATGAAAGTGAAGCCATGAGATGTCAAAATCAGACAATGGAAATAATCCTTCAGGAAACCACCAAAATCCTGGAGGACCTCAAGATCAAGAATCAGGCAATTGAGCAGGAGAAAGACTCTTTCAAGAAACAAAATGACCACCTGGAGCAACAAGTCCACAGGGTCGTAGAAGGTCTGAGACGTAACAATGAGCTTTTGGAGGAAAAGGATGAGAGGCTTAACAATAGTGCTCAAGAGCTCTTAAACAGTCAAAACCACTGTAACGTCCTGAGTCATGAAAACAAGTCTATGAGTGAAAAAATTGAGGCCCTCACAAGAGACCTTGAGGAGGCCAACAAGAATCTCCATGACTGTCAAGAGACCATGATGTGTAGCACAGAGTTGTATATTATAATAACATATCATGGTTGGTCCAGGAGCTCCACAAAATGTTGGAAATGAGCATCTGTTATTTAATGTGATTTAATGATTGGTGATATGTTCTAAATGCCATTCTCCAGATAACTACCTCTAGGGGTACAATGGCTGTTCACTGGTGCACACCCTCAAGGGTACAAAAAAGTACCCTTGTGCCTTTTGTACCTTATAGCGACCGGTCTTGAACCTCTGGTGGCAATTTTCTACCTTAATTTAATTGTACTAAAAAGGATCTTTAAAGGGTATAAACATTGGCATTTACAGTGTACAACAGTACTACTAGTATAATATATGTACATATTAATAATTTATACATGCTTTAAATTTATTAAACCCTATTTATTTGTACATTTCAATTTAATTTCAGTGTCAATGTAATGAGAATTCAGCTCCTTACCAGTGTGTGTGTATGTGTTGTTTTTAATTTATTTACAATCAGTATTATTCCAATTACAACTTTAACTGGAAAATTGTAATGACAGTTTTCACATCCAAAAATCTACATCCAAAAAGCAATTACAAGGCTATTGAACCATACAAATTAAAATCTACCTTAAATGCTTAAGTGCCTTGAAATTATTTTTGTTGTGATTTGGCACTTTAGCCTAAATAAAACATAACTGAATAAAATAATAATAAGGAAACAGTAAAGTTAAATTAATATTCCACATTTTTGTAACTGGCTCAACACACACTGTCTTATGTCATATGTACCTTTTGCTGCTTGGGAACGTATGTGTACGTACACAAAGTTAGCTTGAGGTCCAATAATTACCCTTAAGGGGAACATTAGCGTAGTTTGTACCTTGGGAGGCAAAAAGTGACCCCTACTGCAGCCATATTTCTGAGAGTGTAACGGTAACATGATAATAACATCAATTTATGATGGGTTGATGTTATAGGATTACAATCCCTCAAATTCAACTTTTGAATGTTCTTATTGGGGACAGTCAGAGAAACCTAGGTCTGAGTACAAAATAAAATACGCTGCTCCTTTTATGGCTTTATTTAATTATTTTCAAATGAGGTTAACTGTCTATTTGTGCAAAATTACCATAAAAATAAAATTCAAGAAAGATGAAACTTAAAGACACAGGAGCTCAAATGAGCTTTTTTAGTCTCAAGGCCAGAGAAGCATAAAGAGACATTACAACATGTATTTGCACATAATCTTGTTTCAGTGGAGCCTCAGAATAAAATATAAACCCCAATATAAGCATAATATGGCCACTTTAATATTTACTTGATGCTTGATACTTGATACTTGATACATCAGCAATAACTGCTTCTCTTGAGTTCTGAATCATAAGATCTCGATAATGCTGGTGTGCAGTTTGGCGTCTAATGTTTGGCAGGATGGAGGCATAATTTTCAGGCAGCGTACAGTGGACAGCATTAATATCACCATCTGTCCTGCAGGGATTTACTGCGGTTTACTGATCAGGCTTTTACAAGCTGTTTGCAATAAACATATTCAAAAAACTGCAAGCTTGTAATGCATCCAGTGAAATGCGACCTAATGCGTCTGAGGCCTGGACGTGCCGTTGCAAGTTGTTGTGTTTCTCTTGGGTGTAATTACAGTCGAGTTTCCAGGACGATTGTCTCTGGTTACAAAGTGCTGCAGGAAGCAAGAGGAGCAACTAATCAGATGTAATATAGGAACAAGCTGCAGATTAAAGGCTGCTCGTGATTTGTACGGCCAACAATTTTTAAATATGTTTCTACGTGTCATCACTGTTGATGAAAACCACATTAGACCAGGTCAGGTTTTAAAGCTGGGCTGTCGTAGGAAAACTTTGGGAACATGAAGCATAAACAGAAAATTCTGGAGACACTAGTTTTGGTTTCTCTATGATTGTTAAATAGTTTGAGTTTCTGTAGGTTTATGTTCATTCACTACAGTCAATGGTGCAAAATCACAAGTCAGATTTCACCAAAGTTACATTTAACTTTGCTGGTTTAACCCGTAAACCTGAGACTGAAATTGCTCTGAAATTTCAAATTGAAAAAAACTTTATCGTCCACATCTGTTAGCACAGAGGTAAAAATGTGTCTTCTGCCTGCACGATACTTAACAACACTACCTGACAGGTTAGACAGCAAACACAAAGCTCCGTCATGAACGTTATCATAGCTGTCAGTGTTTAAATATCAGAAATGATCCATTCAGCAGCAAATGCTGTGGATTTAACTGATGTATAACAGATTTTTTTCTTTGCATATAGGGGAGTCTGTATGGTCTTCTTGAAAGCAAGAGCTGATAAATTAAGATTCAGGGTCTGGTACGAGTCCTCTGAAGTGCTGTCATTACTGTGACTGCTTGTCTTTGGGTCTGACAATGCTTCAAAATGTCAACGTTAATAAGGCTGGATTGTTCAATTCAATTCAATTCATCTTTATTTGTATAGCGCCAAATCATAACAAAGGTCATCTCAAGGCACTTTACATTGCAAGGTTAAGAACCTTGCAAAATATAAGTATATATACAGAACTATATAGAAAACCCAACAGTCCCAC
>JAUMHL010000008.1:8960317-8989765 GCA_032362345.1 Sandelia bainsii | reverse complement strand
CCTGAGGTGGAAGAAGGAAGTTCTGGAGATTTCTTTTATGTAATGGGTGAAAGAGATATCTTGATCAAAGATAACGCAGAGATTCCTCACAGTAGTGTTTGAGGCCAAAGCGATGCACCTAAGGTGGCAATCTGATTGGATAGCTTGTCTCTCAGGCCTTGGGGACCAAATAGAATAAGTCTTGTCTGAATTAAGGAGTAATTGTTGTGTTAATAGAATGTAATTTACAAGTGATGTAACTGATAATTCGCCTTGTAAAGTATATTTACTCAAGTACTGTACTTAAGTACAATTTTAAGGTACTTTTTTAACTTTACTTTTAGTAAACTACAAATCAGAGTGAAATATTGTACTTTTACTCCACCACATTCATTTGAACTTTGTTAGTTAATTTTTGCAGGATTAGATTCTTATAAAAATCATCATATATTAATAAAACACTGATGTAACATTGATGATCAAACCTCCTGTCACTATATAAGACGATAAAATCAGCTCCTGCTGTTTTTGTTCCACAGTCTGTAGCTAACAACACATTTTACTCACAGTTTTCTCCTTTGACGATTTATGAAACAAATCTGGACTAAATGTCTACATTTATGTTCTCACCAGCATCAAATTCTACACTGTTTAAAATACTCCGTTTTTTTAATGGAGTACTTTTACTTTTGTACTTTAAGTAAAACATTTTTAGAACTTTTACCTGAGTAGTAGAATCAAAGGGTACTCCTTCATGTATTGAGTTTGTGTACTTTATACACCTCTGGTGTCTATTTATTTAAACGTGCTGTGTCTCACAGTCTGCCCGGTATCTGATGACTCATCAGACCAAGAAGGGGAGCGTGGGCTGATAATCAGGCATCTGGAAACCATGACAATCAGAGAGCAGGAAGACCTCAATCAAAGATGACACACACACACACACAGAGTAATACACTGTGAGCTCACTGTACATGTACACATAGAAAATAATAACATGCATACAGTACAGCAAATCCATGAGAGATAATACACACACACCTGGTGTTCAATAGATGAAGAGACACAAAGTGCATGAAGTATGGAAAAAGTGAAGTAATTTCCCGACTGTTGTACAATCACAGCTCGTCACACTTCAGTCCTGATGGTTAATAATCATAATGAGCAGCAGATCAGTCTCATGATCAGAAAGAAAGAAACCACTTCATCCAGCAGCTGTAAAAAACACACAGGAAACATGTCGGTAAACGAGCAGATTTATGATAAATGCAGCTGCCACACTGAGTCTGGATCACTTCACTTTCTCTGTGTAACAACTTGAAAATAAAGGATTCAGTCACTGCATATGCAGAACTGAGTTACCTGCCTCGCTACAGCCGTCACCATATCACATCACCACAAATCAATTTCCTGATGTGCAGCTAAGAACATCAAACTGTATCGATCCCACAGACAAATGAGGTCTGAGCTTTAAAGTCAAACTGGCTTCCAGCAGAGACACAGCAACAAAAACTCACACATTTGGAGCAGTAAAATGATAAATTAATACATGATGAGTTTGACATGTGACAGGTTTGTGTCTCCGTGTGAATATTTTAATTGTTTGTCTATTTGATCATCATTTCTACAGTAAGTGTACACTGTACCACCTCTAAATCTTTCAGTACTACATACACTTAAAAATGTTTTCATAACTTTTCAAAAACCTACTAATGTTAAACCCAGTAAATGACAATTAAATGTAAAGGTCAAATCTAACACAGATCCCATATGAAGAGATGGTGCCAGGGAATTTAAATAATAAACAAATCCAACCATACCAATGTAAAAACTATAATTAATAATCCTGCTTAAGTACAAGTACAAACTTAAATACCAAAGTAAAAGTATTTACTGTAAATGGGATGAAAAGAAATATCAGTTATGAACTTTTCATTGTGAGTTTTGAAATTCAGCAAGCATAAAATATCAGGACACATGGTTCCTGAAAAAATATTTGAGAATATATTAATCTCACATCAAATTTCAAAACTGTAAGAGACAAAGGAGATTCAAAGAGGAGTACAGCTGTTTTTGGTGCAGTTTTGAAGTCACTATCCGCTGGCATAATCTGCAACAATGCTTTGTATGTTATAAAGCTTATGATATATAGTTTAATGCAAAATCCTCATAGAAAATATACAACTGTCAGACAAATGTAGTGGAGTAAAAAGGACAATATGTCTCTAGAAAAGAGCATAAAAGTGAATTAAAAAGGAAAGTAAAGTACCTCGAAAATTGTATTAGTACTAAGGACAGTACTTGAGTAAATGTACTTAGTTACTTTGATAATTCCAAATGAACACAGCTGAAAGAAAACTGAACCCTAACATAGACAGATGAGACCAAAAATCTCCAGGTCATTAAGAAGTGATTGGAACAGCGTGGTGTGTTCAGGTTCATCGGTTAGTCTGAAAACTGAATGGAACAACCTGAGAACATGACCGAGTGTTTCTGTCGGACAGTAACACACACACACCCCCACACAGATGTTCTTTACCTCAGCCCCAAGGGAAGAAGACTCTCTCACACACACACCCTTGCTTATTTATGGGCACACATTTGCACGTGCTCACACAAACACACAGCCATTCATACACACGTGACATAGGTGCGTACACACTCGGTTAATCATACGCACACTCACTCCAAGACATGCAGTCATGCAGACAAACATGCAGAGAGTCACTCACAAATTTCACACAAGTGGAAGTACAAATGTGTGTACATATACATACACTCATGTTTCCATCGGTACGTTACATTGACCTACATTCATTTCCTGGAGACTTAGAATAACGACAGCCACTACTTGTGTAACCCAAACCCAACATGTATGTTTTGGGAAGTTGTTTTTTGTCCCCATGATATGAGATTTATTAATAACATGAGTAACACAGCGCACACAGAAGCGGGGGCGGTGACACACAACATGTCGGATCTAAACAGAAGAAGAATTGCAGAGAAAGACATAGCAGATGAGTCCTCTCAGGCAAAAAAAACAGACCAACACTGGACAACACTCTGCTAAGAATAGTACTACTGCTAACACTGCTGTTAACACTACAAGTACTACAGTTGCCACTTACACAACTACACTATGTTCACTAATCAGTTAAACTGGGACAGTCCTGATTTTCATGCATTTGCTGCACTGCGGTTGTGTGCTCTGCTAACACGTCTGTTAAGACTCATATTCTAATAAGTTTATGCAAATGTTTGTCCCAGATGTTCTGAAATTCCTTCCAGGTGTTTCTGAGATATAGCATTGGGGAGTATGGGACGTACATGAGCTCACAGTGACCTTGACCTTTGACCACCAAAATCTAATTAGTTCATCATTGACTTCAATTGGACAGCTGAAGAAAATGTGAAGAAATTTCTTCAAGCATTCTTCAACACAAGGCCACAAGAACTGCATGCGTGACCTTTGACCATTAAAGTCTAATCAGTTCATCACTGAGTCCAACTCGACCTTGTCCCAACTTTGAAGGAATTCCCTCCAAGAGTTCCTCAGATATCACGTTCACAAGAGTTGGCTCGCTGTACTGACAGGCGAACGGACAGACAACCAGAAAACATAAGGTCTACGGCCCTGGCTGCTGCCGGCACGGAGGCATAAAAACAACCAAATGATCTGTGACTTAAAGGAACAGTTCACCAGAATATACTCTCACTCTCTTTCTGAGGGTGAGATATCGGTCTCTGGTCTGTGTGGAGTCATTGTTAGTCTAGTTTAGCGTAAAGACTGGTGTGTCTAAAGTTCAAAAACACACCTGAACACAAACAGAAATGTAAAAATAACAATTACATGATGACTAATTTCAGACAGGTACAGTTTGTTCTGTGACACTGTGTTGAGCTTCTTTGCCACTGGGGTGTGTTTCTTTCAGTGTACGACAAACAATAGCGAATACCGGATCATGTTGGTGACAGGTGATGGCGTTTGAGTGTCTGGGTTGTGGTTAGGCACAAAAATTAAATTAAAAACTTTAGTCTCCTGTGGGAAAGTCCTGTGTGTTGTTGACCCACCTATTCACCCCGTCCACCTTCCTTCACAGTCTTTTGGTTTAATGTACTATGTCATTGGTGTCAGATACTGACATATCTGGGTTCATATGTCTCGTACAGACACAACAAGAACCTTTAGCGTCAACAAAGCATCAGTATCTGACACCCACAGAATGAGAACAGGCTAGAAAAGCACAACTTCATGTAAATGTGCTCTGACACAATATGATCTCATAAGAAACTATTCTGGTCAATTGAATGTCTGCAGTGCTACTACTATTACTATGACTACTACTACAGTGTTAGCAGTTTGCCAGCAACAGCAGTTCACCAGCTAGTCCTGAGAGGAGTCTAGTTAGTCTAGAGAGGAGTTTCCACTGACTAACTTGCTTTGCTGCTTCATGGTGTGACCAGGCTTTTATTTTCTTTAAGTCTATTACAGTTACTCGCTGTTTCCCAACACATAGACCAATGGAATTTCTTCCGCGTGAACGTCCACTTTCACACAACATAAACAAAAACTATGATGATGGAGATTAATGTTGAGATAATGACAAAGAATGACATAATGTTAACGTTATAATGATTCAAAGTTATTGCTGAGTCCCACCGGCTTTTCGCAGGATTGCACCTCACACACGCGTATCGTTAATTTCTGCATTCAAACAAATAACGACAAACTATTCAGCATCAGTTCAGTCTTTTCAAAATCCACGGGCAGCGAACGTGTGTTTATATGTTGAGAAACAGATTTATTTTAACTTCAGTCATTAGGATTCATCCTCTCAACTAAACTTCATAACAATCCCTCTAAAACTGGTTGACATTTTTCATTGTGGACCAATGTAGTGGACAATAATTCCAGGCCTAGAGCATTTCTAACACACACACACACACACACACACACACACACACACACAGTATTATGGATCAATGCCAGAGTTTCCAGTGGTACCAGCCGTTAATGACCAGTGAAGCTCTGACCACCAAAGGACTGTTAATCAAATCAGAACTGAGTCAAACAATAGATGACGCTTCTGCACCCCCACACACCCACCACCACCGCCCACCCCCCCTGCACCTATCCTGTCCCACACACACACACACACAGTTACTTTACAGTCTAATGAAGCGAGATGGCCGGTGCAGCAGCATCAACAGAGGGGCCGTGGGGGTGCCTGGAAGCTCTTAGGTTGAAAAAATGAAAAGAACAAAAAGAAAAGGAGTCTGATGGGGCGGGGCGGGGGGTGCAAGGAATGAAACCACCCCCCCACCCCACACACACACCCCCACACACCCCCACATATATTCAGTCTTGGGTGTGTGTTTTTTTAGGCAGGTGTCAGTTCTTCTCCGTGCAGACAAAGGAGAAGGCAGCAGGGAAGTTGGGAACCTGAGTCCAGTTTGTAAGTTTTACATTTTACAGCACATCAAATGTAAACAAAACCAGGTCAAGGACACAAAATGGCCGCCGTGGTTGACGGTGAAGCATTGTCATGGTAACGCAGAGCGAGGTAGGTGACGCTGTAGCTGCCCGACGCCTCATTGTGCTTGTTGTTGTTAGTAAAAGCTGTTTTTGCTCCTTCAGTTCGTCCTGGTGTCGAGCTCCGTGTTAAATCAGGTGTTCTGGTTCTGTTCAGGATCAAGTTCTTTATTGACACAGTTGATTGTGTTGAGTCTTTGTTTTAGTGTCTCACAGTAGAAGATTTACTCTGTGTGTTGCTCACTGAGGCATTAACAGTTGGTCTGTTTCTGAAGCTCAGTAAAAAATAACTTGTAGTCATCAGAAATCATAAAACAGAAGGTGAAATCTGCTACTGGAGTCAGATTATGTTACCAGTTCACACTTTAATCAACTATTTTAGTTTTTTAGTTATCGTTTTTTAAAATTATGATTCACATTTGTCCTCAAAAAACATCCTGAAAAAGGAGAAATATTTCAACCTACAGGTCAAATGTTGTCTTCATCTGAT
This sequence comes from Sandelia bainsii, assembly GCA_032362345.1. NCBI lineage: Eukaryota > Metazoa > Chordata > Actinopteri > Anabantiformes > Anabantidae > Sandelia > Sandelia bainsii. The sequence continues at coordinate 8,983,763 of JAUMHL010000008.1, read as the reverse complement.
AAGTAAAGTGTAAGCAGTTGTATTTAGCTTTGGCTGAATGTTTTCGGTTTACTGCTGAAATTCATTATTGTGGTTTTAAAATCAAACTGTGCAGCTTATAAACAGCAAATAAAGAAAAACTAACAGTATTTAGACATGAAAAGTGCAGTAAACTGATTCATTCTTACTCCAATGTGTGGTGATTTTACACTTACTTGTTTGGTTCACACCATCAGTCAAATCACTGCTGCACGTTTTTCTTTTAGCGATAACACATCTTAAATGTAAAAATAAATACAAAATATTAAAAATGAATAAATAATAATAATAATGAATAAAGTTTCATTCAAAATTATTACTGTTGTAGGATTTAAATACCAGTGAATAAAATATATGACAAAAAAAAAGTTATTTGTAGCTTTAAAATTTCACCGTTATTTTACAACTCAACAACATGAATGAAATGAAACATGAAATTAAAATTATATTTTATTTTCTATTTTAACATTTAACATATGTATGAATTATAATTGTCATTTTCAAAGACTGTCACAATTAATAAATTAAATGTAAGGATCTAAATAAAATAATTGAAATTTTTATTTTATTAATTGTTACTATATTTTAGTTTTTTAACAGTGATGTATTTTACATGTATAGCTCAGTATCTTTTTTTATCTTTTAATTTTTTATTAGAATTCCAGGTTTAATAGAATATTTAATAAATTTAAATTTGTTATAGTAATAGTGACATAAAAAACTCAAAATGTTACTATTAGAACCATTTTAAAAATACTTAGTGACTTTTTATTATTATTAGAATTATTATTAGATTTTTACATTTAAAATTTCTGGTCGTGCATGTAAAGTCATTTAATTGGTGCAAAAATATATTTAATAATACGAAGAATTTTCATAAAAACTAGAAATATTTTAAACCTTGATTAAACTGATCCTCTGTTCTTCTTATTGGAACGTCATCGTGTTGCTGCACCTGCAGCTTTAATTCTGTATTTACGTCCATTATCTGGTCCAGATACTTTTGACAGGATAATTTCTGAGAGACAACAAAACACAACTCTGCTTTTGAAAAACAGAAAATACATATTTCATCGTGTTGCTAATGGAAGCAGACACGTGTAAATGAAATTACATCATTTCATTTATTATTCAGCCCAATACAGTAAACATTTTGACGTCTGCAGCCCTTTTCAGCGCGCACACAGGAATATCACAGTTTATTTTTAATTCTGTTTTGTTTCTAGTCTTATTTCTGAAGTAAGATTGTTGTTTCTGTGAGTAAATCAAGAGCCAGGATGGTTGATGGTTTAATGTTTAGATTTTAGTATTCTGTTGTAAATATGATAAATTAACAGTCTAGTGTTGAATGGTGAAAATTATTATCATAATTATTTTATATTTCTAAATGTTCCCAGAGCAGATCATTGCTGATAATTTCTTATTTCAGTTCTCCGGTTAAATACATAAACCTTCCTGTTTTCCCAAAGTCACTATGAGATTTCATTTCATTTAATTTACAGTCAAACAGAGGATTCGGTGTCAAACGTCCTGTCAGAGTTTGTTTGCTCTTGTTCTGAAACCAGTCAGACGTTTCGGCTGAATGTGGCCACAGTATAAACCTCTGTCAGGTTATATAAAGATGAAAATCTGTTTATTTAGTGATGCACTGCTCTTCCTGGAGACCACTTGTCAATCAAACAGAGGAGGCGAACAGGACACTGGGACATCATCTTTTGGAAGCAGCTGTGTTTGTGTTTTTACATAAGATTCAACAATCTGACTCTAAAATGAATGAGCTGTTCTCTTCTTTAGCATCTGTATAAAACCTCTAATTATTTGGTAACCACATACGTAACATTTATAAGCAGCGTACAGATATTTAACACAAAATGCAGCAGTTAACGCTCATATAAGTAATTATGTACTATTCTGTACCCGCTGTTCCCTCTCCTGTGTGTTTAACCTTTATATTTCTTCCTCTGGCCCCAAAACAACAGATTTAAGCTGTTTGACTGACAGTTTCAGCTTCAACAACAAAACTCAAGGTCTTAAAAAAGTTTCACACATTAACCTGTGCGCAGTTTTATATTTGTTTTAAGTACCAACCTGTAGAATTGTATTTGTTTTTCTGTGTATAAAATACTTGATGTTGAAGGTGTGAAGATGATTTGAAGTGAAAATCCTGTCATTAAATGTTTGTTTCACTTTAGAGGTTTTTGTTTAATGATTTTATCAGTTTGAATTTTGATTGTATGTTTGCATCTTCTGCAGATAAAATCAGTGTAAACACACACACACACACACACACACCTCCCTCCCTGCTGCCTCATGTCGCCCCCTGCATGTACAGGAGTGAATATAACACCTCACCCTTCACTCAGGAAATCTGTGCAGAGCTTTTCTCACCATGAAGTGTATTTTGATCAAGTACTGTTCACTTTCATTAGTGTGGTATTAGTACTTTTAATCAGTGTGAAAGACACATTTTAAATCAGAAAAACAAGGATGTGAACTGTTTGCACAAGCGTAAAAAAAGTTATTTTATATATATATTCTCTGTATTAAATATATTATATCAGTGCACTGTTAAGAGTTTCAATAATTAAAGTATTTAATGTAAATGGCTGATTTCAGATGAATTATAATATATTTAATATATTAATAAAGTTCAGTGACCCTGCACACGATGTCCCACCCCCACAGGTATGTTCACACGTGTAAATGAGGTGCAGGTCTAATTAGTCTCTCATGATAACACAAACACCTACGTGCTCTCACAGGCTCCGGACTGCATACAGTGTGTTCATATGTTGTTTGTAAAACCAGAGTAACTGTAGCTGTGGAATAAAAGTAGTGGAGTAAAAAGTTAGTAGTGATTTAATAGTGTAAAGCTGCATGAAAACACAGTTATAAACTGAATACTTTCCATGAAGATTTAGTTTTTTAGGATCTTATTACTTCCTTCACCCTGTGGAGCACAGCGCCCCCGTCAGGCTGTCACTTAGTGCAATGTTGAAGTATTTAAGTTACAATGAAAGAGATGTGGATATATTTGAATATTTCCTGATGCACTATTTGTGGCTTAAAAACACAATAATGCTGCTGTTTCCTCTGTTAATCTTTCACATCCTAGTTGAGGTTAAAAATCATAAAATACAACATTATGATCTCTCAGCTCTGAACTTGACAACTTGAGAACAAAGACGGATGTTTTCAGTCTGGAATCATCTCAGACTTGTTCTGTCCTGGAAACATCAGACCCTGTTTTCTTACTTCATCCTCTGACCAGCAGGGACTCTACTGCCCCCTGATGGATCCCAGACTGCATGATTCAAACACACACAGGTCTGTGTAGAAACAGGCCGTTCAGACTTTTATTTGTCTAAAACTTTAGACTGGTCTCAGGGAGTGAAACTTATCACATCACACTAATATTTCACTGCTTCAAAACAGATTTTAACGATTTAAACGACTGCATCATCAGCTGCTTAAATCTACTGATAAAGGATGAGCACCTTAGCTGTGGAACAACTTTCTTTCATTTTATTTTACTGATATTATAATTGCTAACAATTATCACAGTGTCCAATTTTAACTTTTATGTTCTGCATTTACCCTTTAAATCACTACAAAGTACGTAAGTAACTTATTAAATTAATCAAAAAGACATTTATCAAATTAAATGATAATGAAAACAATCATTAGCTGCAAACCTAGGCCCTGTTCACGTGTAAACATATATACAGGTATACACATGGATTTTAGTACCTCTATTGCTGTAATGTCGATAAAATCAAAGGTTATTTATTTAGTTAAATTTGTTCGTTTGGACAGATTCCTCTGCCCAGATGGAAATATATCATTTCACTGGAGCTCCAGCCACACACATCAGTGTTTATCTCCTGAGTTTCTTTCTTTTTTTTTTAACATGTTATTTATTATATTCCTGAAAAGTCGTTGTTGGGCACGAATGAGGACCACCTTGCAGTTGTGTTTACTTCGCCTGAGACGCAGTTTAACAGCAGCTGTAAACAGGACGAACGAGTTGTTTTCACTGGACTTGGTTTGAAAGTTTCTGCTAACTTGCTGAAATATCAGTGAAAAAGTAAAGATGTTTCTGACTTGGATCTTGAAAAGCGATTGTCAGGGGTTGTGTTAGTGAATAATCTATGAAGCACATTTTGTTATATTTCCACTGTCACACTAATCTTACTCCTAATTAGCGTCACAGTTACAGATGTTTGCTTTATAAAATCTGAGCTGCTGCCTCTCGAGAACTTTCTCTGCTCATCTGTGTGAACCCTCAGGAAAAGAAAAGAAATCAATCAGTCACCAACTATTAACCCTGAGTCCTTCTGGAACCATCACAGAGAGCTGCCCACTGTTCCTGTTCCTGTGATCCCAGCCTCCTGTGGGCCTGGTCCTCTACGCTACGAGTCTGCAGTCAGAAACCCAGGGGGAACATTTTGACAGTGACCACATGTTGGACATCTCCCATTTGTCGCCCCATCACGTTTCCTCCAACTGTGCAGAATCTGTAAATACATCACCCTCTCCTTTTAAACACCTCTAGAGCTTCACAATTAGATCATGAAGCTGGTTGTGAGTCAGTCTCACATTCAGGCCTCAGGCTTTTATCTACTTGATTCTATTTTTGGATTTTTTTTTATTTCTAATGGTTTAAATTTAGTCTGGTTAATTATGTTCTGTGGTTACTGATATTTAAGTTTAATCTGTGTTTTAAACTTTACAAAACATGTAAACTGCCAAGGGTGAAGCGGGGGGTGGCCAGGGGTGGCACAGGCCCCAGGTGCCCCCGCATGCCAAACTCCTAACGTGGTAGGTACTTAGATTATGACTATATATTAATATATAACCCTGAGCACGAGGAGAAATAATCAAATTTAAGGAAAAAATCAATCATTTTAAATACTATTATAGTTAATAATGAATATAATACATTTATAAATAATAAATAAGTGATATTATTAAACATATTCATATATTTTTACACACAGCAGTTATTTATTATTTTTATGTTACATCAGAACACATGAGGCTGCATGAGTCTGTCATTTTCATTATTAATATTTGTTCTTTGTGTAGACACCTGAAATAACCCTCCTCCCTGTTTAAACTATCTTAATTAAACTGTACTCCATTTAACCCATCATTAGATTATTTCTGTTTTTGATTAATTTCTGGTTACCAGCTGTATAATCTTGATTTAGATTTTTTTGTGGCATAAAAAATATTATTGTGACAGTACTGCCAAGATAAATATGACTAATAACATAAATCTGCTACTAAATAAACCTGAAACAAGCTGATTTAACAAACAGTCCTACTGTTACTGTATTATAGTACTGCACGGAGTAGACAAAACATTTCAGTAGTGATAACTGTTGTGTGTCTGGAGCCTTTATGTCACCACTTACTAGGTAATGTTGTGCATTGCATTGTGGGACAGCACATTCAGAAACTGAACATTTTAGTTTGTGTGTATTGACACACAGATATAAACACACATCTTTCCTCACTGCTGGAAAGTTGATTATAAATTCAGTGAGTTATGATGATTTTAATTGGTGAAACTAAAACCCTGCCTCCAAACACATACATACATGAGGAGGCGCAGATTCCCTGATCCAACATGGCAGCCGTGTTGACACATCTCCACCAATGAAGCGGGTCAGACAGCATCTACGTCTCTTCCTAACATGGACCGCCTCCACACTCAGAACCTGTTACAACAACAGTGTTGCTTGAACGCAACCTGTGACTCACCTCACAGTTAAATCTGCATCTTCATCCTCAGGTGTTGGTCTGTTTGGTTGTTTGAACAGCCAATCAGGAGCAGCGCCTGGCTGGGTTCAGCTGTTGCGGCTCGGTCTGTGAGACGAACTCCGTCCACTCCGCCGCCGCTGCTGCTGCTGCTGCTGCTGCTGCTGCTGCTCCACCACGACAAAGTGACGAAGAAAGTCCCATCATGGACTCTCGGCTCCGTCTCTGTCTACACACACACACACACACACACAAAAACAGTGTGTGGCTCTGAAAACAAAAGAAAGAAGGAGGTTCAGGGAGGACTGAGTGCTTCAGCATTTAGAGGAATGTCTTAATGACTGTCTGACGGTGTATTAGGGGTGGGCAATATGGACTTAAAGGGCAACTACACCCTAAATTCTATTTTTAGTACCATACACATAATCATAGAGCTTAGTTGACATACGTCATCCATACAGGTGATTTCTGCAACAACATTCACATTATTGGAAAATTATGATTTATTATTATTTTAAATGTATTTATTTATTAAAATTGATTAGTTTTTGTCAGTTTAGATTCAAAGGTTTAGTTCAGCTGAATCCTCTGACAGTTGTACAGGAAGCTAATAGCTCATTTAAATCATTACTATTACAAATCATTTGAAATAATTATTTATTATGTGAATTTAAGGTGTATTCATGTTTGTAGTCACACTATCTTTTGTCACAGAGGCATTCAAATGTAATCGTTCAAAAACTTAAATGTGCAACTAATTAGTGCAAAAAGTTTGCTAATTTTGATATAATTATCAGGAAGTTTGGCCACAATTTAAATGAAATTACAGCATGTGAAACAATTATGAGATTTTAATGTAATTACCTGGAAATTTGTGAACAAGTAACAATAAGTCAACCAACTGCTATAACACCCCCCCCCATATGAGGTATGAAGATACAATAAAGTTGTACATTTTTATTAAATAAAACAGTTTGAGATTTTAACTGGGTGAAATATTTTATCGACAGTACATTTAGAATATTTAATATTTTTATCATGAATCCTTGTCAACAGTTTGAATCGGCATCATGTCTGTGGATCAGTACCACAGTTCAGTCAGTTAGTTCCAGCAGGGTAAACTTGATGTGTGTGTAGCTGCTGGGACGGGGGGGGGGGGCAGTGAGGAGACGGACTGGCAGGCAGCCAGGACTGATCGGGACCCTGAGACATCGCAGACTCCCTGAGACATCGCAGACTGACCTGGAGACCTGCCTGTCACTCCACATGAGCATCAAAAACACACAGCAGCCAGTGGAGTTAGTCAAGGGCGGTGAAGAGTGTCTGCATCTGTGTTTGTGTTTTCAATGTGTTTGGGGGGGGGGGGGAGAAGTTTGCCAACGCTGTGTGGGGGCAAACTTCTTTCCTGAGTCCCCTTCCTGGATCAATCACAGATCTACATGCAGCTTTACAGCACAAAGCTGGTGACTTTCTATATTTTCTTTTTGTCAACAAGTCACCGTCTATAAATCCAGAATCTGATTTAGCTGATTTCTCTTTGCCATAGAGCCGCATGTGGTCGGGAAACGATTAAACACACAGGTTTCTTCAGTTTTATTTTAAAAAAACAGCTCCAAAGGCTGAGAAAAGCCTCTGAAATGAATAAACTTACTCTAGCTTCCCTTCCCAGTTCCCCCTATTCCTGGTCACATGTCAAGTGTCCCTGGACAAGACACTGAACCCTGAACCCTCGGTGCCTCAAAGGAGGCTGCCTGTCCACAAGAATTTCCTCAAGGGGATTAATAAACTTTTAATGATAATTATTATTATTAGTATTAGCTTCTCATGCTACACAATGTCAACTTTAGATGATGATTCTTCAACAAATTTTTAAAATCAGGGACAGAGTCTGATGCATGAGAAGAGATTGTTGGATGTGATGGATTTAAAGAAACACACCTGGTTGAGTTTTCAGAAGATGAAACAGGCTCCAATACGCTGAGAGCATCGGTGGCCACTTTGACTGGTAACGAGGCATCGAACGCCCCAAACAGGACCACAGGAGACGGGGTTCAGCTGTGGCAGAGTTCAGATGACGCAGTAAACGGGACACTGTGCAGCTGAAACTGCAGGAGCTGCAAGACGGGAGTGTCACACAACACCTGACTTCTCAGCACAAGAGAAGAGAAAAAAAGCACCACAAAGACCGAATTCAGCACGACTACATCAGTCATGGTTTGGGGTGCAAACAGACTTTGCAGATTGAATTACACAAAATTCACTGCACTACAGATGTGACGGTATCATTGTTTTTAGTGACACAACACCATAAAGGGTGGTGGTGCAGTGGTGTAGTGGTTAGCACAGTCGCCTCACAGCAAGAAGGACCCGAGTTTGAATCCACAGGTCGGACAGGTGCCTTTCTCTGTGGAGTTTGCATGTGTCTGTGTGGGTTTTCTCCTGGTACTCAAACCTCCTCCCACCATCCAAATTTGGGAGGAAGCCGACCTGTCCAGGTGTTCCTGCCTCTCGCCCAAAGACAACTGGGATAAGCTCCAGCACTTCTGTGACCTTTAAGACCAAAAGCAGTCAGGATGATGGACGGAAGAAGAACATAAAACTGAACCAGAGCTTTAAGCATTTTAGACAATTAGAAACTTACCCATCATCAGCCCCATTAGGAGGAGTCTGGTCGGTTCCTAATTCACTCTGCAGCATGACAATGAGCCCAAACACACAACCACAAACACCTGTCTACAACAAGGGGTCCTGCAACAAGAGTCCAACATCATGGGATTACATGCAGATAATTCTGTGCACGTCGAGCGAGTTGTCCTGCGCATGTGACATGTTTGGCAGGTTTTTAAATCCGTGTCGATCTACATTTTAAGAGAAACAATTGTGGGAAACATTTGTTTTCCTTCCATGAGAAAAGAGAAACAGTCGACTTATTATTTGTTCTACACTTAAACAAACTGGCAGTTCGACCTTCAAACCAGCGATATTCAGGTCACATGTTCTCTTTTCTGACCTCTGGGCTTTGTTTACCCTGTTTTTCCATCCTCTTACTCACACACACACACACCACCCCCACCCTCGCAGCCCTCTGGCAGTTTGCTGTTGTATGGAAACACAGCTAACCCCGCTGCCCTTTGAGTGTTCCTGCTAAACCAACCAACCACCCAACCAACCCATCTGTCCATCCATCCACAGTCAATACATTACCTATTGTTAATGCAAGAGATGTGTGCCAACACACACCCACACAGACACACACACACACACACTTGAAACTCAAACCATTGTTTCGTTCAGAGTTTCAGTCGTCAGGTGCGTAGCAGTCTGCCTCATTTCTAGATTTTAATTAACTGGTTAAATCTCACAAGTTACCACCAGAGCTTCAGTCGTTCTCTAGAAACATCGCGTCAAATCAAAAGTTCATTTACAATAACATAAATGTGATTTGAGAACTGGAACCAAACCATGTAGCGTTATGAACCAACATTAGTTCAGACTTCATCTTTGATCAGATGGATGAAACAGATGAAACATGATGGTAGGAGACATGTAGACACGTATCTGCACCAAACTAACAATGCTACGAGACAAAACTGTTTTGTGACACACAGGAGACAGATGGAGAAGAAAGATTTGTTTTTTATACCCCTCTCTCTCAGTGGGAGGGCGGGACTGTAGACCTGGACCAGGGTGTTCAGGTGGGACGGTGCTGTTGAGTGGACGACTCTGTAGGTGAGCGTCAGAGCTTTGAACCTGATGCAGCAGCTCCTGGAAACCAGCGCGGGGACATGAACAGCGGCGGGACGTGCTGCTGCATCCCGGATCATCTGGAGAGGTTTGATGGCACATGACGGTCGTCCTGTCGTTAGGAATCATCTCTCAAGGTGACAAATGGTGAGTTTCTGCGCAGGGAGCTGGGTAAAAGATTCAGAGCAGTAGGGTCAGATTTATCTGATGCTGAAGAACACAAACTTGCTGACGTGGTTGTCAGCGACCCCCAGATTTCTAGCAGAGATGCCTTTCTCTCATCCGAGAAGAGACATCAGAGAGAAGTGAGTGACGAGGCAGTATCAAAGGTAAAATGTCATTGAGATATTACATTCAGAAAACAAGTCGAACTGTTAATTAAATGAAGCTGTCAGAGAAATGTAAAGAGGAAATAACTCTGTAGTAACAACAGGTCACAAGTCAAACCGTAAAGAAACGCTGGTATATTCTTTAATAACAACTGTATGTGATGTGGTTTTATATGTAAAGTCTCAGTAACTACATCAGTCAGATCATATAAGTGAAAAGTACAAATATAAAACACAAATTGTCATGTCAGGGAGAGGTACATCAAGATAGTACTTATATGTCCTTACTTACTTTCCAACTAAATAAATGCATTAGTGAAAAATTTGTGTAACTGAGCAGAAAATCGATTTATCAAACACTTCCTGTTAAAAGAATAAAAGAACAGAAGTGAACATGAAAAATATAATTTAGATTTACATGCATCAGTCAAACAAGATTTAACAAACACAGTCAGTAGGAAAGATCGAAAACTGAAGCCAGTGTTCAAGATGCCAAACACACACAAACACACACCCAGAAACACTCTATGCATTGTTAATGTGAGTGAAGCACTTTGTTTGACTGTGGCTGAGTGAGGAGGCGGCGACACGTCAAACAGCATCAACATCAAACTCGGTGGAGTTCAAGTTCAGCTTGACGTCGCCGCCCTGCTGCTGCTGCAGACACACTGCACCACAGCTGACTGTGACCTTTGACCCCAGGCACACAAAAAGCTGTTACTACTAATACTGTGGACCAACATTAAAGCTGTTGCTGCAGTTCATCGTTGGAACAGAACATTTGTGACCCTTTCTTAGTGGAAGAAACGTCTGTGGGACATTAAAAGATAAGTTGAGTCTGTTTAATTCTTAAAACGGTTCCCACATGTCCATACATACATTAAACAGATGTTGGGGGCTGTAATCACTCTTCATATTAAAGGGTAAGCTGCACAATATTTGAAGTCTGTCTTAATAATGTGAGACCAATGAATATTAAGTCACCAACGATTTAAACCCTCAAATGTTTTTCAGGAGGTTAGAGGATGGATGAGTCAACAAAACACAGGACCACACAGGAGACTGTAGTTCGAGTCCAGTGTGGTCAGCTTGGATTACCTGTGTTAACTCAGACTGAAGACAACATGAAGCAGGTCAAAGAAAGACTCATCTCTGTTGCCTTCATGAATGCATAAAAAAGAAACATAACTCGCTGTACGTAAAGTGACTGGAGTTATACGAGCACTGACCCCTTTCTGAAATTTAATTTCTCTCAAAAACAGCTTTGAAACTTTTTTAATGCAGCAAGCACAGCGACATCTGGTGGTTTGTAGGAGTCACGGCAGGCAGAAGCAGTAAAACCAGAAATTCTAAAATATGCAGAACTGAAATATGGCATCCTCCTCATCTCTACCACGATTGGGCTTTCATTCTCCACCCTGCAGTTTGTCACTGATCATCTACTTTTCCAGCATTAGTGTGCAGTAAAAAACTTATTACATAACAACACACAGCAGTTTGTCTTAAGATGACAGGAGAAATGCACATATCGCACATAATTGGCCAGTACAGCAGCTTGTTGGTCAAGTTCTCCTGCTGGAATCACTGAAGCTGATTAAACTTCTCCCACTGTGGTGCCGGTGCAGCCTGCACATACAGATTTTCTACTCCAACATCCGTCCCAGCTCGTGCAACCTGAAAATCAATTCACAGTGACCTTTTCTGAAGCCAGACAGTCGTTTAGCAACACACTCAAATTCTGAAGGTATTTCCTGAAACCTCAGTGGCTCTCCTGGTTGTCTGGTCCGGCCCACAGAGCAGGTAGAGCAGCATCGTCACTGGTCGGCTGCAGATTAAACTATCTGCACATTCTGCATCTGTGAGGCAGAGGAGACGCTCACTGTCATAATGAGTCATTTCTCCTTCAAAAACATACTAAAACAGTCAAACAGTGTGAGTTTACCAAGCACTTCCAGCTGTGACCACTGGTGGAGCAGCTTCTGATTCTCCCAAAAGCTGCACGACACCTTACACAGTGACTAAAACGTGTTTTTTGTGTGCAGCAGACTGGATTATTTCTGAATGTGCACAGGTAGAGGAGTCTATGAGGATTGGGGAAAATACCTTCAGAACTCAGGTGAGTGCTGTCAAACCACTGGCCAGATTTAGGAAAAGCTGCCATGTGTTGATTTCAGGGTCATCAGGGGGTCATCGCGGTGATTCGAATGTGTGTTCATACGCGACACTGGAGTATATAAGCTATAGGCAGATGGAGACGTGTGTGTGTGTGTGTGTACACACCATCAGCATGATTACAACTCTGATTCTAAGTGTTTCTATTTGAACTCTGTGGATTAGGTCGCTGGCTTTAATGTTCCCGCAGGGCTCAGTGTGTGTGTGTGTTTGTTGGATTAGTCTCTATTTGAAGTGTGAGGTTTGATTTAATCTGCAGGTCGCTGTAAACAGATGCAGTGATCCCGCCGCTCTGAACACAGTGTTCACTGCCAACGTTACACAACACACACACACACACACACACACACAGCAGATTAACACATCTTCTTCCTATGGATGGGACATAATGGAATACATGCATTATTACTGACCTGATTATTTCTGAGTCCATGGGGTTACTCAGGTGTCAGTGATGTCACAGACCCAGCCCCCCTCCGTTTTCTGCTCCAGTTGGCAGAGCCGGGGCCAGACGCTGTGACCTCAGACGCCCTCTGACATCACTACCTTTATGACATCACTGAAGCTGCAGTAAGGACCAAACTGGAGTCATGTTAATGAATCCGATCTTACATTTCTACACTCATTTGGTCCAGTTTAACAGTGCTGCAGTAAATCCTCGTTCATGAAGGTGATAATGTTCAGACTGTTAAAACACTCTTCTCTCTACAGACAGAGGAGCTTGCTGCTGCCCCCCACCGGGCTTTGTGACGGCTGACAGGCCAAGTCAAAACAAAGAGAGAGACGAAGACAGAGGAGGAGGAAGCTGCTAAAGGAGACTGAGGCTGAGCACTTTCTAGTTCTTTGGGGGGCGCAATGTGGATTTGCAAGGTTGGGACAACAAATAATAAATATTTGAAACAACAAAAATACATAACTGCTCCCTGATTTTTGTAGTTTTCAGCCTCAAACAAAAAATCTACAGAAAATGATCATCTGAGAAACGACTACAGCTTCCACATATGCATGTCATGTGTAAAGTACCTCAACACTGCATTTGTGTACATGTACTTAGTCACTTTCCACCACTGGCGGTTTCCTCTGACCCTCCCTCGTCAGGTTACGAGTTAGTCGTCTGGTGGTTTGACCTGAACCGATGCAGCAGCACAAACACACAGACGAGGCCTCGTGTGAAGAGACCGTGCCAGACTGACCCAGAAAGCGGAGAAGCTGCATGGATCTCATTCATTTCCCGAGGATTTTCAGCACAGATTACAAAGGCTCTGCCCCGTTTGTTTTGTAAAAAGCCTGTGAAGTCAACATTAATACAAACGCCGTGGCCCTGAACTTCAAAATGCCAGGGGACCTTTTTTAGAGGCTTAGGGCCCGTTGAGCACATCCAACGCTCAGGGAGCAGAAGCCCCCGTTAAGCTGACAGGGCAAAGTACTTCTTTGATTGTTTGTTGGAAATCTCTTCCAAAAGCCACTGAACACAAACGGAGGGTGGATTATCCACTGCTGGAGAGGAAATGAAATTCTTCAGACGAGGCACTTTAACAGGTTTGAGCCGCTGTGTGGGCGGCAGAGTGTGTGTGAGTGATGCAACCTGTTAACTCACAGGATTCAAGGATTCAAGACTCCTTCTGCTTCCCCCGTCTGACTGCATTCTCCACCTAGTGTAGAAGATGCTCGTCACAAGTTGTGAATTCTTATGCAAACTCTGAGGTCAAGCTTTAAGGTCAAAGTTTAAAAAGTGTCTCTGGAGAAAACTCTGACTTTGCCTCAGTGGCAAAATGTGGTCGATTATCTTTCTTAAACAAACCCAGTGATCAATCAGTTGTGGTCTGGTAAAAAAAGTAGATTTGAGGCCTTTTAGTGGTTTTGGGAGATCAGGCAGGTCCTACAGTAACAGGGTCAGGAGGCGGCTGGCCTCCTAACACACTGCGACTCTGCCGGACTCAAAGCTGTCTCCTCACCTCAGCCTCACACAGCGGCCTGCAGCCCCACTCGTTCATTTGAATATTTTCTGGGCTGATGAGGACGCGAGGGCGGCGAAATGCGGGGCCAGCACGATCGCTGGGGACAAAATAATGACCAGATGCTGCAGAAAATGTTAAAGTGTGTCACACATTATTATGCAAACAGGGCAGCGTGTGTGTCTGAGCACAAAGGACGGAGCGTTGTCGGCTTTGTGCCGTTTGCCAGGAGTTGTCCAAATGAGTTTCTCTCTAAACTAAAGGATGTTCTTAAGTAAGAGTATCAGCTCATTTAGTGCAATTTCCTTTAATCAGACAAATCAACACATTTACTCAGTGCTGTATTTGATGTACTTTATTGGAGTATTTCTGTTATAATTTTACTCCATAACAGTTCAGAGGGAAATATTGTACTCTACTACATGCATTTTACAGCTTAAGTTACTAGTTATTTTTTCCAGATGTATATTTTAATTAAAAAAAAATACTGTATTTTACACAGTATATTTCTATACTAATAAACAGTGATGTACTGCATCACATGGCAGAACATGAGGTGGCAAAAATTACTTTTCCTATATTGTGTTGCTTTTGTACTTTTTACTCTAGAAGACATTTTTCATTACACTACAGATAAAATAAATGACATTTTTTCCTGAACTGTTCCTTTTTCATGGTACTTTTACCTTTAGTATTCTTCACTGTGGTTTTGCTATTTTAGTTTTGTCAAACACCTTTACAGGTACTACTTACAGCACTGTCAATACCACCAGAAATACCTCTAAAGTAAAACTAATACCATATAGCAGAAGGAAAATGTACTAAAAGTGAAGAAGTGAAGGTTCTTTTAACTGTGCTCAGAGCATCTGGTTCTCAGACGTTAATATTGCTGCAGTCGCAAAAAAGAAAAAATCCATGACAATGTTCTGAGCTTCTTCAACTTCTATTATTAAAATATTACGGTCTGTATACCTCTGCCACATTTTGTTTAACACGTCGTTTTAAATTTCACCCAAAAATGTGCAAAAATGTTCTCCAAAGCTCAGTCACATAAAACATCAAGAATCCCATTTAGCTAAATCAAGTCAGAGTCTTCGAAGTCTGAGGATATTTTCCAGGATCAGTATTAGCTGAAGTAAATCCGTATGATCAGAGTCTGATCTCTAATGTGTTTCATCTCAGCATCTTGGTGCTGCAGCCGCTTGTGAATGTGAAAAATAATTGTAACACACCAGAGAGAGACTCAAACACTTTGTTCTGCAACACTGCACAAGAATCAACATTAACTGTGAGGAACCTGTTGGTTAAAGTGTTTCTGTAGCCAGAGTCTGTGCTCAGGCCAAGATTGTTTATGAGGGAAGATGCTCCACTCCAACACCTCCGTACAACTGCAAATGAGCTAGAAAATAATTTAACCTCATTATCTTAATTTTTGGAAGCTTGGAAATGTTTGTCAGATTAAGTAGGATACAGCTGTTACTGTGCATCTGATCAGACTCATTACTGGCAGATATCGCATCTTGCAGCAGTTATTTTATTCCAAACAGAACCATATTGTTGGGTGGGTGTTCCCAGCAGCGATACGGATCTCGATTTCCTGTATTGAACCCTTTTATACCATACCTGAGTGGAGGTACTTGCTTGTTTACCGGCTCTGTAAACGGAGATGGGAGTATCGTCTTTACACCATATGCTGCGAGGTCAGACGTTCACCAGGTCACTTTCTCATGACGCCTGGAGGGAACGCTGCAGGGAGCAGAAAGTGTGGTCACACGCTAACGTAGATCTACAGTGACACCTGGAAGAGGAGAAGGATGAGAGCGAGGCATCTGAAGAACTGAAGGTTTTCCTGAAAAAGCTCAGCGACTGATTTTTCCCTTCTGGAAAATTCAGAAGCATCAAGTCAGAAATGATATATTTAGATCGTTTGACTTCCAGCATCAGAAAACATCCAACAACACATTGTACAGAACCAGAACATCTTTTTGAACTTCAGTCCTGCAGGTGTCAGTCGAGCTAAAACAGAAAGAAACGCACATGGAACATGCGTCATTATGGCTGAATGTTTTCTAACAGCACCTGCTGTGAGAGAACATTTCACAGCTCTGACACAGCAATCCAACGTTTTCATTTCCTACGTCTGAAAGGTAGAAAAAATAATAAGAAAACCCCTCATTAACAAATCGTCCTTTTAATCAAAATCATAACTATTTAAATCATTTTTGCCCCCAGTTTGTTCCAGTCACAGGCTCCACATCCAGTTTTCCTCATTTACTATTTTTGAGCAGAGTTATTCAAAAATAAGAAAACCAAAGAGATCACACCAGGTTGTAGACGGGACAGTACAGAGCGAAATGATTTCTGCAGAGCTGCTGCTGCCTGAATGATTTATATTTGTTGTTGAGAGAAGATTCACTCAGCGGGAACTTTGTTGGAAGGACACACACTTAAACACAAAATACATCTGATAATCAGCTGAACGGAGGGAATGTGTTTCTCAGATGTGATGACTCACAAGTTCTTCTTCTTCTTCTAAGACAAAAGGTCCAAAACAACTTTGTGCTTTGGGCCATTTTCTGACATTACACCAAATTTTACATTTAGGAAACACACTGCAGCATATATATCAAATGATTGAGCATTAAATGTCCGACAGTTCTAACACATGAGATGCTATTATTATGTGTCGCTCACGGTTTGTTTTACTCACTGCATGTGAAGCATCATCATCAGCAGCAGTTCTGCAGTCAAAATCTTTATACTCTGGAAACAAAAAGTCTGTACAGATGTTTCAAACCAAAGACTTTTACTTACAAATTAAAACAAATACATTTCACTTTAAAACATCATATTTCATGTTTGAATCCAGATCTTTGGCCATAAAACATTTGTGATGCTGCTGCTTTTTTGTTTTTTGGCTTTAAGACTAAAACAACACTGTTAACGTGTCGTCACATCAGAGGCAGCGTTTCCTCCAATGTTGTAACAGAGCATCTAAAATATTTCTGCTGTGAATCATAGTGTTGTTTAAATGTCTGATTTTAAAACCTAAGAAGCTGGATATAGATGTAATTCAAGACTTTAATTCCTCTTTCTGGGAAAATAACCAAACCAAAATAAGCAACCTGCCTTTATTTTTTTATTTTTTTTAACAATCAAACCTCACAGTCGCTCCCGGAAAGATGATGTTCCCCACCATCCTGATTCAAACCAGTCAACATCTTGGTCCCACAGTCAGTGAAATAAATACCACAACGTACTCGTCATCTAAAGTCAGGACCTCAAAGAACCAGCTCTGTTGTCGTCACACAGAGGAAATGTTGTATCGTCTGCCGTCCTGCCTGCACAAGAAACTCATCTCAGAGTTTCAAATATCTGAACTGACGCATTTCCTTTGTGAACCAACAGACCACCTCATGTTTTCATTCAAGTATTTGAAAGAGACAGAAGGTCCAACTCGGTTCAATCAGGGTTGGTACTGTCTGTACTGCGACTGTGAAGGCAAAGGGTTGCTGGTTCCAAACCGGAGCGGTGCCGTTGAGCCTCCGAAGGCAGTTCTGTAACTCTGAGAGGACGGCACGCCGAGTCCCAACCCAGCTCCCAGACCCTGCACGCCAAATCCCATCCCACCGCCGGTCCGCGCCAGGCCCTGACTCAGCATCCCCGTGTAGGGAGGTGCTCCGTAGGCGAGTCCCACGCCTCCGTAGGGCCTGTGGGTGTACTGTCCAGGCGCAGGCAGAACCACCTGCTGCATGTTCCTCCCCGGCGTGTCAAACGAGAACTCTGGAGGAGGGCTGCTGGGTTTGGAGGGTGTGGAGGTGAGAGGGTCCAGCTCTCCTCCGGAGGACAACAGCAGAGGAGGCAGAGAGGAGGAGGAGAGGGCGGCGTAGCCTTCAGCGGGACCCAGAGGGGGGGTGGAGGAGGAGGTGAGGGCCCCGGTGAGCAGAGGTCTGGTCCAGTCGTCCTTAAAGATCTGTACCGTCAGCGTGGAGACGAGAGGCAGCAGCCGGTTGGTGACGTGCGCCAGAACCAGCTGCTCGTTAGCATCACGGCGGATACGGACGTGAGCGGAACCAGCCTGAAACGGAACAGAGGGGTGGTGAGAGAGGGGGGCAGAACGTAAATAATTACACTTTCAATAAAATGACAAAACAAAACAGAGTGTGTTCTACAGATAAAATATGAAATGGAATAATCGACAAAGGCGTGATTTTTCATATCGAGCACCATTTTAGAGATAATGGCTGCTAGCTGGATACATGCTAACTACACATAAACAGAGATAAAAATATATATATATTTACATTCAAATCACAATCAAATTAAATTATCAGTATTTATCTGTTTCCGTTCATCTAGTTTTAAAACTAAGTACAAATCGAGGTTAGAGTCCGTCTTTAAATACTTTGACGCCTGTGGCTGTCGGCTCAAAGCCTAAAGGTTTCTAATGAAGACACAAACCTTCACAAAAACAGATTTATTTTGAAAAACTCAGTGATTTCCTAAACAGCAGCTCACTGTAGTTTCTATCACACAAACAGTTCATTTGTTTGCGACTATTTTCTGTGGTGGATTAATCCCTGCAGAATGGTGAATGTGGGACTGAGTTTAAATAAACTACAGTGTGTCTTCATGTGCAACCTTTTGGATCACTAATATGTTTCTGGAGAACAATGGCAAAATAAAACATCATAATAAATGAGTTTTCTGTTTTCTAAAGATTTTTGTTATTAAGTGTCTCTAGGAGGAGAAAAACCGGGAGCTGAACCACTGACCCTGAGGTTCATAGACAACTGATGTAACAACTGAGCTACTACCTCCTCATTTCCTAATTTAACACCGTCATGGAGATGGAGGCCTCGTAAGGACAGAATCACACACACACACTCTCAGTGAGTCCCCATGAACAAGTGGCTGTTCTCCACATTAAAACAGAACAGAAACCATCATCTGTGGTGTAAAAGCAGAAAATCCTGCAGAAATGAGCAAAATATGAGCCGAACAAACATCCTGAGTGATGAAATCTGAGATTAAATGTTAAGAAAATCTTGTGCAATTTGCAACATTTCCAGAGGGCTGGGGGCATAGAAATGTTTTAACCTGCAGGTTAAAACCTGGAGTTTAGTGTGAGCATAGTGTGTGAGGTGTGTAAGTCAAAGCCAATCCAGCTTTATGGTTACATTACAGTGTCAGGTCCGTGTCCCTTCCTGACTGCAGAGTGTTTGTCCTTAAAGAGAAGATGGGGTGTGTGTGCTGTCTGTGTATGTGTGTGTGTGTGTGTGTGTGTGTGTGTGTGTGTGTGTGTGTGCACTTCCCATGACCTCAGCCGCCCTCAGAGTCAGCTGGGCTTGTTTACCATCGTTTCGACAATGTGGAGCACAGACAACAGCAGCGAGAACAGTCTTCCCTCCAAGAACCGGAGAAAAGAAGAGAAGGGGGGGGGGGGCAGCCTCAGGGTGGGGGTGGGGGGTAATATCTCCGCTTGAATAACTTGTTCGTTCTTTTCATCTGAGTGAACAAATCCATGCAGATCACTGCTCTGAACCAACGAATGACTGAGAGGGACGAACAAGGCAAAGGAGAGAAATCGAGAAACAAACAGACGAACAAAACAAACAAGCAAACAAACAAACAAACCGGAGGATGGAGGGAGGGAAAGGGGGTTGGTTCTACTGCAGCAGGTGTAAATTAACTCTCAGACACAAAAAATATTCAGGTGTCATTTGGTCAAACCTAAATTAATTAACTGCAAATTTAATTACTGCCTTATGCTGCTTTATTAAATTAGTTTGCGCATTTTTTGCAAAGTGAAATAAATGAAATTGCCACAAGCTGACTCATAAAACTTCAGGTCAAGTCGTATTAATTCAGTCAAAAGCCGAGATCTCTGGGGAAATAATAAAGCTGCTGTTTACACTATACATACAGAATTAGTCTGGCCCTCAAAATACATTTAAATCTGTCATCCATCCGTACACAGAGCACAGCAGGCGGGAAACGTTACAAACCGTCTTAAAATGACAAAGCAGAAAAGAAAAATGTGATGAAAATGCAGAACATCACGACTGGTTTCTCTCAGCTGAGTGAGCAAGAAAAAGAAATTAAACATTTCCTGCGACAACCTGTGTTTGTCAAACCACTGCTGTCCACTACTGATGACGCACAAGTGTGTTGAAGGATCCAATTTCATAGTGGATACTTCAATCATTACTCCTGATAAATAAGAAATGGGCCTCGGTGCACAGAGGTCTGATACGCTGATCCTCCATCACTGGCAGTTACAACAAAATCAAATTCTATTATCCTGTCCTTTCACTTGTTAACTAACAGCCATTAATACAGTATGTAGCATGAAAAAATGAACGCACCAGAGATCCAAAACCCACAGTCCAGAAATGCTCGTTGCGAACTTCCAGGACTCCGTCCAGAGTCGACACCTGATTGGACACAGATTGATTTTATATTAACACATGTTCTTTGACTATATACAAATCATTTAGAAACTTAACCTGGTAGAATTGGCTCAACAGTGACATGTGTCGCTGTCAGTTTCTTGTTGTAATTAATGATGTGGATTATGCAGGCTTAAAGTAATTATATTCACAAATGTCAAAATCAGCCTGGAGAAGAGAAATCTATTCACAGAGGCATAAAAAACATTTTTATTTAATTACAGCCAAATATTAAATTAATAATTTAGAATTTAAGCAGGGAAATTATCTTCCTTTGTTTACAGCTCCTTCCTACTTAATAGATTTATAGCAGAAATATTTAATCTTGTATTTCTTGCAGAAGTTATTTAGTTAAGTCATTTTCACGGCTGTTTTTACACAATACAGTCGTGGAAGCGACAGACTCACCTCTCGAAGCAGTTTGTCCAACTGGCCGATGATGTGCGACGGGGTCGTCTGCAGCATGAAGAAAACAAAATGTAAAACATGCTCTTAAAAATGTTAGTTTGGTCCAGTGTCCACTCAGAAATTCCTTTAGTGTGTAGCAGAGACAACAGAGTGTTTCTCGTGGGACAGACGTGTTTACCTGCAGCAGAACTTTACCGCTGTAGACGCTCATGGGATACATGGTGCCGAACGTCATGAGAGCGATGGCGACCGCTGACACCGTGTCCACTGCGTTATAGTTACTGAACACACACAAACACACATTAACACAAGCAGGAGGACAGTAGTCATGTGATAACGAGCTGACCTTGTCATCACCTTAATGTAATGTTAAAGCTCGTCTATAACTACAACATGTCTGGCATTTGGGGTTGTGGTTATTGGCAAATGAAGCTGAGTTTTTCCTAGTTTAACATGATAATTATTACATAATAAATGGGAAACTCGATTCGCTAAGAAAGATCATGGGATATAATCAAAAGCTTCATAATAGCTAGTACATGAAACAGCATTTAGACTGTTTAATATTCGACATTAAGCATCTTTGAACCTGAGGGGATTTTGCACAGTTGAAAGCACTTAATCAACAGCTGTATGTCTGCTGAAAGTGATATTACTACATACATTTGTCTGCTGTCCACATAATTACAACAAGATGTGTGTGTTGTATTCACAACAGTGAATGTGTGGAGTCACGTAAATGTTGCACAGAATGGACTCTTCACTGCACTTTTTCAAAACTTCAAAGTCTCATTTTCTGTCTCCTCTCTATGTTCTCTCCTAACTGGAGAGTCTTGCACCAGCACACATGTTAAGTTCATTGCAGATAAAGATCAGGACAGTTTAAAGCAACGAGGGGGGAATTTCCAGCAGTGGTGGAAAAGTGACATAAGCATACCCCAGAAAGAAGCCGTAGCTTCAGTGTGTTGGTTAAACAGTGTCTGAAGTTGGTGAATTCGGGGATTTAACAACCACAGACGCATTAATTCTTACTTGATTTCTATGAGCATGTAGGTGATGCAGAGGGACAGAGCTCCAGCCATGTTGATGAGGAAAAACGGGTTCATCCGAGGCAGCAGCACACTGCTGAGACCTGGGATGACGCCACACAAACTGTACACACAGACAAAACACAAACCGGATTAGCGCACATCATCAACCCCAGATTTTCCTACTAAATCAACTCCAAATGTTCTCCAACTTTGGAAATAACAAAAAAACATTTAGTTGTCAGTGTTGTCATAAAAACATTCTTCTGAAGAAAATGTCAAACTGTTTTCCACCCAACCTGTTTTATGATCAGCAAAGTCCAAAAGTTCAGTTTTAGATGAATCAACATTTGGCATAAAAGTTAATACACAAATGTTAACTAAATTATACAAAACTTCATTTTTAAACTTGTGTTGTCACTGTTCTGCTGTTTGAGTTCTGAAAGACAACTGTTCTGTTAAACTGCATTTTAAACTGGCAGTTAGTGAGTCTATAAGTGAGTCAAACAATCCCCAAAGCAAAAACTGTCTACAGAGGACAGTTATTTAAGGTGCAGCCTACCTCAGGATGAATGCCTGTTTGTCTTTAGGATAAGGTCTTTAAACCCAATCACATCATTATAATGGACTTACAGGAACTTGAACTGGAATTAATGGGATCATTAATATTTTGTTTCAGGAGCTGACTGACAAATCTCACAATCAGTTCTACTTCTTCCCTTCCTGCATAAAAAAACATTTTTGTCTTGATGGTGACAGTGGAAACCTGGACTTAAAAGCTGCACTAGAGAACATTTAGTTTGAGCTTTTTTCCCCCTCAATCAACAGAGGTCAAAGGCCATGGCAGTCTGCAGAGTGGCACCTGCAGAGCTGCTCAAGATTCAGGCTCTTCAGCACGAAATGCAGCCTCTGATGTTTAATGTGACCTGACGGTAGATTTTAGATGTGAACGTATGATTATCCTTCATAACAGGGAAGATTTTCCTTTAACAAACCTGTCAAACAACAGATACGTGCAGCATTGTCTTTGACTTTATATACTGGTGTTGAAATAAGCACAGCCTAACCTGATACACACATTGAATTACTGTTCAGTTCCTCGGTCTGGTAAGATGTTCATGTTGGCTGTTTCCTGGTTAGCTCTAAGCAATCAGTAGCGAGTGAATAATTCAACACACAGCGTCACAGAAGCTGCAGTAAATGAGTTTTTCATGTCAATCGAAGAAACACAGTGTGTCGAGTTATTTTTGTAAGTCAGCCACGCCGATCTTTCGAGCTGTGTCCATCAACACAAACAACACCGTGTTTCTGTTGCTGTGGCACAAGATGATGACGCCCTCATTCTCAATCCTGTGTGTATGAAGCTGTGATTGGATTCAACCAGAGAAACAACCATCAATAAGCAGTTTTCTCTGAACAGATGTTGGACACGTGACTGTGACAACAATGCATGTTATTTATCTTGGATGAGGGAAAACATACTCTTGAATTAGCAATCTGGAATTAGCAAGAGAGATCATATTTCTCCTACATTAGCTTCTCTCCACTGGCTCCCTGTAAAATCTAGAATAGAG
>JAUMHL010000008.1:8924750-8955743 GCA_032362345.1 Sandelia bainsii | reverse complement strand
AATATCCCTAACTTTTTGTGAGTAGTGTATATATATATATATATATATATATATATATATATATGTATATTACACACACGTCGATCGTACTTGATCAAGAATGGTCTTTGTGGAAAAAGAGCAGCCAAGAAACCACCGTTTGTGTTTCTAGTTGTTCTAATGTAAAAACTGACAAATAAAACATTTGTGTAGAAGCATGTGTCAAAATTTATCTCATTGTGAAGAGATTGACACCTCTGATAAAGTCAGATTCACAGAACAGCCTAGCAGCAGTGTAGATTCACTTCCAAAAGCTCTCACTACTAACCAATCTGACAAGAATTTCAAATTTTTCTGCTGTTTTTCCATTTATTGTAATTTGAAACTGACGAATACCTGAAGCACTGTGCAAAATGTAGTGTGGAAGTGCAGTGGAAGAACATAGCGGAGCAGGGAGAGTGAGGACTGAGTCTCGTATTGTAGATTTAGGTTAACTTTCTAATCTAAAATCCAATGATAAAACGTGTGTGTGTGTGTGTGTGTGTGTGTGTGTGTGTGTGTGTGTGTGCAGACAATAATTGTTTATGTTGCCTCACATAAATTCTAGCAAATACATGAAAAACTTTCTATAGTCTGACATGACCTGAGCAACAGAGAACTAAAAAGAGGTTTCTGGTTCAATGCTGCATTAAATATAAGACACAGAGGTTTCATTTAACTATGGTTAAACTTCAGCATTATGTTATTTTATTCCTGTTTCAGTCTATAGATTTACTCGAACAGGCGTCACTGTTGCTGTGATCAAACTGATTTAACCCATCAACAGGGACGAGCGGAGAGCAGTTAGCCCCTCTGTTATAATGAGTGATAAAAATAGTCTTGGGAAGGGGGAAGGGGGGGGATTCGCTCACTCGTATTTAAAAAAACAAAAAAAGATAAGCGGTCTCGCTCTGCTGCGCCGTCCCACCTTTAATGTGTGATGACATCGTGAGGCCTGAAGGCTCTGCGTCGGGTCAAAGGCTCTTCACATCCCATCCTGCTCAGACCTGAGTGTGTGTCTGTGTGTGTGTAGAGTTTTTTTGGGGGGGGGGGGGGGGGGGGGTTGTGGTTGTTGTGCTAGCAGGGTGAGTCAGTCTAAACAAACATTTTAATGGAGTGACTTATTTATGATCTGTGTGTACGAGGAGGACGTGCAATGTTTATGAGTGTAAGTCTGTGTTTTAGTGTGTGGTGTGTGCGCGTTTGCATGTCTCTCTGCCTGTGTGTCCCCCTGGCACACTACATTACCACTGTCTGGAACATCGTTGCGTAATGCACTTTTAGTCTCGCTCCGTCAGAGAGAGAGAGAAAGTGTGTGTGTGTTTGCGTGTGCAGTGAGTGAGGGATGTTGTATTTCGCCAAAGTTAAGTGCCCGTGTTTGTGTGTGCAGTTTTATCTCCCTCCCATTCCAAAATGTCAGATGTTAAGTGATGTTGAGACTGCTCTGAACACAAGAGCAGACAGCTGACAACACACACACACACACACACTGACCTCATTCATCAGTAGACTGTTCATGCACAGTGTGAGTCAGTGTGAGAGCAGAGGAGGAGGAGGAAATGAGAGGAGTGGAGAGGGGAGGACAGAAGGAAAGGAGGAAACAAGAAAAGAGGGGTGAAGAGGCAATGAGAGAAGGAAGTGAGAGGAGAGAAGGGAGAAAGAAAAGAGGAGGAGAGGAAGAAAACAAACGGAGATGACAAGAGAGTAGCAGAGCAGAGAAGAGTGGAGGGAAAGGAATGAAGGGAAGGAGAAATGAAGGGAGCAAGTGAGAGAAGTGGGGAGAATAGGGGAAGGAGAAGAGAGGACAGAAGAGGAGAGGAAAGAAGGAGAGGAGAAGATGAAACAAGGACAAGAGAGGAGAGAGGAGAGGAGGCAAGAGAAGGAAATAAGAGGCAAGAGTGCATCTAACTAACTATAACTGTAAGTCCACGTTATAGTCTGCAGTGTGTGTGTGTGTGTTTCAGACTGAGCCTCACTTTTAGAGAGTAGAGACGGCGTTTGTCTCTCTGATGGGTTAACGGGAGGTGTCTACGCCGTCTATCCACGCACATGTCATCTTGTGCTCGATTTGTGACAAATGGGGAAAAATCTAGAGAGATACTGAGACCTCGGCCCAGGTAATTCACCTTACAAGTCATCGTACATTAAGACTTCATCTGTACCTCGTAGCAACAAGTTGGCCTGGATAACGACATCTGATACACGGGTCTGTTCCTTAAGTTCTGTCTGTGCTGTGATCAGATCTGTATATCTGTGCATCATCTGTACATGTCATGAGATATAGTCTGGTGTTCCAGGTCAAGTACGCAATGCAGCTCATGGACACTTAGTTCAAAATCATTTTTTCCAAGGGTGGGTTTGGAAAAATGCATATGTGGGTTTGATGATACCAAATGAGTCAACAGGAGGAAAAAAACATTAAGGTTAGAGGTTTGGCTAAAGTGTCTCCTGATGAGATAATGGGTCATTAAATTTACTCTCTTTAATCTCTCAACATCAGGCTCGCCTGTGGTGCCAGCGATGTCTTCTTGTTGTTGCTTTTGAAAAGTGTTGAAAAAATTGAAAAGGGCAGAAATAATGGTCGCAGATATTCCAAAGACTTTTGTGGCAACAAAGACTGAAGGAAGCCTGAATCAGAATCAGACTGCATCAGGTCATTCTTTTCTTTTAAAGCTGGAAACACTGAACTGCTGAGGATTATTCCAGAACACTTTTCATAACTGATCACCTAAGTTACTTAATCTGTTTCTAGTTCCTGAACGTGTGATTTGGTGCTTGGATTTTAATTTAAACTGAATATCTGTTGGCTGGACATTAGATATTTGGAAGCTGTGAAAGTTACATTTTTTGTATTGTTTCACAAACTTATAGACAAAAAAAAATAGAAAAATCAATCAGGAATTATAATCGATAAACTGCTGGTTTCAACCCACAGAAGGATAAAATTATAAGAGGTTTGGTAGGTTTACTGCCAAAAAAACATTATTGGGATGTCAAGTTTGTAAGTAGTGTTTCATGTCAACTCACGCGATATATTTCATGTCCCTGGGTGCTGCCCAAAAACACCCAAAAATAATCTTTGAAATTTGAAATAACCTTACTGATTGACTGCAATTAGGAGGAGACTAACCTCTGACCCTGCTGCTGCTGTTTACCAGTTATCTACTGACAAAACAGTGAGCAAGCATTTCATTTTACTCCAATAATCCCCCAAAATAAAACAAAAGCCAAATTGTCCCCGTTCCCCAGTGAGGGTGAGGATTACCAAATCACAGGAGAAACCAAAAATACACAAAAATCACTAAATCCATTTTCCCTCTTTAAAAAAAACAACAAAAAACCAGAGCGGCTGTTGACTGTACCTTCTGAGACGTAGGCGAATGGTTTGTTCCTGACTGACATCAGGGTCAACAGGTTGAAGAACAGAGCCACGAATGTCCCGACCAACAGACGCCCGCTGCAGAGACAGACACAGTGTGTTTATACTAATATGTTAACATCTTATTATTGGACACACAGCGGTGTTAAGTTAAGTTGGCCGACGTATATATGCATGTAGTAAAGTCCAGTAACACCAGGCTGAGTGTGGTGATTCAGATGTACTAACGATGAACAAGATACTGATAACATCTGGAAATAAGTTTCACTCTTAAGAGGCTAAGTCTCCCAAAAAGTCATAGAAATATACTTTTTGTGAGTTATTTGGCTTTGTTGATGATTTGTATGCAACAGTCTAAATACTGTATGTTATTTTAGCGAGAGAGACCGAGCAGGGCACACACGCTGAGGCAAAGCATCCCTCAAGTCGAAATCGTCCTTGCCTGTCTGTGCATTTTGCTGCTAAGTGCAGGATGCACAGTGCACTGGTAGATGAAGAACAACAAACCACACACAAATCAAGGAGTTCAAAAGTTTGTGTCACTGCACTGTAGCAGCCTGAGGTCCTTTCTGAGTATTTCCATTTCTTACAGTAAAGATGTGAACCAACAACTAGCTGAGCTGCTTAATTCATAGTCCTGACACAGTCAATGGAGTAAATAAGTTGAATCTGGCTTCGTGAAGGCATTTTACATGTTGCTGGAGCTGAAGTTTTTCTCAGGAAGGAGACTCACGTGTCCAGAGCTCAAAAACTCAATCAATCAATACAATGCTGAGAAATGTTGACATGTTGAACATTAATCTTACTATTAAGAACTTTTAAATAAACAGATATAATACAGATCTCTAAACCCTGCACATCGGACCAAAAAGCACACACGAACCCACCGACTGTACTCTTCAATACACTCATCACACGGGACAATCCTTTTAAGAGCCTAAACAATCAGTGGGAGGCGGAGGGCTGTCCAACAGTGAAATAACATGGATGATAAACCTCCCATAACCCCCACCTCACCCCAGAGAGGGGGAGAGAGAGACACAGACCGAGTGTGTCTCCACTCAGCAGACACCCGTCTCTGCAATTACTGACTATCACTCATGTCGACCAATCACATTCACTCCGAAGAAGAAAGATAGCAGGATGAGGAGGTGGTGAGGGGGTTAATCTCGTCACAGAAAACAGGTTTAAGTCTCGCTGTATTCTTTAAACGTCACCTCACTAATCTATTTTATAATGGAGAGTTGAGTGGGAGAGAGAGAAGGGGGGGGGGGAGAAAAGAGTGACCAAAGCAGATGATTTGCCCAGATCACATCACTAATGGACACACCAGGGGCGTCACTCCTAGACACCGTGGGAATGATGGTGTCTGAGTTAAAGATAGAATAAGTACTTCCTGGATGGTCTTGCTGCAACACACTATGTCTCACACAGTCAGTTAACATCCCTGTGTCTCTCTCTCTCTCGCTCACTCTCTCTCACACTAAGGCCAACCAAAGTGCTGGTTTCTGAACAGGCTGAGAACGAGCAGAGAGGGACAGAAAAACTGCTTTGATTCGGAAGATCGATCCAAATTAGTGGATCAGCGATCACCAATTAACACAGATAAGTTCCTCCAAAGGCTCATATACGTATGTTCTTTCTTCATACAGTAGCTCGAGTCTGTGTGAGATCAACAGTGAACATGTTACCGACTCCGTGTGTCGCTCTGTGCATCTGACCCAAATGTTTGGGATGTTCTGTTCCAACAACAGCTGGCATTTTCTTGTGTGTGTGTGTGTGTGTGTGTGTGTGTGTTACTTACGTATGGACCTCAGGCTGCTCCATGAAGCGCTCCACACTAACCAAACAGAAACAAACACAGTCAACAACACTGGCCAGCTGGGACAACCCCGACTCTGCACTGTAACATACAACGTCTAATTCAATTCAGATTCAATAAAACTTTATTAATCCCAGAGGGAATTTGCTTTGCCTTGTTACAGCTGTTCTGTTGTTCAAAAATAAGAGTAAAGATCAACACAAATACAGGTCTGTAATATTCAGGTGTGGAATTGTGTGCAATAAAATGTGATAAATAGAAATAGTGACAAATAATGATTAACATTATTAACAGTTGTAAGTTGTTGTTTCAGTTTAGAAATATCTGTTAAAATGCTGCTTTCAAATTTGACACCAAGTCAACAAGTGACTTTCTTCTTCTAACACACCTATATGTTTTATTATTATAAAATGAATCCATTCAACTTATCACTTTATAAGGCAAAATTTGTTCATAAGCTCTAACAATAAAAACTGTTCATTTAAAGTTTTAAGCTTGAAAATATAAAACCTAGATATTTGTGTTAAGTTAAACAATATTATATGAGTGCACAAAATTTCTAAGTGAGAATTTACAGTGTTTGTGTAAAAGCGTGAACAAGATAGTGAACAAGACAAAAAAAAACAAACAGTAAGTGAACTGCACACACAAGAAAAAAGACACACATGAAAAACACACACAGAGTCTCGTCTGTCTCCTCCTTTGGTGCCGCTGCCCTACTGAGCCATTCATGACACGCACTACACTGTGTGAGCTGCCAACATAACACAACGTGTGTGTGTGTGTGTCTGTATGTGGTATCGCTCAGTGAAGAAACTATATCCAGGATTCATGTGCTGTTAAGTTTCAAATGTGAATTTGTCTTTGTTTTACTCATCATCTACAATTATAAACTAAATATCTTTGTTTCAATCTTCACAATAAGAAACTTAGTTTAATCTAAATTAAATTACACTTATTACACAATAAAAAATAACGCCTTAACAAAGTAATGAGTGATTTGACAGCAAAGAACCAACAATCATGCATCACTGTCTCTCTGTAGACAGTTCAGTGCGTCTGTTGTAGTGGAAACAGAGTCTGTGTTTAAATCCTCCTCCACATTTTTAACGTGTGTGTCATCAGTTTACAGAACAGCGTCGGTGCACATCTGATCATTTGTTCTACAGTGGCAACAAAAAGTACGAGGATTTCCTGGTTTTCAGCATCAATGCCAACAAACACAATAATCCTAAACTCTTTCTAAACGTACAGAGTGACGGTGGAAATATGCCTGCAGATTAAACATCAAGGAAGAAGCTTTCCTCCTCACAGAAATGTTTCAGCTCATACACACAGCACTGTGCATTAGATTTGTCTTTTAACAATGCTATGACAGCCATACTGTGTATATTTACTTCTCATATTTTACATTAGAACAACTAGAAAGACGAAGAGTGGTTTCTTTGCTGCTCTCCTTCAGTCCATTTCTGATCCAGCTTCTTCAGACGATAGAAGGATCAACTTGGCATCCAGATGAAACTGCCAGATGCTGAGTCAGGTCCTTGCTGGACATCTTCTGGTGTGTCAAAGAAGAAACTGAGAAACTTCTAATCAGATTTTGACAGGTCTTCCACTCCTATTTTTGTTCACTTACTTTTTCCGCCATCACTCTGTATGTTTAATAGGTGTGTTCAATAAAGATGTGAAAGATCATGAAATACTGAATTTGTTGATTTGTGACTTTAGTGAAGACCAGATAACATTTCATCATCAATTTATGCAGAAAACCAGGAAACTGCAAATGTCTCGTGAACTTTTTCTTGCCACTGCATAAGTCTCTGAGTTTCTCTTCCGTCTGCACTTTGACCTAATGTTGATCTGAACTAATGACTTTTACAGACCAATGCCGACCAATCAGAAATCAATATTTTCTGCTGAAGTGGGACAAAGCAAAATAAACATATTTACACTCACACAGGTTCCAAATATCTGCACATGGGAACACTCGCAGACAGCATGCTAACTGCTTGACCTGCATGTGTGTGTGTGTGTGTGTGTGTGTTGTTGTTGTTCTGAAAATTCAGCCCTCCCTTTCCAGAGAACTGACCGCAAAACAACCCCACACAGGCCGCCTGGAGGTGTGTGTGTGTGTGTGTGACTCAGATCCAGACAATGACAGATCCAGTCTCAAACCTAAAAACACACAGACACACACGCCTCTTCCTCCCCTTTAAGATTAATTCCAAGACCATGCCTTTAAAGCACTACTGTGTTCACAGATGGCAAGACAAAGTTGTCAACAGATTTTAACAGACACGCGCATACACCCTCTCTCATGCACTACTGCAAAGCACTTGGCAAAACTGTGCATGTTGTGTCTGAGGTTACGGCAACTAAACAGGTTCAAATCTGGCATCATTTAATGTGTTTACAAATTAAACTAATTGTGTGAGACCAATATGACAAAATCCCTTTTACCTTATTATTTGTATATAATTTTATCTATATAGCATATAATATTATACCTTTACTAGTGTTTTAATCACTTATTATTAACATATTTAACAGTAGAATGTTATAATTGACAGAAGTGGGGTATAGGTGTTTTAGGGGGTGTGGCAGATTAGTAAATTAAAGCTAAATGGTGAAACAAAAACATATTTTGGGGTCTGAGAGACAGTTATATTAGACATTATTTGAGCTGTGTGAAACTGTGTTGCAAGACAATAAATTTACTCAGCTGAAGAATCTGTTGAGTAATCTGTGTCAACTTTTGTTGTTGATGTCACTAAACCTTCCTGGGGTCCAATTATTGCATTTCCCAAATGGTTTGATGACAAACCGGAGCTGAGACTGCAGAAAAACATGCACCCCGTGTGGAGCAAAGCAAAGTAGTGAGATTAATAATGGGGGGAAAAACAAAGACAAAAGAAAGAAACAATTGGAAATATTTTGTGTATTGCTTTGGAAATGTCAATTCTGTTGTTGCGCTGAGTCACGCTAAGAAAATAATTGAAATTTTAATCGAGAGAGACAGACCGAGTGAGACAAAGAGATGCAGAGAAAGAAAAGCAAAGACGGACACAAACAGAGACGTGGGATCTTAATGTGGCTCAAAATACTGAAGATAGAAGAAAAATCTAATTTTGTTTAATTGATTACACATTTTGTCCTTCGCGTGAGCATGAGCAGGTGTATTTGTCTTTTAATAGAAGCGTACACACCTCTCCTTCAGGATGAACAAGGCTCCCAGCTGGACAAGAACAGTGGAGGCAAAAACAGCCAAAACCTCCAGTCTTTCAAACCTGGAGACAGAGAAACATCAGCATTTTTCATCTGGGATCCAAAAACCAATGATACAACAGACCTCAGCAAAACCTCAGATATGTGTGTGTGTCTCAACTAAATGTTTACCCCCAAGCTGAACCTGATTCCAGTCTGAACTAAAACCAAGACTGAACCCGTACAGAAAACAGATTTCCACCGTTTCACCAGGTCACTTGTCAGCTGCAAATACACTGAGCAGTTCACTGAGACAGACACACGCACACACACACACACACGCACAGCAAACTAGCTGTGTGTTTGAGCTGGATAATGCTCCTATGTCCATGAGACGTTCAGCTGATCCCGAAAACAGTAACAGCAGCTTTTCTGTCGATGCATCTGTGTTTACAGTGTGTGTGTGTGTGCGCGTGTCTGTGTGTGTGAATGAGAGCATATAAATAAACACAGATGGCGCTTTGACTGAAAAGCCTCTGAGACCAATATAGTATGTCAGTATAGAATTTATTAAAGGAACAGTCCGTGATGTACAGTAAATATAAACCAATGGGTCAACGTTGATAGTGTGCATGGTTGTTTGTCTCCATGTGTTGGCCCTGCAATGGATTAGCGACCTGTCCAGGGTGTACCCCGCCTCTCGCCCGATGACAGCTGGGATAGGCTCCAGCACCCCCCGTGACCCTTACGAGGACAAGCGGTTACGAAAATGGATGGATGGATGGATGGGTCAACGTTGATGGTTTTTTTTCATGGTATATGTGAGCAGTATTAACAAAAAATAATTTCATTGCATTTTGTTGATAATAAGAAGATGAAATATCAGGAGTGGTTGGACTAATGTTTTCAGCCAGACAGTGTGTATCTTGGTGAGCTGAGATCATGAGCTCACACCATTAAAACAAAGATGATTTTATCGTGGATCATATATATCTATACTCCTCAGATATATAATGTACATGTGAGTACATCATTAATTTAAAGGACTTTCCTCCTCCTTCCAGTCTTTGTGCCAAGATTAACTAAACAGATCCTGGATACTGACACAGACTATTCCTGGTCTCTCTTTGGTTCTGCCCACTTTGTTTTCTTGTTGCTTCTGGTGTGTGGTAAGAATGAACATTGCTTTTTAACAGCCTCTTAAATGGATTTCCACAATAAAGATTTAGGTTAGAAGTGAAAAACAATTTCTTTCCAACTCCACTGCCATACCGACAGAGCATCAAGTGTCCTTTAATCAACTTGAATTCAGAGACTGGTCAAATGTGTGCGCTATGTTGAATGTTATTTCGGGGAACTCACCCAAACGAGTAGACCTGACTGGGTTTCTTCATGGTCACCCAGGAACTGATGAGACAGGTGATCAAACTGCAGGTCACAAGGAGGTGAGGGAGAGGAAAGGAAGGGTGAGAGCAGGAAAAGAGAAAAATAAGTGATGGTGATGGAAGGATAGAAGACACAGAGAGACACAGACAGGAAAGGTGCACATAAGAATAGAGTCAGTGACACACAACAGAAATAAAACCAACAGAGGTCGGCTAAAGTTCACTTCTTTTAAATGCATATAATTTATTCATTATAATCTCACAATTCATTTTTCATGAGTGGAAATTCTCACATCACAACAGCAGATCCCAGCAGAGGTGAGCAGATGTGGTGTTATCTCGCATCAGACTCTGTTTCTCCCGTTTTTAAGATAGAAAATAAACTAACAAATGTTTTCATGCGTGATTAATGAATAATTAAAAGTATGAAACCAGAGCCTGGTATGATGTCTTTACATACCCTCAGGTGGAATAAAACAAGCAAACGTTTTAGCAGTGAAGACAAATCTTTAAATTTGAAAGGCTGGAAGCAGCAATGAGTTCACTAATTATTATGGAGTGTAATAGAGGTACTGTTTGCAACAAATACTCACCTAAAGAGGTCGAAGATAGTGAGGTACGTGTAGGCAGTTAAGGCTGGAAGTACAAATCAGAGAAAAAGAGACCATCACAACCCAAACAGAAAGTTCACCACTGTAACACAAGAAATGTAAAACATGAATATGTGGGAAATAGATATCAAATCAGGTTTCAACGTTTACAATCTCCATTTGGTAAAATGTTTTTCTGCTTTACATACTGACGTGAGGGACTGCAATGAATATGGACGTGGTCACATGCTTTTAGACACACAACATGTGAGAGACACCAAACACAATCTTACTACTTAGTGTTGTGTTGGACTGCATTAGCTTCAGCTAGGTGTAACTTACAACTGTCTGAGTATTATAGTAACTGTACTGTCCTGTGTTTAATGTAGTAATACAGGTGTATAATGTTATATGTAATATAGCATGGACAGTGTTCTGAAAACTAGTGAAGGTCAGTTTTTGTGGCTCACTGACTTAGCCCCTTAGAAAAATCAGGAAATTAAGGTACATTAAAACTCCACCTGGAGTAACTGTTTAGCCCTCTCACAAGAGATCATAAATGTCCAGCAAAGTGTGAAGTCTGTCTACTACCAATGATGTGCAGGATGCTCCCATTTCATCTGGGAATATTTCAAGCACTGGACCTTTTGTAATGTTGTTTTGAAAAGAAACTCAAAAAGAAGGGGCAGAAACCAAAGGGTCAAACCTCGTACTAGTTCTTTATAACTCAGTTAAATCTCTTCAGATGTCTTTAAATCCATTTGCAAATCAGAGGAAAAGTCCAGGACTTGTGTGAGAATCAGTAGTTTTCTTCAGTATAAAAGTAATTCAGCGATAGTTGTCTGTACACTGCAAACAGACAGTACTAATAGATAATTCAGCTGGTTTTAATGAGCGCAGTTTTAGTAAAATGTGAACAAATTTAGACAAGAATGATCGAGGTAATGATGCAGTTAGGGCAGAATTTGAAAATCCCTCAGTTTAAAATTTGTTGCTTTTTTTACTCTTATATTCTGAATGATTGTACTTTTGCTGTTGAGCTGTTGAAGTTAATTTGACTTCTAAAGCAGAGGAATAACCAATCTGGACCAATCTGGATCCATCAGAACAGGTTTAACACACCCCTTAGTCAGTCAGAGATTACCTGAACTGGCCAACAACCTTCTCTGCTCGTCACCAGATTGATCATTAATTTTGTTTTACTGAGTCAACCACCTGGACAGCAGCCGAGTTCCCAATCAATTAGTCGGCCAACAAGCCAATAAACTAATCAGCCAGTTAAACCCATCAGCTGCAGAGAGATCCCAACTAACCTGTCTTAAATACTCACTGACAACTTGACTGTCATCTGTCTATATTTCTGCCTGTCTTAATGCCTGCCAACCAGCTTTCTGTAATCAGGCTCTGCTGTGGGGGGGTGAGGAGAGCGGATTAGAGCGGCTTTGTGCTGAGAGGAACATTTTGTTTCCCCACCACTGGCGTCCATGTTGGCCAACCTGACGCCGTGTAATCCTGACAGAGAGCCCCGCGGCAAAGACCCACAGAGACAGACAAACAGAAAGACAGAGAGAGAGACGGGCAGGGGGACTGAGGCTGAGTGACAGCTTGATGGCCAGGGAGAGAGAGAGAGCGCCTAAGAGGAAGACAGATGGATGGACTGAGAGATCGAGGCACAGAGAGGTGAGAAGGCAGATAGACAGGATGACGGACATGTAGACAGACAGGTGAACAGAGAGAAAGTGAATGAGAGACAGTGACGGACAATCTGGAAAACAGCCAGAGCCTGAAACTAGAGGATGAACTGAAAGAATCAAACACATTTTTAAAACTATATTGAACTGAATGCAACAAATAATTTCCTGCATTTAACAGCACATTTATTGGGAGTTTGTTGTCTCTCAATTAATGACCACATATGAATTTTTTCACTGAATCAAAGAGGTTTTGGTGTGCTCACTGAACAGTGAGGCAGTAAGAGCTGTGCAGGTGGATAAAGAAAGAAAGTTGCTTCTCAAAGTTGTTCAAAAGTTACTGGAGACATTTTTTTTTTATTCATCAAATAATATTATCTACTGATAACAGCTTGTAGAAATTTAGAAAATACTGTTTAAGATCTTGTTTTCCACTTTTCTTTTGCTGTATCCTGTTATTATTCTGATATGCATCAGGGATCAATGTGGTCTGAAGTTGTGTTGTGCTGAATGAAAAACAGCAGACAATACCAGCAATAATAACACAAGCGCTGACATCACAGTGACCCTGACACTGGCGGGACCAGATCAATACTTGGGCTGAAATGTCCCCTCGATGTGCTGGGATGGGTTTACATATACTGTACACCACAACACACACACACACACACAGAACCCACTTCAATTCCTTTATAAATCTCCTGCTTACAAACACTGACACCCAGAGGACGCGAGGATCTGATACCAGAGAAACAAACAGAGCAAACGGGACATTACTCATCTGTAACACAGGAGAATATGATACACGCAGAACTACAAGAACACAAAATATACACAAATACTGACGCAAACATGACAAAGACACACATACACATATCAACACACCCAGCACAGAAAGAAGGATCAAAATCCCTGTGTTTGTTGGAGGAGAGGAAAGGAGAAGAGAAGAAAAAGGAGGAAGGAGGAGAGAATAGCTGAGGAAATGTTCTTCTTATTGTCTGTCATGTTGTCATGTCCTCTATGAGAGCGATGAGGAGAAATACAAAGAGGAGCATGAATATTTAATGTGATCTGAAGAGGAGCAGCCACACATTGTTTAGCAAGAGAAAAGAAACTTAAACTCTGCTACACTAAGTCAAACCTCAGGGTTACGTTTAGCACGTTACTTTATGTGTTTAGCTGCGAGATCATCAAATCAATTTCTCCCCTCAGTCACACCGACAAATGTAAACACTGCAATAAACTGAGGACAAATACGACTTAATATGTGGTGACATTACAAAGATGACAGTTAGAGCTATACAGCTATACATGGATTAAATATTTATAATGTGTCCTGTTAAGCATTTTACAGATGACTTTATCATTACAGTGAATGGAGAAAATGCTTTCTGGGGATTTCGTTGCAATACCACAGGTGGCCACTAAGAAGAAAATGGCTGAAAGGTGAGATGACATCAGACGAGACGTATATCCAGCTTTCTTAATAGATCAATCGTCTTAATGCACAAACTAGACCAAAAATCAACCAGAATCAAAAAAGGGGGGAATACAAAATATGTCCTGATACTGTACTTGACAACAAATGTCCTATTCTGTTCTGTTAGAGGAGTTTAACACAGCTCCCTACGGTGATTTTTCACTAAAGACAAAAAGTCTGATTTTATTCATATTCTGCAAACTCACACACTGACACACACACACACACACACACCAGGAGCTGGATGTGCTAACCACAGCAAATAGCAGCTCAGTGTCACTGGTTCCGGTAAACAGTAAACTGAGACCCAGAAGACGCACAGACACACACACACACACACACAGGGTCATGGTGTCAGGTAAGCTCTTGTGTGCTGCAGATGTAAACTAAAAGCTTCTATTGAACGCCTCAACTGCTGCGGTGAAGAGGAACCCCAGGGAGGAGGGGGAGGAGGAGATGAAAGACAGGACAGCGACAGTAAAGTGAGGAGAAGAAAAGGGAAGAAGAACAGAGGATGGAATGATACACAAGGAGGAGGAGGAGAAAGATGAAGGAGGCTGGGAACACTGCCCAGTGCTGATACTGCTGACCACTGAGTGAGAAACCCGAGACTGGACCTGAGGGCTACACACACACACACACACACTGAGTGTATGTGTCATATAAATAAAAAGACTGATCACAACACTGTTATTAATATTAACACACAAACACCCACACAAATACACACAATGTGCAACAATTTTAACTCTTTGTTGGTTTGATGATCACGTTTTCCTGCTCATGTCAACATAACATGAAAAAAGCTTAATATTAGTATTTACAGAGTAGTACTTCCTTATTATTGTGTCATTCAGATACAAGCTCCTGGTTCAGACTGACTGGGGACAAAAAGTAAACTTTCATACAACATTAAATCCCAAACACAGGACTAAGACTTTCACACTATAAAAACACTTATTATTGTATGATTATGATTATCAATCCCAGTGACCCCTGATTGGATGAAAGCAGAGGGGTTTTAGCCCTAATGGTGGAGGAAGTATTCACACTAAAGTAAAAGTAATCTGAAGTATTGAAAGTAGAAGTACTCAAATCAGAAAAATGTCCCTGTGACTACAACTAAATAATTCTTGAATCTGCTGATTGTTTTCTCCATTAATCGAAAACATTATATTACACTGTTATTTAGCAGACGAGTGTATAAAACTCTACTAATCACCATCTAACTGAAGACGTCTTTGCTGTCACCTGCTCTTGTAATTTCCCCAGAAGAAAACAGAAAATAAGTTGTTTACTGACAGTTTTAAGCTGGAGACAAATCCAGTCTTTATGCCAGAATCAGAGCCAGAATCTGGACGGCACCGCACAGGTTAACCTGCGCCACGTAACAAAAGGAGGAGAGGAGCGGACTTGTTAAACTGGTGACCACTTCCTGCTAGTTTTATAGAGAAAAGTTTAGTACAGAACTGTCAGCTACCAAAAAAATCACGGAACAAACATGAGGGGAGAAGAAATCATATACAGAGACAGAGGGAGAGACATCGGGGGGGGACTTCATATGAGGAAGCACAGTTACACAAAAACAAGCATGTCTACACACACACAGCTCGTCATCCTCAGATGCGACAAGCAGCTTCTGTCGATATGAAACTAGACCGAAGCACCGCTGCATCCATTTACGAGGTAAAACGGATTCTAGTTTCTCCACGTGGGACATAAGAGGCAGCTGGCAGTGATACGTTAAACCCAACACACTGTTACCCACCCGGTCCTCGTGCCCCCCTGCCCTGACCCTGTAACGATAATCAATGTAACATCATCTGTTAA
Source organism: Sandelia bainsii (assembly GCA_032362345.1). NCBI lineage: Eukaryota > Metazoa > Chordata > Actinopteri > Anabantiformes > Anabantidae > Sandelia > Sandelia bainsii. Next base: position 8,940,344 of record JAUMHL010000008.1, on the reverse strand, counting down.
AGACAAAACAGCTCTCAGGAAACTAAGTCTCGGCATGTTAAGTCCGCTCCTGCTGACCTCGGCCCTGCAACAGTGATGATGATCAATCAGCTTCTCATTTTTCAAGCAAAATGCCAAACACGGCATGACCTAGCCTCTCACAAGCTAGAAGTTTTTCTCTGTTTTATATCATTTAAAAACTGTTAGATGGACAAAACAAGTCGTCAGAAGGCATTTCATTAGCTAAAAGTATATTTAAAAAAAATCTATAATAAAAATATAAGTAATTGATACTTGAATCCAAGTGTTTTGCTGTGAACTGACCCTTTAAAAGGTGAGATCCCACTGAAGCAGATTAACAGACATCGTTACTGTGTCTTACTGAGAGCAAAAACAGATGTGGTGGTTGTTTGGGGAGTAAGAGGAGCTGATCACACACACACACACACACACACAGGGTTACTGTGAGTGTGTGTGGGCTGTACTGAAGGCCCTGTGGGATGGGCCGCTTCACCAGCTGTGTTCTGACACACAGGAACACCAAGGGCCTGGGGACAACACACACACACACACACACAGCTCATATCACATAGGCACACTGAACCATCTCTGGATGAGAAACAAACAAACAAACAAACAAACTCATGGATATGCACACAAACGACGCACCGATGCAAAAACACGACGACAGAAATGAAAGACGATTGTTACTCAAATGAAAAGTAGCACAGTGTTTGTACATTTACAAATTATTATCAATTTAACACGTTTTTTTAATTAATGCGTGTCAAAAAATACAACTTTGATTCTTTACTTTCCATCTGCTCTCCTGCAATAAAATGTTATCTTAAAAGAAAGATCACTTTAAAAGAGGCACATTTAGAAAACCAGCCTTTTTGTCACCATCTTTCTCCTACGAAACATCTTCTGCACCAACACAAACACAACAACAACGCTCTTCTCACCGGTTCTGTTGATGAGAAGAGAAGAAAAACTCAAGAAGAGAACGGAGTGGATGAAAAGCAGGAGGAGGAGGACGTGTGTTTATTCATCTGTGGAGCAGACACTTGACCTGGTTTCTCAGCACTGCTCAGGGCCGAAAAACAGCTGGATACACACACACACACACACACACGGGGAATGGATGCACTCATTCACAGAGATTCACACTTAAAGACTAGAGGAGGCTGATCATTGTGCATTATCATATATACTGTCCAAGTTATTTTCGCTTCTCCTGACATTATTTTTTATGTTTGTGTGAATTTTTTTTTTTTTTTTTTCAATTAAAAAACTAAATGTAAATGCAACCAAGAAACATTCAACATGTTTTAAAATCCATTTACTTAAACCAGACAACATACTGTTGAGGGAGAGTCTGTACCAAGGCTGCATTTTTGGTTATTAGTGTTATTACAAATATCATGAGATAAAATCCTCAAGTTCTGGTTTCACCTTAGCTCATAGAAAGCTGATTAACTACAGTTAACAAAGATTGATTCTCAAATAAAAAAATTGAAGGGTCAATTGTACAATGACACAGGCCTTGGAGATGTTAGACGGGCTATCCGTCCGTTAGCATGGAGGACAGGAGGAGACAGGAGGGGTCAGGTGAAGTGCTGGAAGTCAGACAGGAGTGACTGACAGGACAGAGAGATGCGATAAGGTGAACGACCAAGCTGAGGTGTGTGTCTGTGTGTCAGAGAGAGGCAAAGAGACGGGTTTAAGTGACACAAAGAGGTGGGCTGCCTGTGTGTGTGCTGCAGTGGTTAAAACACACACACACACACACACACACACACACACACACACACAAAGATGCCTAAAATGCAACAGTTTGTGTTTGTTCAGTCCAGTGAGACAAAAAGCTGATGTCTTTACTTTGTAAAAGGCTGAAAGCTGATCCAGTCGTCCACTGCACAATTTGATACACGAGGACCAGTGCCCCACACACACACACACACACTGTAGGTTCTGTAGAATCATCATTAGCTTATATTTCAGCAACAGTGCAACAACCACTCTGCTTAAACAGCACTTAAAGACACACACACACACACACACACGGCAACCTTTGTGCGCACAAACACTCAGCAAACACACAGCAGCTGGTTGCAGCCTGATGTGTTTAGCCGAGTGTATTAGACGCGAGTCATCACTGATCAATTACAATAGAAGATTAAAAGCAGAATCCAATGCAGTAGATCCAAATTAAAGTTAAAACACTCTGACACAGTCTTTCAGCGGAAATTCACTGTGGTCACAAACTATTCTTTCACTTAGAACCTTTTTAGGATTATGATCTGTACTTTACCACATGAACGATGCATTGTTGATGGATTGGTGCACAAGGATCATAAGTCATTAGGAAAAGGTAGAAAATGGGCCTTTCTGAGCCTTTGGGCTTTGAGAAGAGATTTAGATTCAATTTAATTAGAACATAAAATCATGCAGCAGCACCTTCTTGGATCAGGTCTCTGCCCCAAGCTGACCGGTTCAAGAAGCAGAAAACAACAAAGAGATGCCAAAACCCAGTCTTTACAGGAAGCAGCAATCAATGCAGTTAGAGCAAAATAAAGATTCAACACAGAAGAATAAATTAGGGTTGATGGACGACAACTCTACCAAATTTACCATAGAAGCCCCAAAAATGTGTGTGTGGCAGCTGATATTGATCTTTTCGTGTGCATTCTGACTGGGAGTCCATTTTTTCCTATTTACCTTTGTGCTTTAATCTTAAAGAAATATTGTTTAGTCTGGGAGCATCTCATAGCACAAGCTACAGTATGTGAGAATCTCAGAGAGCTGGAATTATGCGCACACACGCGCACGTGCACCCGCACCACACACACACACGAAACAAGATCAGTAACAGTCAGTGTGAATAAGCCGCAGTTTGATTATTCCTTTCAGCAGCTTCAGAGATCAACCAAGGGTTAACCAGCTCGGCACAGCCAGCATGGCATGTATGGAGTCTATAAGGGCATAGCTCCAACAACCAATAGGAGAACATGGAACCATGTTGCAGGGTGGGTGTGTGTGTGTGTGTGTGTGTGAGTGTGCGTCTGTTAAGCCATTAGTCACAAGCTAATGGGGACAGAACAGTATGTGTGTGTTTCTGTGCACGTGTCCCTGCAGCAGAGTGCAGTCACATACAGAGCGTACATACAGTATGAGACTTCATCTGTGTCAGTTGCTCTGGAACATAGTGTTAGACTTGCAAAGAGAGGTCAGCAGACATGTGTGAGTGTGTGTAGGGACAGGCTTCCATGTGGTTTATGCTTCATTTAAACTACAGGCAGAAATGCACCGGAGGCGTTGGATGTACACATTGTGTGTGTGTGTACATGTCAGTCTACAGCTGTGTGGATATATTTTTGTTTGAGAACTAGGACATGTTAAAACATGTTAACAGCCTATCAAAGGGCTGTTGATTAAAGACTTGGTTAAGGTTAAGGTTAGGATAAGCAGCTAGGGCATGCGTCATGTCAATGTGTGTCCTTACAATTATAGAAAGGCCAACGTGTGTGTGTCTTTCCATGCATGTCTCCCTGCAGCAGAGTGCAGACATGTACATTATGTACATATGAGACACACGCACGTGTGTGTCAGTCTGCGTAGAACATGGTATTAGACTTGCAAAGAGGGTCAACAGAGAGAGAGAGAGAGAAAAAGTGTGTGTGTGTGTGCGTGTGTGTGTGGACAGACCTCACTGCGAGTTATGCTTCATTTAAACTAAGGGCAGAAACACACTTGAGGCGGTGGATGTATAGATTTAACAAACAGTTCCAAGTGATCAACATGCAAAGAAACTAACAACTGAAGAAGCAGCAAACACTGTTTCGATTTCACTGACAACAAAGTAATCTGATCAACTGACCCAAAATTTAATGTCATTATTCTATTATTCAAAATTCTGGACTAAAAATGATCATGATATAATTAACCTCCAGATAAGAAACAGTCCACAGCATCTTTCCTCTGAATCCTGGAGACAGTGTACTGTAAAAACACAGACATGCTCACAAAGGGCTGATATCAATTCCTTTGTCAGTTAACGCACATGTACAAAAAAACACCTACAAGTGTGTATGTGTATCGTGTGTAGCCTCTGTCTAACAAGGCGAAAGACCAACACCGAGCGCTGTACATCATCAGGGTCTTTAGCCAAAAGCCAAGCACATGAAGAGCTTTCATTGGCCCCGACACAAACACACACACATGCAGAGACACACTTAGACACAGTGTATAACCACACAGTGATGGAAGCACACAGACTGTGTTCAGACTGTCAGTGTCGAGGCCTGACAGCTGAGAGCGAATAAGAATAATGAGTTCAGTCTGTTTATATCCCAGCAGAACACGCACGCACACACACACAACTGAGTGTGTGACAGTCAGGTCCATCAACCAACCCTATAATAAACAAACATAACATCACTGAAACAAACTAAAGACGGCTGCCACCTTACGCTCTCTACAGTCTAAACGCTGCTTTTGCTACGCCTACTCCTCTTACAAAGTCTTTTTTTCTTCTTTTTTTACAGTTGTCAAACTCACGTCAAACAAACTTGTGTCACTCAAACAGTCACACTTTGACTCTACATCGTCGTCTAAATCTGTAAAGCAACCAGTGCCAGTGCCAGGAAGTGCAAATATTCAGGTAGATGGACTTCATTAGTTCTGATCTGAATGTGTGAAGCTGCGTTTTCTGATCCTGAGCGGAGGAGACTTTAACCAAGAGGAGGAATCTGACAGACAGTATTGAGACCGGGCCGCTGTTCTCACTGAGGCCGAGTATTGATGGCGGTGTCGCCTTCCCCCATTTGTTCAATAGCTCTGTTGTGCACTTCCTGTCTGCATGACACCTGACGCCACCACTGTGTGTGTGTGTGTGTGTCTTGCGCTGCAGTATTTGCAGGCTGAGCGGAGGAGCAGCGATAAGGTTGCATGTTGCTCTTTTCATGGCAGCATTTTCCTGAGTGATGGAATCCCTGAGAGGATTTAATGTTGGTGGCAGACACGAACCTCACTGACCATAAACAGTGAGCGCAAGTAGATTCAAGTAGTTTTCACTTTCTCAACAGAGCTTACTTTCTCTTTAACCTTAAATCTGGGCAGTTGTTCCCTGGCCTTGCGCACCTGGAGCCCCTACTCTCTCTATGGGAGTTTGATTTTGTGTGCGTGTGTCTTTTAGCCTAAGCTTAAAAATAAGCTTGTCATATAGTCCACAGCAAAGCCAGTGGACAGCTCAGTTGAGGCAGAGAAATAGTTTTAAGTGCGGCTGCTCTGTGCACACCGCCCACTATATAAAAAACACACACACACACACAGATTGTTATGGAAGCTACTCACAACCAATATTTCATGCATACAATATATTCAAACCCTAAAACCCTCTGCACCTAAGGTTTCCAAATCTGAACAGAACTTTCTGAAACAGTGTTTGCACGCACATCACAGGACACTAAAACTCCCCAAGAGGATACTAACCACAGCACAACTAGAGTCAATTAAAGCCCCACATTGGTTGTTGTCTGGTCACAAATCTGCTGTATTAATGGACTTAGAGCACTGTAGGGGCAGATCTACAAGGAGGCAAGAGGGGGTCGCTTGACTTGCCACATGGTATGAGGCTTTGATCGCCTCTGGATTTGAAATTATAGTGCCGGCTACACTGAAGCTGCTAAATTTGACCTGGACAATATGGTTTGTTTTATTCTACAATAATAAGAATTTCCAGAGTGGCATAAGATTATTTCACTCAGATGAAAAACATGTTGTTAGTTATTGTTTCTCATCTGCTGTAAATCTGATATGAAACATTAGGGTTTAATTTCTGTATAAAGTTTACGATTTGCACAAGCTGCCATAACAACCCACCACGCCAAAAACTCCTGGCACCTCGTGTAACAGTTTCTAGCTGCACTATTGGTGTATTTCATATTTGTTCTGTTAATGATAGTTTAGCAGTGACAACAACAACTAGTTTACCTAACATCTTACCAACTACAGCAGGTCAAAGCTGAATTGGGCAGTGGATATGTGAACTGTGATGGAGGTTTTCCAACAGGTAACACATATAAGTAACTTTACCTTTTGTACCATTTTATCTTTCAGACTTCTTTAGAGCAACGCCACCGTCCTATCGCCCTATCCTATGTCATCTCTTAACCACTCTCTTTAAAGGGTTATCTCTGCGGCTGCCCCTGTTCTGCTAAGGCTGTATTTCAGCAGAGGAATAAAAAAAAAACCTGCTCGTCAATCTGACAGATGCATTCTCTGTGTTGTAGCCCCAGCGGGTACAAACAGACGCTGTCAAGGACCCCGTTTCCTCAACATGCCCTTTAAAATGCCATATTTTGACTCCCACCCCCCTCAAACACACACCCACGCAGCAGCAGGATCATTCTGTGTCCCCGTGGTGAAACGACACTGCTAACACACTTCCTAAACACTTGTTGGCAGTGTGTGTTTGAGGCTTCACTGCATGCTTGTGCTTCCACGTGCATGTGTGTAAGTGTCAGCCTGTGTTGACTGTGTGTAGGGAGGCATCTCCGCCTGTTAACGTCTGTGTCCGAGTCTCCCAGTGTGTTTCTGTCAGTCTATGTACATCTGTCTGTGTGTGTCTATCTACGTCTTGCTCTCTCACGGTGTGTGTATGCGTGTGCTCACCCATGCTGTTGGTGGAGCTGCACCACATCAGCAGACAGCCGGTACACAGCAGGTTGAGTGCCCCGAACAGCAGGATCCTCCACGACTGAAAACGACAACAAGCAAACAAACAAAGTAACTGTTCAAGAACAAAACCACGAGGAGCAACGTGGATCAACCTGCGGGTCAAGGCCCAACAGAGCAACTGTCATACTGCCAAGCATGTTTTTTTTATTCTCTGTTGAACGATGTTTTTTTTTTTATATTCCCAGCAGCTGGACAGATCTCTGGTGGCACCTGGGTATCAAAACCTTAAATGAACATTGGGAAGGAAACTTAAACACAAACATACCTAATTACAGATATGAACTGTAAACATTTCATACAGACTTCATACAGTTAGTAGTATAATGGGGTTCATTGAAAGAAAAAGGGCCTGTAGCATATAATAACTATTAAAATTCAGCCATTAAAGACCTTCACTGCCTTTTAAAACCTATCAGTTGTTATTGAAGCACAAATGTAAATCATTCAGTGTTTTATAATTTCATATCACAGTAAATTGAGTATCTATGAACTGGTTCTGAACAGGATCTGAACTGTTGCTTGTGCGTTATGATATCATCTTTTGTGACCTTTTCCAAACTCCACACCTCCAGTTTGTAAAATACCAGGCTTTCTAATATATAAAAATTGTCCAAATGCTAAGACATAGATAAACGTGATGAAACTCCTCCAGAGCCACAGCAGACATTACACAACTCCTTTCACAGGCTGAGTCTTCCTGAACGGGGCTTCCCCAACTGTCTGTCAGTGTCCTGAAGCAGACAGCCTGGCAGGTGACCAGCCACCGTCTAATCTAAATCCAAACCTACAAACCGACTGGGAGCTGCTGAGTTTTGGCTGCTGGATGAAGAGTGGGTTTTCCGCCCTGCGAACGACCTGCTCTGCCGGGGGATTTTGGGTGAATTCTCAGACTGAACGAAGCCTGGCTGTGTGGCCCAACATGTTCACTACAGTCTGAACCAATTTATCACAGAAATACCAGCTCAGGGGAAGGTCACATTCAGAGCATGTGAGAGCAGAAAACAGGCTTAGTGCTGAGAAAGAGCTGCTCTGCTCATCAGTTATATCCGCAGGTTAAAGGAGGTTTTCTCGCCCTAAATACAGAGAAACAAATAAATAGTTATGCTAAATTAGTAATTAATGAGTCCACATAATAAACCAATTATGATAAATAATAAAAAATGTTAATATGCAGTCAACTAATAGGACTTACAGAACCCTACGTAATTAAGAAATAAGCACTGTAATGATAAAGAGGCCAAAGAGAGAAGAGTTAATCTTATAACCCTCCCCTGCTGCTCTATAGGGCAAATATAGAGCAACAGTAACAGACATACATAATTAATTATCCAGCTGTTATAAATTTAAGTATTACCTGGATTGTAGAAATACACATGAACCTGTTTTATACATATAATCCACAGAAAACCACAGGAACCACAGCTCGTGACCATAGGTGAGGGTGGGAACGTAGATCGACCGCTAAATTGAGAGCTTCGCCTTTTGGCTTAGCTCCTTCTTCACCACTACGGACCGATACAGAGCCCGCATCACTGTGGACGCGGCCCCGATCCGCCTGTCGATCTCCCGCTCCATTCTACCCTCACTCGTGAACAAGACCCCCCAAAATAAAGTGTTACAGACAATTCATATTGTTCATATGTTTTAATAATAATAATAATTGATACTTTATTGATCCCCTTGGGGAAATTCTTTGTGGACAGGCTGCTCCTGTGAGGCGCCAAGGGTCAGGGTATCGGTGTCTTGTCCAAGGACACCTAGACATGTAGCTTGCCGGGACTGGGAATCGAACCGTGCATCCTGGGGTTTGAAGACAACTGCTCTACACACTGAGCTATCATGCCGCCCTTTTTTTCTATGTCACAGTGCTGCAGCACGCAGGGCCAAGACAATGACTGCACTGTAGGTAATGATTGAGTTATAATTTTTTTTTAAATGAATGATTTCACCCTGATCCCACCCAGCATCACACTACCCACCATCAGTGGAGCATCTAGGTTCTTAAGGTGTGCCATTCCACTCTGCCATTTCTGATAATCCCTGTGAACTGTTTCAGCTGCTGAGTGTTCAATCGACAGGTTCGAAAATACACTATGAAGAGTGCAAACAACATTTAGGTTCTCTTTTGACTTTAATGTGTGCATGTCTGTAAGCTGTAGTTGCTGTGGATTTTGTAGGAAGTAGAAAACCATATGAAACATGTATGCATGTTGTTCTGTTTTCTGGTTTAATCTACCACAGCTTTTAAAAGGAATATACTTCAGTAGTGTGCTGAAGGCTGCAAAGTGCCAGTCTGCAGAACAATTTTGTTTGAGCATAATGTCAATGTGGTAAATGTTTGCTTAGGTCTAAGCAACTAAATCTACTTGGTTAAGGTTAGGAGAAGATTGTTGCAATGGTTAAACTACCACTGACTATTGGTAGGAAACACGATGTGATTATGGGTTAGGGTTATGATGCCTTCTGATTCCTTCCTGAGGGGTTTTGTCAGAGAGTACAGTTTCAGGGAAACAGTATTTAACCTATGTTTGTGTTTGAGCAAATGACCAGTGTGAGGACAGTATCACTGTATAACAAAAAGCACTTAATTTTTCTCAGATCCAGTCTGAGTCACTTCACTGTTCTTACGCCACCTGCCCGCACGTAAATTCAGCAGAATTTTCAATGAAGAAAAATAAAACCCAGAGTCTAAACTTGCCCTCTGAGCAGAGAGAGACTGTGTTTGTGTGTGTTAGAAGGAAGAGAAACAAGAAATGGAACAAGGGAATGAGTATGTGTATGTGTATGTGTGTGTGCGCGCTGGCCTGTCACTTCGTGTTGGAGTCATATGCCGTGGTAGGGAGCGCAGAGTGCTGTGAAATCTACAATTACTGTGGTGTGTTGTGTTATGACAGCACTGGGGCGTCTGGTGACAGCACTAGCCAGCGACAGGCATGGGAGACCCACAGTGTGTATGTGTATGTGCATGAGCATGCATGTGTGCATGTGTGCATGTGTCTGTGTGTGCAAACAGAGAGACAGCACTTGGCCCAAAACATTCCCAACCCCCCATCTCACACACACACACACACACGCCCAAAGCGCCTGGAGGAGAGTGCGCGATTGTTCCTGACACTCTGCTGCCCCCATCTGTCCATCAGCGGTCTTGTCTGACTGTCCGGCGGCATAATGGCGTGCCAGCATATTGAGGTTACATGTGACATTGGAGTGACAGAGCTGCAACAACCGTACAGCAGCTCAGTCACCAGGTACTGTATTAAATAAGGAGCCCCTTGATGCTAGGCCTGATTACATCATCGCAGAGCGCCATGCCAAGCTGCTGCATCATCTGGCAGCGCCAGGCAAATGTGTGTCATCATGGTGAGCAAAGGCGTGACTCATATTAGCCTCTGAAGAAGAAAAGGAGAGCAAGAAGGAGAGGAGACCTGCAGTATGAGCAGAGGGATGTATGTGGTTGTTTCTTCTTGTAACCAAACCTACATCACGCCGCCAACCGCAACCTGCCAAAACTCACTTCTGGTGGCAATGAAAACACAAAACATGTTCTCCTGCTCTTTGTTTGCTCAGATTGTAGCTGTCAGGGCTCTGTGTCTCCAGGGTGTCTGTGTTCTCCTCTCAAAATAAACCTGCTTACATAATGAATCGGCGGCAGCGGCCTGTTAACAAGGAGAGAGGAGTTTTCTGACTGCGACAGAAACAAGATGACGCCCCGTCCTCTCACTCTTCTGTCCTCCGGTCATGTCTTTCCTCTACGAACGGCCTCACTTCCCTGTTCCAGTTTCAGGAGATTTTGTTACCGCAACAGTGGCTGATGAGCTCAGGCACAAATGTCCAGCACGACAGACATATACTGTACAAAAGAGGCGGAGAAGAAAGTCCAACAAATGTGGTTTAAAGTTAAATTGGATTTTATAAAACCATTTGTCTGTCTCAGCAGAAGATTATAGTTTCCCAGTTGTCAGTGCAACTCATATTGTGAGAACAACTGTATAATGTCTGTGGCTCTGGTCAAGGTGTGTCTGATAAAGAGACACCATGGAACTGCATTATGGGAAATGCAGGATCTAGAGGTTGAGCTGTATTAAGATCTTAAAAAGTCAGGATTTCTCTGCCTCCGCTGCTTCTGTTTCTACCACAATTTCTAACAGTTTTTTACAAATTCCCTAAACTTACAGAAACAATTCACTGTAAGTGAAGTTAAAAGCTTCTGTCCAGGCATTCAGTCAGCACCATGCAATATAAAATAAATGACTTGCTCACACAGATGAGCTCTGCCCAGTATTATATTTATGATTAAAGCAAAAGAAAGGATGGAGATAATCTGCAGAAGGTTAGGATAACACACCTGTTTTCACACTGCTTAATTTCTTTCTTGTGTATTTATTCTTGATTAATCACAATTTTGGTAAATTTAGTTTTACACATAAGGTCAGGGATGGGAGTGCATTACGGCCATGTTGTGTAAATGATTAAAAAGTCCAGCCTAATAAATTCTAAAGTTTACCACTTGAAGACATGGTTATTGTCCAGTGACTGCATACTTCTTATTTGATTTGGCTCCCCTATGCTTAAAATTAACTAGGTCATACAATATGTGCTGTCAAATCCTGCTTTTCAGTTTCAGATACTCAGAACAAGGTGCCTGTTAGATTGTTGAACAGGTTTGAAATTGGCAGAATTCATGGCCTGTGGTTAAACCTTTTGTAAGGAACGCAAAATCTCCTATTTCTGGAACAAAATGTCCAGATTTAAGGAGAGCAGACATCAGCTATCTGTGTAAAAATGCTTGTGTCAACCAGATACAAATCAGATGTTGACAAGAAAGTGTTTTATTTAACACAAACTAACAGTAATCAGGGACAATGATGAGCTGAGGAAGCACATCTCAACTTTCGCCAGGTTCAACTATGTTTGGCCCCTAAGCCGTGTACAACACCGTGTAATCCAATCCAAGGCTTTATGGGGAAGCAAGACCCCCTGCCAGTGTTTGGTCAAAGTGGATTATAGCACAATAGCAGTCACACACACACACACACACCAGTAATGTCAGAGATCCTTTAACGCTCATTATTAACTCTTCAGTGTTTCCTCTATAATTTTTAAATCCCAGAGTTGTTTGGAAGCCTTTGTGGTTTTGACTCTGCATCTGTCTCTGTTTTGTTGTGAGCACTACAACTTTTCCAAGCTTTTAAACTTAACATGTTTTTTTCTGAAACAAACTGCTATTGTTCCTTATTTTCATAGCAGTGAGTTTGGAGTTGTGGTGTTACAGTAAGAAAGATGCTAATCAACCCACTCCAACTCCAGAGGGTAGATGACCAGCATGAAAGGCAACAACACACAGCATTTACCAGTATGCTATTCTACATTTCTTAATGCTGGTGCTTACAGGTGCTGACAACTTTTAATTGTACAGCATTTACAACTAACATTACAAATGTTATAACTTATCTAGGAAATGATTCATCAAATCATCCCCAAAATAGCAGCTTTCACACAACCACATCAACAGCGCCTGACTCGAGCCTCCTGACTTAGCACTTAAACAGCTATTAAAATAAGCTCTGAATCATTTTCACTGTAATTTCAATGATTACTGAGCCAGAAGCATGAAGCATGTACAGGGAGAGAACAGAGAATGTTTGCAGTATAGCTGAGGTATGGACACTCTCAGTAATGTAGTTTCTACCTTAATTAATAGATTTAACTCACTAAATGGCAACATGCTAAAATTAAACAAATCCAAAAGCCAGCAAACACTATATTCAGACTAATTTGGTCAGTTTCTGTGAAAGTTTTGGTACTTTTTGTCATGATGGAAATATGCATGTCTGCTGTTGGTTATGAAGCATGAAACTACACTGGAGAAAGTTGAGAACTGCATAAACAGCCCTACAAGGGCAAAATGAATGAACGTTCTATCTAAACATTAAAAGCAGCAGCAATAATAAAAGAAGACATCACTCAACAGGTGACAAATGCCTCATATAACACATTAAAACACCTAAGTTCAGTAAGGACTACAGTGGGAATCTGCCCGTGATAGCAGGTCAATCGGTCACACAAAGTGGACCATGCCTGATGGTACTTTCCTCTGAGGGCTTCATCCCTGCTGCTTTCACTGGAACATGGTGACCTACTAGGAAAACAGGATTATTGGAGGTGTTTGGGTTTGACTCTGTGTATGAGACACAGAATCAAACCAGCTTACGGCATAATGGGATTATAATGTGAGGATTCTCCAAACGTTAAGTGCTCAGTGAAAACCAAGGAGAGATCTGGATGAAGACAAGCAGGGGATTTGGTTGATTGATAATCAAATAACAGAACAAAGCCCAGAAAAAGAGATAAACACAAATATTACATCTGATTTCAGGACAAGAACAACCAGAAATGTTGTTTTGCTCTGCGTTCTCACACACTTACCCGTCTGTCTGAGGAAACCAGTCTGAACTCCTGCAGGAGTTTCCCAAAAATGGATCTGTGTGTCTTCCTGAATGGATGAATGGTGCCCTGCAAATTTAAGCCACGGGGATAATCATTACATTATATGTACAGCACATATTTCATATCATAATAAGAATTTAACATGACAGCAGACAGTGACAATGGTAATGAGTGTGCAGTGGAATATTCTGCTAGCTACAATAATTCTGTATAGCTGTCAGAAATTAAATTAACATTTGTTTAGGCACAATCAGACTCTTCATCTCTGTGACTGTAACATAGCCAGGAAGCAATGGTTGATCTACACTGCCACCAAGTGGTGTGTTAGGATATAACAATGCCTAGAACTTCACATGAAACTGTAAAGCTTCTTCCACAATCCTACCGTGTTTAAACTGTCAATTAAATTTAAATACACAACAAAATAATAAAGGAACATCAGCAAACATCTTTCTTAATCTCAATTTTCTGCCTCAAAAACAATTACAGATCTTTGTCCTGAATAACCGAGGGAAACTTCCTGTAGATTTCCCAGTGCCCAAAGCAAAGCTATTTTTTCATTCATAACAACAACAATCTCTGCTCAAACCACACCTGCTGCAATCTACATGGGGTCTACATGTTGTGCAACTGATGAGGTCACTCACCAAGACATATGTGTCATGCTCGTGTTTCTTCCTGTGCATGGGGAGATCTGTGAGGTAAACAAACATCACTGTCATTATGCAAATCAAACAAAATCAGGCAGGGACAGTGACAATGGCTAAAGTTTTCATGTTTTGATGCAGATAATCAGTGCATTTCCTTGTTTTATGTAAAGTATAGTTCAAGTTTTATTGTGATTTCTAGACAAATAATCATACATATATCTAGCAAAAACAAATATTCCTCATAGATTCAGTGCAACACAAAACATGCATGACGAACAAGTGCAAACCAGATAAGAAGTGCAATACACAAAATAACTGATAATAAAAGTACATTGCAGTACATGTAAACTGAAATTCACATATCATACAAGTTGTTGCTAACAAATGTTCATTCTGTGACTGATTTGATACTTTATTTGATCAAATTAAACCTCTACCTTCTTTACAAAACGCTAACGTTAATCTGTAGACTCTCAGATACTGTTAGGCTCCTAAAAGTCTTTATGCAGATGAAGATGAAAATTTTATGTGAGACAAAAGTCATGTCATTTGGAAATGGCTCAGCAACAAAGCAGATGTGAAACATCTACAAGCTATACCAACAAAGCAAAAAAAAAAGTGGTCCAAAATATGAACATGGAAGATGTTACAGCAACAAACGTAAGCCAACTCCTTAGAGTGAGAAGGCTTGGTCAGCATGTGGCAGTATATGATGCCAATCTAAACTACTATTCTAACTAAGAGGGGAAAAACAGGCAAATAACATAAGAAAATTATTAAACTTTATACATCATGTTTTCAAGGAACTATTTCACGCATATTTTGTTTTTTAACTTACTTGGTTTGGTTTAATATCTGATGATGGGTTTTATTAAATCATATTGTATGCAACGAATTGTGGCCAACAATGCTGTGTTGTTACAAAAACTACAAAAATACTGTAAAATGTACCTTTAGGCTCTATCACCTACTCCTGAACTGTTTTCACCTCTATTTTAAGGTTGAACATCTAAAACGAAAACGAAAAAACTATAAGCTCATTTGTTTTATCTTCACAAAATACACTAGTAAAACGAATTAAATGCAACACTAACTCACATAAAATACGCTGTGAACTCCCATATGTATGGTACCACCGCCGTTTCTGTGGATTTAGAAGTCAATCTGAGCTGACAGGAGGTTCACTGGTCACTGCTAGCATTAGCTTTATTAGCCGGACAGACAAACTCTAACGTAAACAAACAAGATACAAAGACTTTCGTATGTTAGTCGACGAATTTAGCGTTTTTGTTTCAAACCTGTTTAAAAGTGAAAACTTCAGCTGACCTTCACAAGAAAACTCACAAACCGCTGTTAGCAAAGTTAGCACAGCCGCCCGTTTGAATACGTGTTGCTAGCCGTTAGCAAAACAAACCTGAATCGTTGATGTTGATCACATCCACCGACACCATGTCAGGTTTATCCAGCGGCCCCACCTTCCTCTCGGTCACCCCAGACGGCACCACGTCGGGCTTCGGGCCGAACTTTCTGGGGTAGAAATCCCCGGCATTGTGGTAAGATAAACCCGAAGACGTGGACATCATTCCGTCCATCGCCATCTTGGACTTCCTGTACCCATAAGCCCCGTCTATTTGACTACTTAGCGCATGCGCCAAAATCTTCACTGAAGAACTACCAGAGATCAGCTGCAGATTCAATTCAAGATTCAAGATTCAAAACACTTTATTAATCCCAGAGGGAAATTGTTTTGGCATGTTACAGCAGCTCTCCGTTCAAA
>JAUMHL010000008.1:8890108-8909051 GCA_032362345.1 Sandelia bainsii | reverse complement strand
AGTGGGAAATGTTCCTGTTGTGAGTGAGGAATTAAGAACGTGTGTCAGAGCAGATGTTATAGTAGGTTGTATGGACTTTAGGAGGTGTGAGAGGATGGGGTCCAGGGGGCAGGTGGTGGGGTGACTTGTCTGGAGGAGCTTGGACACGTCCGAATCTGAGAGCGGAGCAAAAGCAGACAATGTTCTAGTTTCAGGGGTAGCAGAGAGTTGGGATTTAGGGTGTGTGAATTGTTTGCTAATGGCAGCCAACTTCTCAAAGTCTTCAGGTGAGAGAGAAGTAGAGGGGGGAGGTGGAGGAGGGTTCAAGAGGTGGACAATAATACATAGTCTGATTGGTCCCCCTTACTTTGCTATGTGCTATTTTTTCCAGATGATCAATTAATTATTTTAATTGATAAAATGTCAGAATATATGAGAAATGTCTTCAACTGATCAAACAAGGGACCAAAGCTCCAATAAATGATCACATAATACAAACAGAAGAATCAAATGAAACATTAAATCTGAGTTAATGGAACTAGTGAATGAAAAATTTCAGTTCAAAATAGTTCCAGGTGATATTTTATTAATCTACAAATTGATTAATCAGCTAAAAGTTTCAGGCCAAATATGATATAAAAATAAACAGAAAATCCCTCCATTTAATATTGAACAAATTAGTTAATTTGGCTGATTGATTAGTTTTGTTTGTTTTGTTCCTCTGTTTTTTGTAGTCCAGGTGTAGAGTGATGCAGCAGAAGTTGTGTTCCAGAGGTTCTGGTTCTTTCCTCTTAGAGAGGAACGGCCAGGCCTGCAGTGCCGTTACCGACTCTGTTACTTCCTGCGACCTCCCCTTCCGCTGCCCTCGATGTGGCGAGCAGGAACGCTTCCGCAGCTTGGCCTCACTTCGCGCCCACCTCGAGTACCGCCACTCATACCGCTCACCTGACGTAATCGCTGGCGGCTTTAGCATCACTGGGAAATTCCCAGACCCGCTGACCGCGGCGATACCCTGGCACGACATGAGCCTCCCGACCCGCAGGGGGCAGCAGAGCGCGAGACGGCCGCCTAATGCTCGCTCCCTCAGCGACAGCAGAGACAGCGGATACCTCCACTCCTACAGCTCTGTGAGGAGGCGCACCCAGAGTGTTGGGGTGGGGACACAGGCCGAGGAGGAAGAGGACGAAGATGAGGAGGAAGGGGGGACAGAGGATGAAGACGTAGAAGAAGAGGAGGAAGATGATGAAGAGAGAGATGGAGGTACACATGAGGAGGAGATGAAAGTGTCCACCAAAAAGTCAGATACAGGCCACCATCATCTCCCATTCCCCCTTCCAGCTCCTCTTGGCCCCCCACCAGACCCAGACCCAGACCTGGACCTAGACATGGACCTGGTTGGTACGTCTGGGTTTGCTTACTAACTTATTTTTCAGCATATTGAGTGTTTCAGGGTCACTGTGGTGTCGTGTTACATAAAACCTGAAACATGGTTCAGGAGATGCTTCAGTGATGATTATAGTTCAGACTGTACAGTCATGGTTGCATCTGCTCTTGTCTTTCTTGTTGAAACCACCAGAGCGGAACCCCTATTCGGGTTTGGAGACGGCTGCGGCCTCAGCCGCAATTCGGCGGCGACTGGCCAGCATCCTGCGGGCGGCCGACAGCACCATGCAGCGCCGGCTGGCCAGGGTCAGCACAGAGCTGGCCCAGACTGACACGGAGCTCCTGTGTGAGCGCGCTCACTCGCAGCATCTGGCCCAGGAGAGGCAGGAGGTTGCAGAGAGGGAGAGGTCGTTGAGCCGGCAGGTGGATGTGGCTGTCATGGTGATCGCCGCACTGAGGGAGCAGCTCAACGCCTCAGAGAATGAACTTGAGCGACGAGAGAGGTAAACAGGTTTGGGAGAGTTTGCACATGTGTGTTTCCATGAGTTGGGGAATAATGGTGCATATATGAAACACAGTATTTCTTTTCTACTGACCCCCAAGAGCTCACCACAGAAAAAATGCAAATAGTCTCAAGCAATTTAAAAGAAGCAAAACATCTTCACCTGTTTTTCTGCACATTTGCAGCATTTAGGAAAAATACTGCAAAGTCAGAAAAACAATTAATTACATCAATCTTCTTCAGGATTATTATTTCACACCCTGGAAAACTCTTGCAGAGCCACAGAAGACATTATACAGCGTTGTTCCCAAAATGAGTCATTCTCATGATAATAAACTAACTATGATCTGTAAAATCTGTGGAATTCCCCTTTAATGTTGGATTGAATTTGTGGACCATATACTGTTTTAGGCAAATGGCCTGTTGTAATACTACTGTTTTTAAGGAGCGTACCAATTCCCATGTTTGCAGTGTTTTTTTTGTTTAAAGAACTTCACAATAAAACTTTCATTTTGCAGGGAGGTGATAACCATCCAGAAGTTTCTTGAAGCGGCAGCTCGACAGGAGACTTGCGGTAAAGTTCGAATCCAGCACTTTATCGAGAACCTGCTGAGACGCATCGCTCTGGCCGAGAGGCTGGTGGAGTATTACCAGGTCAACGGCAGTCCGGCACAGTGCAACCACTACAAGGTACAATGATCACAAACATGCACTGACATTAATTCATTCAAGTGAGTTTAAAATCCATTTCCCGCTGTGTTTGGCCTGTGATTGGTGAGTGCTGTAGTGAAAACTTGACCTTTTGGCTTCTTCTGTGTTGACAGCAGCACCAGCAGTCAACAGAGAATGGACCTCACAGAATCACTAAAAGCAGGTGAGCACCCTGACCGCACCATGAAGTAGTAGCTAATGAAGTAATCGGATTAAGCTGGAAAGAGGCTTGTTGCTCAGCAGGAATCCTGCTCTAACAGGTGAACTGCTGCTCTGTTCTGCTCTGAATCAAAGCCAGAAGGTGACAGAGCATCTGCTAAATCATTCACGAGGACTCCTGTGTCGTCTGTGTTTAATTCATTGCTGAACATGTGACACTTTCTCTTTCCTCTCTGCTCTATTACCTGTGTGTGTGTGTGTGTGTACATGCTGCTGTGTTTGTGTACTCTGAGTACAGTGGGAGAATTCTGTTCTCAGTTCTGTTAAGTTCTGACTCTCTTGTGCACTTTCTGCTGTACTTTTATTGTTCAGTTTAATAGTACTGCTCCTGGTTTTGCGCATGTTTCCCATCTTGAAATTGAATTTCGGTTCATATTAAGTATAAAAAAATCAGCAGATTGGTTTGCTCTCGTGAACAATACTTTGTTAATCATTCGTCCTGAACATACTCTTCACATTTGTTCCTCCAAGTAGGTAAAGATTGGTGTGAAAATGCTACATGAGTCATTTAAAGTGGTGTTTGTCCACCTGAATCTAATAAAATGCAGTATTCCATCTCTTTTATCTCTGTTTTTGTTTCCCACTCCTCCTGCCGCTCTTTAGCTGCTCAATGTTCATCAGCAGGTCTCTTTAGGCAGGCACACACTGTGCGATTTCAGAAAAAACAATCAATCAATGTGGTGATGTCTTTGATGGTGATCCTACGTCGCACTGTGAGAGAGGCTCAGACCATTGTCATAGTCTTGTAACCATGTAAATGTTTTTGTATGTGGTGTTCCCAGGTCAGCGGGAGGGCAACTGTCCTCACCCGGTTCCCATGATAACAGAACCCACTCCTCCTTCCAGTTCAGCAGCCGGCCCTCGTTCTCCAAATCAGGCGGAGAACGAGACAGAGAGCGAGAGCACCGAGAGCGGCTGGCTCAGTCATCCAGACTGTTCTGCAGACCCGAACACAGAGACGACATCTGGAACCACCAGCGCCGCCGATCCGCAGGGTACGAGGCTTAAAACTGTGGAGAAACACCAGGGAGAGGAGATGTCAGCAGGTGAAATCTTATTACACAATGACTTTATTCCAGTGTGTGAAACTGTGGAAAAGTACTGCAAGATCACATTCACATCACAAGTGTCCGTTTTAAACATTGTCTCCAAACGCAGGAGAAGAAAATCAAGTAGTGATTCAGAAATCTTATTTTAACATAGAAACATTTGCATATCTGCAACATGTAGACAAAACTAAAATGACTTTCTGCAAAGAAAATGTTCAGAAATGTTATTCAGTCACACAATGTGTGTGTGAAGAATTGGATGCAAATACTCCTAAATGACACCATCCCAATGTTATTTTTATAAATCAGACTAGAGCTGCAACAATCAGTCAGTTAACAGACGCACAGGAAATTAATCTGCAGCTATTTTAATAATCAGATAATCAGTCTTTTTAAGATGTCACTTTGGTTTGTGGGGAAACATTCTTCACTGTTAGCAGTGATTTTATAGACAAAACGATGAATCTAAAAACATCAATCAGTTGATTAATCACTAATAAAAATACTTTCTTGCCATAGGAATGAGTCCTAAAACTCAGAAATGAGTTAGCATTTTAGTACTTAGTGTCCAGAAGTTAATGTTTTTTTAAATGAGTTTATTATCAGTAAAATAAACAACTCCTGATTTGTTTTTTAAAGCCTTTGAGTCTTCAAAACGGCGCTCGCTAACAAGTGGCTAAATGAGACTGCAGAGGTTTTTGGGAGCATTAAACGTCATGACACACAGTTCTGGTTTTGTAGAAGAGGTAGGCACGTTAAGTCAAACTACAAGTTGGGAGCTTAGTGTTGGACCTGAAGTTCTGCATCTGTGGCGTAGGTCATTTATACCCTAACATTTGTGAAGATTATCTTGCACATGAAACATTGAAGTATCATAAACTTTCATTTCTCACAGAACGTATTTTCAGCAATAATCAAAAAGCCAGTGGAGAAATCCCACTGGCTTTTTGTGGAGGGAACCAGGGTGATGCTACCTTCAGGGGTGGTCTACAAAAAACTACTGTCATCCCTACTGCAGTCTATAAGGTTACACTGAATTATAAACCTTTTAAAATGGCTAGGTCCTGGATTTGGCCTGTCTGATACTTAGAGAGGATAAACGCAAAATTTAAGCAAAACAGACTTTTCCATTGAGTTTCATTGCACATCACAATCCCTAATACTATGTAACAGGGTTTAAGACCATTATGCAATAACAGATATTACAGCGTGATCACTCTGTATTCACCTACGTAACAGTGTACTGTATATTGTCAGTTTTTATTGCCAATACTGTTTTATTAAGTATTTAGTACTTTTCCATAGATTATTATGCTGAAATAAACCATAGTAAACAGTTACACTGGGTGCTTTCTAGACTAGTGATTGACAGCTTTGTCTGCACACATCATAACGTTAAGTACAGTATCACAGATTATCTAAATCCTTAGTGATAGTAATATTTTTAATTCTTTGTACTGCGGAGACATGTTAGAGAGACTTCAGGTAAAAATGTGCTTTTGTGATCATCTGCTTATTTTAAGATTTAATTACAGTTCAGGTCTGATCATGGAAACAAGTCGTTGAATTTAAAAGAAAGCCTTTTTGCTGAATCGTTTGGGAGTGAACAGTTTCCAGTGATGATTAATGACACGTCCTCTCCTCTGGTTGAACCTTCACATCTTGGCCTCAAAAACTCCTGATCAGTCCAGTTATCTTATCTCTGTCTGTGCTTTCTAGGCCAAATGGTGGCATTTCTCCACATGTTGAAGCAGTGTGCATGGAGCTGTAGGATAGTTTGGAAGTTGGAGTTTTACTCTCTAAAACCAAGAACACATGTTCACAGGTCTGCAGAGGGATGTGCTCAGCTGCACAAGACGTCCACATAAACCTGAACAGCAGGCAGGAATGGAAAACGGTATAAGCTGCTTTTTTGCGATCATCTTCTGTGTCTGCTGTTTGAGTTTACAGGCTCCAAAGTGTAATGAATGAATTAAACTAGAGCTAAAAATAGTGTCACATTGACTTCTTTTGTCTTGTGGTCCAAAATATCCAAAGATATTTTGTTGAAACTGAGATAAAACTGAGATAATCACCAAATTGTCACACTGCTGACGCTGCAACCTGAGAATTTATGTTCACATTAAGTCATTTGGCAGACAAAGGGACTTTTTTCTCTCTGTCTACTAATGGATTGGATGTTGCAGCTCTAGATTAAACTAGGGATGTAAAGGATTAATCGGTTATTGATTAGTAGCTGTAATGTATTTAAATAAAAGATTTTAATAACCAGCCATGCAGGGAGCATGGATGTGCAACGTAACTGTCAGAAAATGCACTGTCATGTTCTGTTTGCTGTAGTACCTGGTTACACAAGGTCGCACCTCTTTCTGTTAATGAGATGGATCTAGGAGTGTGTGCAGACCCTGTAAGGGACACACAAAGTGCTGAACTCATGTTGGCTACAGTGAACAAAACAACTCCCAACATGTGGATAAGCCTCACGTAAAAAAGGAAGGACTTTAATAGTAAGATGTGTTACAGCAGCTTTTGTCAGATCCAGTGTGGTCTCCACTGCAGTCTGCAAGTTGTTCAGCATTGTTTTCTGTTTTTTTTTTGTTTTTTATTTCTGTATTTATTTGTCTGGACAATAGTGACAGACAGGATTTTAAATGAAGTCCTTATTTGTTCTGTTTGACTCATGATGTAAGTAACTTGGTCTGTTCTTTAAATTTACTGTAAGTTTGCAGAGAAAAGAGTTAAAAATTAATCACTTTCATTTTTAACGTGGCCGCTGTTGTTTAAGAAAATTGCATAAAATGTGCATCCCTGGACTAAACAAAGCATTTGTAGCTGCAAACATTAGCATGTCCTGCTAAGCAGGTTATTAATGTCCACTAACGTTAATAAACTAGAGTTACTACATGCTATACAACATTAGCTTGTGGCTTGTGGTTTTAAAGCCACGCCGTGACTAGCACATGTTCTGTACAATATCTCTCTACCCTCTAGGAGCCTAACGTTAGCAGCTCTGCCCTGCTCTTGTTTTCTGAATGCTACATGGGTATGTAAGAACAAACGTGTAATACAAGTTAGTGTTTCTTGTTTAAAATGTTGCTTAATTGGGATTTTTTTAAGTTGGTGTCAGACAGACACATCTGCGACCACTAGAGCCTCTATCAGTATAGTGGTCCTTCTATTGCCATTAAAAATCCTCATTTGGCCAGTAAAATGGTAAATTATCACTGACTTTGTTTTGAGGGTGTCTTTTTGTCAGTTCCAGCCACAGTATTGTCATAAGCGCACAATGAGGATGAAGCTATTCGTCTTCAGTGGCTTTTAAAAGCCTAAAAAGTCCTAATCATTAGCTGTATATACTTTACTGTACATTAATATTTTATCTTTAGGAGAGCTGATGTGGTTTGTAAAGCACAGACAGGAGCTGGATGACACCAGACCTGGGTCAAATACATTCTGCATGTTATTCTTGTTTAAATTGGCCACTAGCAGACAGGTGGGTTTCACTACATTAGCATCAATACAAACGCTGTCTGGGGATTGTAGATACAGTCGGCTACCAAATCAGAGACATAGTGGAGGGTGAACCCAGAAGTACCCACCTTTCCTTAAAACAATAATGCAACAGTTTTAGAAGTATTGGTACACTTGTTTTACATCTTAGCCAGAAACGTACGAGAAGAGGGATATTAGTTTCAGTGTGTGTTTGCCTAACTGTGTGAGCTAGCTGTCAAGTAATTATAAGAGTCTGTTAAGTCGTTAGGATATGTAAACATTTCCACACAGATAAAAGATAAAGAGAGTTTTCTCTACTTTTTTTTCTTGTCAACATTGTCCTAAAAACAATGAGTTAAACAAAGTAGCAGGTATTGGCTGTGTATTAAAGCCCCATTTATCTCAATCCAGCGCTGAAATGTTTCATTTCCTTCTACAGTCGACTCCGTTTACGTGCACGGCCTCCGGACTAGATCGACACATGCATTAAAGCGGAGTGCTCCTATTAAGCATGCGCATAAAATGAGTGCAACATGCTCCTATTAAGCATGCGCATAAAATGAGTGCAACATGTCAGTGCTGAAAGTTGACCAGCGGATAATAAATACACTCTTCATTGTCAAAAGTCACGACAGGTAACTTATCACAATTGAGTTGTAAGACTAATCGTTGTTAACAGACTTTTTGTTTCACGCATTGGCAGTTCTGAGACGACATTTACATAAGAACACACTACTAAACCGACTACAGCGTACAGCTAGACTGCACTGTAAACTGTCAGGCCTCAGTACAGTCTGATTGGACATCAGCACCTGAACGATCCGCCTTTAGCCGGTCACAAGAGCCGGGCTACTTACATTGTCGCATGCTGATTAGCTGTTTGAATGTGTCAATCAATATTGCTGTTTGACTAGTGGATGTGGCCCGTGCAGTTAACCGGAGAGAACAGCAATGGGATCAATGATGTACGTGCGCTTAAGCGGATAGTGAGCTTCTCCGAAGTTATTGCCCGTATACACACATTATACAAAAAGCGGTCCTGCAAGTCACGTGCAGCTAAGCGGAGCGTGCGCTTAAGCGACGTGCACTTAAGTGGAGTCGACTGTATATGCTTGCTTATAAATTAAAGTTAGCAGATGCTTTGTGGAGTTAACGAGGGAATTAACAAGTTTTTTTTTTTTGGTCTTGTTTTGAATAAAACAATAATTTGTGAGGTGTTCTAAATGTCCAACTACAACCACATACAACAAGCCATGTCCATGCACAAGCAGTTTGTCCCAGGTCTGGAGGACAACACACATATAACGAATGTACTCTGAGATGTTGGGCGTTTTAAGACCTGACTTCAGGCTTAAACTCGCACTCATTCACACAAAAACGGGTAGAGATTCTCCGATCACGAGCGAACGACGTCGTATCAGTGCTTTCATCCAAAGTGACTTACAGTGCCGTGAATGCATACAGTCCATTTGCAGTATACTGACAGTTTGTTTAATAGAATCATTCCTCTCTCCGCATCGTTCTATATGATCTGTTTACACGTCATATTTTCACTCATTTAACGATAAGAATGTATATGTAAAAGATGGTATTTGGTGTAAAGTGTATCTTTGCTGTTGGTTTTATTGACAGTGTTAATAGATATTTTATATACAAAGATATTCTGTGTCGTCGAGTGGAAGTAGTAGTCCAACAGTACTTTAACTTGGCAAAACATTTACCGTGGTCACATCTTTTCTTTTTTTTCTTTTTTTAACAAGGTGTCTGCAGGCCCTGGAAAATTCCTGAAATGATGTTATGTAAATTCAAGGCCTTTAGTCATTTGTCTTAAATACTGATAACTCTAGAAATGCATGTTTTTCTAAACATGCATCTTGATGTATTACTTCTCTGCTGAGAGGTTCTGCCATGCAGACTCTCTTCTAATGGGTCACTATCATTATTTAAGTCTTTTAGTTGTTTAATTGAGCTTATTTAAACTTGTATTGGCAATAATAAAGTCACATAGTCTTACATGTAAGTGAATGGAGCTTGCAGGCATCCTTTTTGACCAGGAGTTGGGTTGATACAAGTTTATTGAAAGTTAAATGATGTACTGTTTCAGTTTAGCTTCAGTAATACACAGTACTACATGTTCAATGGAATATTCTGTACAGTATCTTGAATATTACAGTTTTATGGTCTACAAAGCATTAGCTATTGATTTTTTTTTTTGATGGCTTCTCGGGCCCTAGAACGCAGAAGGTAAACTTGGATTTTGACAGGTTTACTCTCCTCTGATTCTGCCACATAAAAACCTGAACCAGATAAATTTGGGAAATATTTCCTGCCGAGTGTCCGAGAGATTGATGAGTGATCAGACTTCTGAATCCTTTAGCACTTTGTGAATTTAGGCACCAATGATCTAAGTGTTACTGCTGCTGTGAATTAAAAACCCTATTTCTGCTTGAATCAAGAACCAATAACCAACAGATGTATCAACATTTCTTTCCATATTAATGAGCTACACACGTGTTTCTTTTTGTGCCAAATCAACATGCACCGACACCATGTTGTTGGGTCTTCTTCTGTTCCTCCTTCTTGGGTGAAGAATACAGACTGCTGCCATCTGCTGGTGTGGAGTTTGACTTTTTGACCCAGACGAACGTGATCTGAGGTGACGCAACCGTCGCTCTAAGTTGTCGCTAGTTGATACATGTTGGCTTGTTGTGTCACGGCCCTGAGACCTGTCTCAGTGAAGGACCACTTTAGAAGTGGCTTCTTTCACTCCTCTCAAGTCATCTATTTCTCTGTCCAAAATGTGTACATGATTGTCGACTGAAGAAACCAATTGCATGAGAAATGAAACATTTCAAACTCGCCGTAAGAACTCAAGTTCCCATGACTCAACTTCCAAATGGCAGAAAAATCTTTGCTCACCAGGAAAAATCTGACTGAGGAAACAAAGTTTCTCTAATCCACTACTCTGATCACAGAAACCAGGTGTCTTATCTACATGAAGTTTAAGAAATCAGTTTACTGGAGAAAGTCGACTGGAACCTCATTACTAATTGCACAAATTCTACGAAGTCCAGACTCGGCCATTGTCACTTCATCATGGATCAATTTTTTGGTTAAAATGACCTGGTCATAGTCCAACAATGTCAGCACACAAAGGCTCTAAAAATCACTGAAATCCAAGTTGTGGGTTTTTTTAAGCGAACAGCAGCATAACTCTTGGTAAATATGTTTAGGAGTGTGTGCAGCGCTTCAGATTTGTCTCTGGTGAGCTGCTTTGTATTGGGGGGCTTCTGGTGCTCAGTCATTGGAAGATGGTAGAAGATGCATGAGGCAGCCCTACTACTACTAATACTTTTGTAGCTATTGTGTTACTGTGAAAGCATGCTTCATACGTAGCACAAAAAAACTTATAAAAACTGTTATGTTGTTCTACTATGTGTACTTTTGTAGCAGAGCGAGGTATATTTTAATGGTATTTGAAGGAGAGTTGCACTAAACCAACCAAGAGCGCTCAGCTCAGAGCTGTTGAGTTTCAAATGATGGGAGTGGAGTGGTGTATACCGGACAATCAGCAGAGTTCAACGACAGGTTTGGAAAAGTCTGGAAAACAAGTTTGATGGCTTATGTTTTGTGAAATTGTGTAATAGGTGTGAAACAGAGAGAGAGAGAGAGAGAACTTGGAGAAGTGGGTAAAATCATAATCGAACATGTGTTTTAACTGGAGTTGATATTAGTTTGATTATGGCGCTACTACCTTTCTTGCCGTGCGTCAGTAGAGTTAAATTTAGATTTTATGTTGTGTAAAACGCCCTGAGTTCATCATGTTTGTAGGGATTTCATTTGCAGAAGTAATCTCTAGTTTCGTGCCTTCACTGAAAAACTCTGTCGTATGTATAACACTGTGCAAAATGCAATACTGTGAAGAACTGGAATACTTTTTATGTTGAAACGTGTTGGTCTGTGTGATAACCACTGATTAAAGAACAAACATGACACCAAGATCATTACCATGTGTTATATGTTTTCATTGAAGTGTTTTAGTCACTGACAGACGTGACTGACAGTGTTGGTATTCTTCGAGTTAAAGATGATAAAACACAACTTTCTCTGAAATACGTTGAAACTGACAGAGGAAATTGGCATCCACTGTTCTCTAGCCCACATGAAAATGGTGAAACTTGCAAAAATATTTTTGAAGCACACCCAGTTAGGTGTAGTGACATTTGTTCACTTCTCAACTGGTTCAAGTCTTCTTGAACAAACTGCTCAAGTTCTCTCAGGTTCGATGGGTGAGTTTCGGCTCCTTCCATTAAACGCTTTGTGCCTGTGACAGTAACAGTCTCTGACACTGGGCGGTATGACTTTCTCCACAATGCTTTGATGATCCAAATTAATTGTGCCCTGCACAGATTCAAGATGCAGCAAAACAGCCCCATAATATAACTAAACCTGTATTATTATTATCATTATTATTATTATTTCACTGTCTTGACTTTTCCTCCATGGAGCCCATTTTCATTCTGACATGTGGACCAACTGGACAGTGTTCTGGGAGCTCAGCTTATATCTAGTTTGAACCTTCCTGTTGAATCTAGGCTCTAGGCATGCATGACTATTTTTTTTTTTTTTATTTAAATTTCAACAGTTTTCCTGGAAGATTGGAACCTTTTCTCAGTACGGCAGTATAATTGTTGCAGTACTCACAAATGTCCACTTGTTGTCACTCTATCTCCAGAGACAGGAAGGCAGGGATTTGTGTGTTGCCCTGTTCAGAGTGGATTGCATCAGGATTCATGGATTTCCTGAAAGTCTTATTTGGTGGCAACCGGGCATACAGGAACTCATGTTCCTGGTTAACTGCATAAATTTGTCATGAGATGTGATCTGATCTTCACAAATGTCAGCAAATGCAATATTTCTAAGGTGATAAAATAAACAAGTGATGATCTTTCATGTCTTTATTGAACATCCAGAGTAATGACGGAAAAAGTAAGTGAAACTGTACTAATAACTGGTTGAACCTTTGGCAGCAATAACTTCAAGCAAGCGCTTCCTGTAGCTGTGGATTAGACCTGCACAACATCCAGGAGGAACCATTCCTCATCACAGAACTTCCTCACAAATTCTGTGATGTCTGGTTTGAACGTCTCTCCTCATGTCATTTCACAGCATCTCTATTGAGTTGACGTCTGGGCTCTGACTAGGCCACTTCAAAAGTCGGGTTTGTGTTTCTGAAACCATTGTGCAGTAGATTTACTTCAGTGTTTTGGGTCTTTCTCCTGCTGCGTCACCCAACGTCTTGGGGCTTCCAGTCAGCCACCCTGATGCAATCCTGTAGGATATCTTGATAAAATTTTGTAATTTTGTGTAAAAGGAAATAATGCTATACATGCACTATCTGATGTCTATTAAACTGCAGGTTCACACAGAGACAGCAACATGTTTTTCCATGTAGTTATTTTCAGTTTCTCCTGGAAGAATTACTTGTTTAAATTTATTGCAGCTGTGAGCAGCATCTCCTATCGTGTATTTCCTGTCTGCAGACTGACAGATTTGAGTGAATTTATTAGTTTTCCAGTGTGGATACAGTACAGAGTCAAGACCTGCTTAGAAATAATGCTGTGCAGATTAACGACACGGCTAATAACACATCGGTCCTGAATCGTTCGGCTTGCTCCGGATCTGGTTCTGTTGAGTAAAGGAAACTAAATCCTACACAGAGAAACTTAAAGGTTAGTTGTGCCGTGGCATATTGTTGTTTCTGTGAGTTGAGGTTAGTCATGAGGTGCATAAGACTGTGATAACAACCACATTTTCACTTGTCGTGATGACGACGATTAAAACAAGACCAGTTCATCAGCACACACAGACACACCCACACATAATGACAACATCTGAAAGACTGGTATCATTCTTTGCATGAGGATCAGTTACTGACTGGACAAGCCAGACAAATCTTTTGGGAATGTCCCCAAAGATGCTTGATTATAAATATAAAATGTTTTTTTAATGTTGTGAAAACATGTTTATGGTGAGTTTGGCCACATGTACGAGTACATGTCTTCCTATTTATTATATAGTAATTGATCCAGTATATGTTAAGGTAAAACTAACTGAATACCATCAAGGCTGATGCATTAGTGAGGCTTTAACTCTGTATATTATATATGTTGTAGTTTATTATTATGTCAGTTCAATGTATTTATATAGCGCAAAATCACAACAGAATCACCTCAAGGCACTTTACATGTCATACACAGACTGTATTCAGAAAATGCATCAGAAAACAGGTTTAGAGGAGTGATCTCTTTGGCAAGACTACATGGACGACACTGTAAATCTTGGGTTTGTACTTGTTGATGATTTATCCTATTTAGCATTCATAAATATTATGACTCTTTGTGGACATTTTTGAAAACACTGTGATGTGGTTTTAAGCATTGATTAATGTGCTGAGTTTTGTCAATAACATACATAATGTGAGAGAGCATCCACTCGAGGCTTTTTGCCCAGTCAGTATCAAACATGGGGGCAGGGTGAAAGGAATAGGGGTCAGCCTGCGCATCTCCTGGCGGGTTAAACTGACCATGCTAGTGTGTGTCTGTGTGTGTGGTGAACATGATGAACTGATTACCATGGCAACACAGTTTCTTCTTCCAAGGCGATGGTTATTATTTGTCAAGTCCAAAAGTGTGAGTTCCAGAAATATGTTGAAGTGTTAAAAATCCTTTTTCAGTCTTTACTGTGCTAACAGCTGCTTAAATATGCATCTTCTTTTTCCTCCAACACAAAAATATCTAGTTTACGCTGCTATAAAGCGGAGGAGAAAAGCTGATCCTCACTGTGGAGAAGATAGTTTTGCTCGTTTAACAGCAGCTCTTCTTCCTGTCAAACACACAACACATCACGTTCCACTAACATGTCATAAAACAAACTACTGTAAAGGACAAACAATGACATTTGATTCAAATTAGAAACACAGAGTAGAATATATAAATATATTTAAGTTTTTAAGTTGTACTGTTTTACTGTTCTTGAAGCCACATACAGTATTACTGTGTTTAATGTTGAGGCCAGTGCAGAATGTGAAATGGCTTGTTATGTTATGGTTCAGCATTACAGCATGTAAATAAATACTGCAGGCTGCTGTTGATCTTTCACGGAGAGAGTAAACACGATAACACGTCTCTTTGACGTCACCACGGAGGCTCACAGAACACTCACGGTCCACATGCTGAGCTGTGATCGCTTTGACATTAGACACTGTCTGCAGAGCAGAAACCGTCACGCAGCCGTATCAGCGTGAGCATCTACAGATTGTCACCCTGCCGGCTGGCCGTAGACTGACGCCATGTGGGCTACAGATAACAGATTTCTGCAAGCAGAGACGCACAGCGGGCAGGAAAACCAGACTTAAAGCTGAGTTGTTGGGGTTCAGACGTAGTGAAGATTGTGCAGAACAAGAACTTTGGGCAAAGCTGTTTGTTTCCTCTAATGCTGGTGTAATTCATCTGGGACAAACTCTATTTCATCATCTACAAGTACTTCCAAAGTAAAACTCTGGGTTATGGGTGATGTCAGTAGCTGCATGTGAAGATTCCTTGTGGGATTCGTTGGCCTCCAGATCCAGTTTCCTGTCTATACCCTGAAGACCAAACCCTCTGTCACAAAACACATTTGGATCCACTCAAGTTGAAGTGTCTGAGGGACAATGGCACGCAAACCACAGATTAGCCATAGTTTCTTTTATAAACACAGATTTCTGATCGTCGTACAGCGCTCAGCAGAAACCAAAGTGCTGTATTAAGTGGGGAACGAGAATGAATAGAAATTCAGCTTCACCCACAGAATGCAAAAAAAAGGTACTGGTGCATTAAAATAAACTCACTCCAGCAGAAGCTTCAGGGTTACACAACAGATAGGATCTCTAATGCTTTTTAACTAAGGTTACCTCAGTAAATCTACTGCGGTCTGCAGACAAAAAGCTGCTGAAGTTCACATTTCCTCTGCTCTTAAAGGCACTGAACTGGCTGCTGCAGACTCAGAGGCCCAGTGAGTGCGGGGGGCGCCCTGGTCTTCACCTGCAAAATGTCTTGGAAGGAGCAACAAAACGACTAAAGAGATGCAAGAGGACCACAAAGAAGCCCAAAGAGATCCAACACAACTGCAACAAGATACAAAACAAGAGAAATCTCAGAAGAGTCTGTAGTCTACACACAACAACATGCAGTGCTTGTGCAGTTTACTGTTGTGTTATGCAAGGTTGTGTGTGTGCGTGCAGTTTGGCTGGACAGCGACCTCCTGTTGCAGAATAATAATTCATCCTGTTTATTTGATTTAGAGGATGACCTACGCAGGGCTTCCACAATTTGGCTCAACATCAGGGCTAAAACTGTCTGAGCTCTGAATCATGGCATCTATTTTCAGCCTGCAGTCACTTCCTACTAATAAAAACAACATGTTGCTTCATGAGAGCTGCGACATCACACACTGACTGCACACGCACGCACACACACACACACTAGGGAGGATTTCTGGCATTTTAAACAAGGCCTCATTGTCAGTAGGTGAGTGTCAAACTGATTTTGCGAGATGCTGGCTGTGAACTGTGGAGCTGAGTGGAAGTGAGGAGGTGAGGTGTGTGGAAACAGGTGATGTCTCCACGGATCACTGCAGGTTCACCCACCAAGCCTCAGTGCAACTTATATTAAAAACTCAACATGAGGGTGTTCTGGTGGTTCAGCGTACGCGAGGAAGATCACAAGCACACTGCTGAAAATGCATACATCTGAGTGAGGGACTTTACAATAATTCCTCCGTCTAATAAGTAATTTGTGCCCTCAGATTTTATAAGTCACACTCTAATGTTGCTTAAAGGGATTTGTGCCATTGTGAATATTACTCAGCCTATGAAAACAGTTGTATGGTGTCTTCTGAAGCTTTAAAGGAGCTTTTTCAAGTGAAAAAGAGAGACAGTGGCAGGCAGGAGCGGTGAATTGATGACTTTGATTAAGAACAAACGGACTTACTCGCAGTCCAAGCAACAAAATCCAGCCAGGCAGACAAAAATATGGGAAAAACGAAGGCGAAGTCCAACAGTACCGGGCAAAATATCAAAAAGCAGGCAGGTATAAACAGATTCAGGGATGGTTAGACACCCACTACGAAACAGAGGGACAACTGGCAAGGAACAAAGGTCCAGAAGTCCCTGGACATCTGGAAAGGCAGTGCATGGAAAATAACAAGGACCTAAGGAAGCGAGGATATGAATGAAGGCAGAATGAGCCCAAATAACAGGGCCGGGACAGGAACTGTGACAGGAAGTGTAGTGTTTTAAGGGCTTGACCTAAGATGTGGTCAAACTACATCAGCTCTGCAGCTTCAGTTTGAACCTTTCTCTCAACAGCTGTGGCCGGACGCATTACTGTTTGTTTTCAGGTTGTTTATCTGTACATCAGTCTCATTATTGTGAGCATGATATCTCAAGAACGCCTTCATAAATTCACTCGTGGATGAACTGATTAGAATACGAGTCTGAAGAGAAGTGGATGTAAAATGTTGGTGAAGTTGCCCTGACTCAACTTCCAGACATGGATGTAAACTGCAACTTGACTGATTGGTGGAGGCGTAAAGCTGTAAGGAGGTCATTCTACGTTTTCCTCTGCACACCACAATGTCCGCCACCAACATGTATTGTTGTCCAAAAACATCAGTGAAACACATCACAGCACAGGGTGACGTGTTTCTTCCTCACGAGAAGTGTTACTGTAAAAAATTATGGTTGTTCTCAATAAGACCGACAGACAGACAGACATTCAGCCTGGAGCATGAGCACGTGTGGCCTTGTGGTGTCAAAGCTGAAACAAAGCTGGCTTCTGTGATGGACGAACAACGCTGCAAGATCAACAAACCTCTCAGACAAAGGTACAAACCAGCTACAGCAGTACAGATGTGTTGTTTTTTTCCTCATACATAAAATCAATCAAGAAGAGAAACATGGCATTTGATTATAAGTGGTCACTTGGATCTGAAAACACCAGAACGGGGTCTCAGGCACTTTGCTCGATCCTCTCCCTCCCACTGCTTCCTGTTTCTCTCTGCTTTGATCTCAGCAGTAAACACAAATAAATCTGATAATAGGGCGACAAATCCCACCGAGCAAATCTAATTTCCATAAAGTAGGCTGTCATCTCGCTCTTTTTATGAGCATGTGTGTGGGTGGGTGTTTCCCAGTAGAAAGACGTCCAAAGTAACTGCCTATGTCTTTATGATGAAATGCCAAACGAGGATGCCACGACAAGTGAGTCACGCTCACACATATGAGTCATTGTTGGCCTTGTGGGGACTAAAGTGTGTTTCAGACCCACAATGAAGCAGAAATCCTACCGTTTCATGTTATTTTCCTGAGCTTCCAGCTGGATCAGTGTGATGCAAAAGCCGCCATGTGACCTTCTGACCTCGAACACCTGAGGAGCTTCCAAATCACAACGGTCATCTGAAGGCTCTTTACAGTGTTTAAGGTTTAAGACCTTATGGAATATAACTATATATAAAATCATGTAGAAATCCCAACAGTCCCACTTGAGCAGCACCAGGAGACAGTGGAGAGGAAAAACTCCCTTTAACGGAAGAAACCTCCAGCAGAACCAGGCTTAGGGTGGGCGGTCATCTGCCTCGACCGGTTGGGGTGAGTGGAAAGAGGAGAGAAAAGAACAGCAGGTAATGAGATAGATGTCATGTTTATCTGTTCATGGACG
The DNA here is from genome assembly GCA_032362345.1 of Sandelia bainsii. Lineage (NCBI taxonomy): Eukaryota > Metazoa > Chordata > Actinopteri > Anabantiformes > Anabantidae > Sandelia > Sandelia bainsii. Next base: position 8,890,959 of record JAUMHL010000008.1, on the reverse strand, counting down.
GACATAAAACTCTCCTGGTTGATTCATTACTGCAAACAATGACACGCTAAGATAAAAAAAATCATCTACTTCACTGAAAAATAAAGCAGTTTTTGATGCTTTTTGGACCATTTCAGCACCTGCTCTGCAACAGAGTGTGCCGTGAACATGCTACAACTCATTTAATGGTCTTACTAGCAGCAGTCTCTTCTAAAAAAGTTTAAGTAATGTTGTATTTAGAGCCTTTCCACATACTAAACTTCCTTGTTTAGGCTTCTAAATTAAGTTACTAAAATAAGCCTGAACGGCTGTGGCATGAACTTGTGCAGTGGTTTCCTCAGCCTTTTGCACCTCCACATCTCGCATCAAATGCACATTAGTGTATTTTTTCTCGATTTTTATTTACTTTTTTTTCTTCTGCTGTATCTCTAATCACTAGTCACTTTTCTGTTCTTTTTCTCTGACCCTTGTGCTGTAACAGGTGAATTTCCCTGGTGTGGGATTAATAAAGTCAAGTCAAGTCAAAAAAAGTCACGTACACACGCATCGTACTTCAAAACTGAATTGATTTAAAACTGCATGTTCACACACACACTGGATGGATGTGTGTGTCTAAAATCTCAGTGTGTTTTTCAATTCAATACATTTCAATCCAGCTTATTTATATAGCGCCAAATCACAACAAAAGTCATCTCAAGGCACTTTACATTGTAAGGTTTAAGACCTTATACATTATATAAATATATACAGAATATTGTAGAAAACCCAACAGTCCCACTTGAGCAGCACCAGGAGACAGTGGAGAGGAAAAACTCCCTTTAACGGAAGAACCCTCCAGCAGAACCAGGCTCAGGGTGGGCGGCCATCTGCCT
>JAUMHL010000008.1:8872598-8890008 GCA_032362345.1 Sandelia bainsii | reverse complement strand
AGCGGTTAAATGACGACATGCGGCTAAACATGTCATCACTGATCAGATTAGGAAGGGGACCAGAGAAAACTACGGAGCCCGACATCGTTTTACATCAACACAAGTTGAATGAACTTGAATAAAATCGGTTAAACTTACATTTTCACGTTAACAAGAACAAGAAAGCCTGAGTTTATTCCAGTGAAGATTTTACAGTGTGTTTGACTGATGTTTATAAAACCAAAGCACTTTCTCATCAATAATGTGGTATTTTATTTTATTTACTTATTTATGTATTATTTTCTTTTGTGGTTTATGTATGACCTATGAAGTGTGTACTGTATATAATAAACATTTTTATAATTTCCTATCACATGTAACTGTCAATTTTAACATTTTTAGAAAGTAATTCCCATCACTGCTGTTTTATGTCTCTTAGCAGTCATATTTCAGATGTTAATGTAAGACAAACAAAGTGAGCTGATAAAGCATTTTAGGACATTTTGTGAGCTACAGCATCAATTTTGTAAAACATTTATTTATGTTTGTTTTGTAATATTAATTAGGTTAAATTTCAGTAGAACATTTTTTACTTTTACCTGTCAGGTCATCTGACACGTTACATATGTTTGTTAGCATGTGAGTGACCGGGAGCAAAGATCGTTAAAAGTTAAGTATTCTGTGGCATTCTGGGTATTGTAGTGCATTTTCTTTGCAGTGAGTTGGATTTTAAATTAATGTGTTAATTCACAGTAAAACAGTTATTAGTATATGAGTGATGAGTGAAATCAGCAACAATGCTTTTTTGTTAATATTTGAATTAAACGTTGTGTTGTGCTACTGAGCGCAGTAGTGAAGGCGGCGCTGACTACATATCCCACAATGCTCGAGGTGTAAACTGTAAAGCGCAGCCTGGTGCGGACGTGTTTGACAGTTATTCAAGAATGGGGTAACGAAGCTCATTAAAAGGAGCAATTGTGAGTCTGTTTCCGTCTGAAAATCACCTCCGTTTGTTGTGTTGTGATTTTCTACACGCACACAATCACGTGGTCACACGAGAGAAACGTGAATGAATGAGCGCGTGAAGCCGCAGAAAACAGGTCGTTTCCAGCGGGCAACGAACGCGGTGTCACTCTGACCAAAGACAAGCCAAAGAGGTGAGCTCTCACTCTCACAGCTTTTCGGAGATCTTTAGTTTTAGTTTTGCTGTAGTGATGAGGTAGTTTTATGTTTCTCTGAAACAAACAAGCATCATTTTGTTAATTTATGTGTATCATAATTCAGATAACCAGAACATTCAGTTCAGTTCAACGTTTTATGTACTGTAGTTGACCCTTACAACCCTACATCTAAAATAAGATAAAGACCGTCTTATTGAAGCAAACTCTTGGTGGTCGTTTTGTTACTGGACTTTGTTGCTTTATTTAGGCTTTTACCACATTTATTTTTCAGTGTGAAAAACGGAACCGTTTATTTTGTATTATCATCCGTTTTAATGTTCTTAGGCTCGAGGTGTTCAAATCTCGGGAATAGGAAGCTCTCCCGGGTGAGTCATCTCGCTAATAGACGATCTCTTGCGCTAGCTGCAGGGCTCCTGCCGCCGAGCGACCAGTGGACCCCGGGCAGCGCCGCTCCTCGCTTCGGAATGATGCCAGGTGACAGCAGCATGAGCTCCATCGTGCAGAGAATCGCTCGACAGGCTCTCGTCACCTTCAGGAGTCCGCCGCGGGTCTGCGAGGAGGCGGCGAAGTCGTTCGTGGAGAACCACAGCAAACTGAAGAGCCTGATGACGGAAGTGCGAGCGGCGGATCTCAACCTCGTCCCGCGGAGAGCCGACGACAGCTCCTCCGCCGGCTTGGCCCCTGCGCTCCCGTACCACCACGGCGCGCCCCCGGTCACCTACATGCACATCTGCGAGACGGACCAGTTCAGCATGGGGGTGTTTCTGCTGAAAAGGGGCGCCTCCATCCCGTTGCACGACCACCCGGGGATGCACGGCGTGCTCAAAGTCATGTACGGCAAGGTCAGGATCAGCTGCTTCGACAGGCTGGAGCGGCCGTCCGGCTGCACGCAGGCGGGGGCCCACACGGGGGCCGTGCGGCGCTGCGTGCTCCGCTCCACCGGGGAGTTCACGGAGGAGAGCGGGCCGTGCGTCCTCTCACCCGACCGGGACAACCTCCACCAGATCGACGCCGTGGATGGCCCGACGGCGTTCATGGACATCCTGGCGCCGCCGTACGACCCGGACGACGGCAGAGACTGTCACTATTACCGGGTTGTGTCGGACGCGGAGGGCAGAAACACAGAGCAGATGGAGCAAAAAGAGAAGGAGGTCTGGCTCATGGAGATCTCGCAGCCTTCAGACTTCTGGTGCGGAGGGGAGCCGTACCCGGGCCCGGAGGTCCGCCTCTGATCCACCTGACTGACCTGCAGCCACATGATGTTCTCTTTTCTCGGACTGGTGTTGTCTGTTCACCCTGTGCTGGTAAAGACCAGAGTTTCTGGACGGTGTTGGACAAACCGAGTCATTTAAAACCTGAAATCCACTTGTCAGAAGCTGTTACAGAATTAGGGCTTTATTTGTGACCTAGAATGCAGAACAGGTGTCCACCTGCTCCTTTAGGGAAATGACTCAGCAGATTCCTCATCACTGTTCTCTGCATCGTTGGTTTGACAAATGAATGACATCAACTCTTCATGATGCATTTTTCATTTTTGGGATCAATCTTCCTCATCTGTTGTTGGTGAGAGCAAACTAAATCTGATGATATTTGTTAATCACCTCTGCAGATCTTCATGGGATCTTTGGGACCTGCATGTTAAACCCAGGGAATAGAGCAAAGTACTCGTCCAGTCCAGAGTCTCATTTGATAAATGAAGGTTTGTGGTGCTGTAAAGTGGAGAAGGGTTAAAAAGTGAAAAGCACCAAAGTTGGAGTTTACAGATGATGTGAGGCTAAAGTGACCCTCTGAGGTATTTTTGCATGAGAGGTGCCAAGAAAAGACAAGTTGATGATGTGCAGGGTGCTAATGCTAAAACAGTCGGATAGTCTAAATTTGTTGCTTTCATCTTGATTGTAGTCACAGCGTCAGTGCATCACCTTTAACTAATTCAAACACATTATGCAGCTTTTCAGTTTCACACGGCCTCCAGTTTAAACCAGCTGCTAACAGCTCCTGTGTGCAGCCACATGAACAGCTGTTGCACGAGAGATGCAAAACATGCATCATAGCAGCATAAAGTTTGGAGTTATAATCTACTGTCTGGGAATTCCAGACTTCTGACTGCACCTTGAATGCAGCATTAAAATCAAATGAGTCCGAACCCGAGTCTTCTCTGTGGACCACGGAGCGACTGTGTTTTAATCGTCTTCCTGAGTCAGATAAAGAGACTGTGGCTCTTCAGGTCTCTTTAAAACACGTAGAATGATCTAAAACGGCACCAGAGGGTTTTTTTTGTGTGTGTTGTTTGTCCTGAGGGCTGTGATTCGTTTTGCTGACTGATAATCAAGTGATTGTTTGTTTGCAGGTTGTGCAGTAAATTTATCTTCTTAGCACAAATTCTGATCATCGGTACCACATGAGAAAGGAGAAGCTTTCACCTGTTTGACCAGGCGTCGATCTGAGAATCATGAAACTGAACTAATTCTCTGCAACTTAAACTAGAAGCACTTAACTGCAAAGTAACGACATGGTTCATGTTGGAGTTTTCACTAAAAAATAAACTGAAAAATGATGCTAACTCTGAACGTAAAGCACTTATAGTCACATTAAAATGTGGGTTTGAAATGTGAAATGATGCATTTTGGATTTTGACTTCAAATAAGAAATGATCAGAAATTAGGAAGAAACTCGTTTGGGAACAGTGAATAATGAAGCGATGTGCAGTTTGTTGTGTCACTGTGGGGACGTGGACCACACTTAAAATCAGGCCTGAATCCAGAATCTGATTCTTCTAGTTGAGTTGTGAACAGTGATTGTATCGACGTACTTTGCCTGTAATGAAGGTTTTTATGTCTGTTCATATAAAACGTGTTGTTTATTTTGCCTAAACGTGTCTGTGACTCATTTCCTTTCAACTGTTATTGAAAGTACAAAAAAAAACAGGTTCAGGAGAGCAACTGGCTTCTGATTGCCAAACTAAACTTTGGTGTCCTTTCAATAAATCTCATATTTCTCAGCACTGATGACTCAGGCTGAGTCAATGAAGAAAACTGTGTTTGTGGAAACCTAAAGTGCATTAAATTGAAAAATATTGTTTCCAGAGCAGCTCATTTATGATGTAAAGAGGTGCTTGACAATTAGAGTCCAATGTACATCTCTGCAGAGAGGAAGGTGTAGAGAAGTGTAGGTTGTGTGCAGTGGTGGCGAGCTATTTATAGTGAAATATTGTGTATGAGGCTTGGAATCAATGCACTCTTCTCTCGCTCTGCCGTACAGCTCTGCTTCGCTCGTCATGCTCTGCACAACCCTTCAGTTAAAATAAGTAAGAAGCTGCAAAACTTGCTCATTAAGCAGAAGTCTTTGAAATCTCTGCACCGCACCAGTGGACTCCTACTCTACAAAGTCTAAAAGTCACATACTGTATCTGAAACGTACTGGGCAGCACGTTTGAGCCATGAGAAGAACTTTACAGCCAAACTTGTGCCTGCATGCATAGATGGGAAAACATGCTCTTGCCTCAGGTTGTGTCCCAGTTTTATACAACATAGAAATTCTCAGGATCTCTGTTTTTGTCCCAGGCTATTAGAGGCAGGCTGTTGCTTGATACTGGCCTTTATAATTGCTTTATGTTTGGATCATATTATCAACAGAAGCCTTCCTATTTCATGATCTCATCCCTGCTGTTTTCCATTAATGCAAATGCAACGCTACTTCCACATTAAAAGCCTCCCTTTAGTTCAGAAGGCTTTTATTATGAAATGTCTGTAAGAAGTTTTATTAGCATTTGATTAACGAGAGAAACTCGGTTTATAAATAATTGTGGATTAATCTTACATATAGACGTGATCTGTGTTGAAGCTAATGAATCAAATATAGCAGTTAGCCTTAGCATGGTGACGTCCTCTTTGTAGATGAATGTGAGGTGTGTTGTGTGCAGGTGGTGTCACTGTGCTGTGACCCGTGGATGTGTCACAACAAAGTCAGGGATTGCCCAAGGACGTGTAAAACGCCACGATGAAGATCATGTAACATGATGAAAAGCTGAAATAGAAGCTAACATGGAAAAGTTTAAAACAATTTAAAGGACAGGTTGCAAAACTGTGAACCTGTCCTTTAATTATATATCACCTTGACCTGAAATGAAGAGCAGAGATTTAAAAAAAAGCAGCCACAAGCGAACAAGTCAACATTTATTTGCATCCACAAGAAGAATCAGTCCAGCAAAATAAAAGCGTGAGGCTTCTTCCACTTGTCTGCATAAAAGTTATTAAATCCAAAAAGAGAAGTTTTACATGAGTCTGTCTCTCTGTGTTCAGGTAGAAATGCTGGTTGAGTCTTTACAGGTATGAACAGGTGTGTGCCCACACCTGAAAACATCCACAAATAAAAAAAAGTAAAGAAACAGATTATCTGGCTACAATCTCATGAAATCCTGTTGGAGTTCCTTTGTGCTGTGTAAACAGCAGACTCCATGTCATCTCTGAATCACAACTTAGTGTAAAAACCACAGGATGCTTCTGTTTTTTATGTTTATATCAAGCTTCAAAATGTTCCAGTGACATATTGTAGCGTTAAGAAGCATTAAGAACACTGATGTGTTTCACCTGTAATGTGTAATATGTTTTTAACTTTAATTACAGTATCTTCAGCCTGAATGTTCAACAGCGGAGGACAGGAAGTGAACATTTAAATAAGATTTCTATTGGATCCAGAAGCAACCATCTGAACCCACTGTGACTTACTGTGTTGAAATTAACTAATTTTGTGCGTTTAACTTCAAATGAAACCAACTCACTCACAGCTGGAGGCAGTGCAGCAGCAGTAACCCCCCCTGCTTCACTCAGACACAACTGACCCGCAGGATTATAGTCTCGTCTTTGCAGCCTGAATTGTAACTGAATCCCTGAGAGTATGAAACAGACAGCAGGCACAGAGGACACACACTGGCACTGAGAACACTGGCATCTCCAACACCCTCATGTCCTTTCAATTTTAATGTCAAACACAGGAACCAAACTCCATTTAGATTTTGTAGAGTTTAGAGTCAACATGTTTAGCTTACGATACATGTCTCTTAACACTGTGGCCCACTGACGGATGAGGGCTTCAGTTAATATGATAAATAATGATAAGTAATCACCAAACACAATATTTGTGATACGGGTCCTGTTTCTCCCTGATATGGCTTTCAAAGTTACTTCTTCCTTTATTTCAAACAACATGAAGCTCATACAGCTCATGTTCAGATTCAGAAAGTTTACATTCAGCAGCAGCAGGTCGTGCGCGGTGAGGATTAGGACGCAGACGACTTTTTCTCCCTGTGTCGGAGGTGGATTTTCATGTGCCTTCTTCTCTCGTCGCTCCTGGCGAACTTCCTCCCGCACTGGTCGCAGGAGAAGGGTTTCTCCCCAGTGTGCGTACGGATATGGGTGGTGAGGTGGTCGCTACGGCTGAAGTTTCTCATGCAGATACGGCACTGGAAGGGTTTGTGGCCGGTGTGGATGCGCAGGTGCCTGCTCAGCTCGTCCGACCGTGAGAACCTGCGATCACAGCTCTCCGCGGGGCACGGGTACGGCCTCTGGTGGACGGGCGTCTTACTCGGCCGGTTCGGATACTTCCTGGGTCTCAAGATCGGTCTGAGAGGAAGGTTCTGGTGGCTGGGAAAGGCAGCGGCCATAGGACCGTCGGCGGCCGGCGAGGGCGCACCGAGCGTAAAGTTCCTGATGGTGTTGAGAGGCGTGAGAGGCGGAGGCACCCTGAGGGAGTCCAGCGGGTACGGGAGTGATTTTCTCTCCGGGAAAGAGGTCTGGATGTCCCTCTGGCAGCTCTGCTGGTAGAAGCCTCCATACTCGGGCATAATGGAGAGCAGCGCTGCGCCATCTACTGTCGGTTTGGGTGCAGAGTTGTAGGATGGAGGTGGGTGGTAGGATACGGCGCAGGTGGACGTTGCCAGGTACCCCCCTGCCGACTGATCTTGGTACATGTCCCCGCTGCAGGAATAGGAAGGGGTAGGGTGAGGGTGGGGGTGAGGATGAGAGGGCGCGTACAAGTGGCTGATGTCCGGCTGGCCGTGCGCCATAGTACCGTCCCCCGCGTCCGATGCGTCGCCTCCTCCTCCTGCGTAAATATCCGGTGACGGTGAAGACGAACCAGACACCGCGCCCGGGCCAGGGGTGGCGATGTCAGCGCTGACCACGTTGATGACGTCCCCCGGTGTCCACGGGCCACCTGTACCTCTGGAGTCCACCGAGAACTTCCCAGCAAACGCCACAGGTTGTGTGCGTAAAGTTGTCACGTACTGCGCCAAGTAGCCCTGGGGAGGCAGCTCAGGTGCGCTCTTCTCCTCAAACAGGAGCTCGCCTGAAAAATGTGGAAAAGTAAACTCAGTTAGAACCTAAATTTACTGGAAATAAAGGATCATAAGAACGTTTAGTGCGATGACAGAGTCCTCAACTTAGTTTAGACGCGACAACAACTCACGACGAATGTTTTAATGGAGAAAAAAACTCCATCCTGCAAAATACCAGACATAAATTCTTACCGTCTTCATTCTCATCATGTTGCCCTTCATGTTCTCCCCCCTCTACAGCTTCTTCTTTCAAGACAATCGGCGTGTGTGAAGACAGCCCCCCATCCGCTGTGTACACATCTTTAGGAATACTATCTGCAATACTGCTGAGAGACGCAGAAACCTCATCCACCGTCTTAGCAGTCATCCTGTTTGAAACGAGGCGATTTAAACTAATGATGTATTTAAGTCAGTGTCTCCTCAATGACAGACTTTCAGTCATTATGAATATTTCCCCTCATTTTGTTGCTAACTCTTGCCTGATCCGCCTCTCATCTCTTGTAAACAGCTCCTGGATGGTGCAGTATGGTTATAAAGGGAATCTCTGGGTGTCCCGTTGCGTCATTCACCAAATATGGACTTATGGGTTTAAACAAAACAAAAAAGAGGGAACTCCAGAAATAGGGCTGGTGAAAGTCGCCGCGACGAAAAGTGGAAACAATTAAAATAACATGTTCCAGGTTAAATGAACATGCGAAACTCGCAGTTGGCACCAGAGTCTGAATTTGGGGATTTTATTTCAACTGGGATCACAAACATCAGCGAGTATGTTAAGTGATCTCGCCTCGTGTAAAAAGGGGGAAAATCTCCATCGTTCGGAATTCCGGTCACACTTTCTCCATAAATGGATTCTCCGGTGAGGTGAGAGGCTCTCTGTCTGCTTATATGGCTGGTATCCGGGTAAAATGTGCATTGTGTTGTCTTTGTGCCAGCTGAGCCCACACACTGACTGCACAGGCCCATTTGTTTCTTCTGCCTTGTCAGGAACAGATTATTGCTCTGACTGAGTCGTGCTATTGTTGGTCCGTTGAGATGGATGGAGTGATTAGTGAGAGAATAATCATCCAATTCATTTCTGCAAGTAGCCAGTTGGTCTCGTTGTTCTAAACTGAGCTGGGGGGGGGATATCAGAATGCATTTAGAATTGACTCTTTGATGAAGCTGTGAGGCCCTCATGCAGTGAGAAATATGCAGAGTGCAAATAATTCAGGATTCAGGGGAAAATCTACTGTATTCTGACAGAGACCCAACTCATCTCTTACAACCTCAAATAGGACTAATACGTTTTCTATTTTTGTCCAGTGACGACAACACTGCTGTCACACATACTTTTAGTTAGAGCATCCACATTTACGTAGAGATCACTGATCTCTAACACTAATAATCTACATGTGAGATTAAAAAAAGATTTAAACTGATAAACTTAATGGACATTTTAACAAACTCTGCGTTCTACATACAGAACGTTCTCATACGCTCTAAGTGTTTCATGTCTATTTTATTTTATTATTTGTAGAAATTTATTTACAACACTGTCAAACTGACCAACAGTAGAATAAAAGTTTGACAAAAGGATCAAACTTGATGCAGACATCTTCTTCCTTTTCACAACTACATGATCCTCAGTGCAACTCGACCACCAACAGTTTGTTCAGAGATTCAGGTGTGTTAACCTGCAGAGGAGATATGAGGAGCAGCTGCAGACTTTTGATAACTCGCTTCTAGGCACCAAAGGCTTAATGCAACTTCTCCCACATTTTCAGTTCTAAGACCCAGAGGTGCAGGTACTGAGCCCTTTTACTTAAAGCTACAATACACAACTTATAGGAATCAAGCGAGACTCGAATCAGTCGATGCTGCTCTGCCTCTCTCTTCCACTCTGTGCACAGCCCGTCAGGTTTTAGTCTTTACAATAACACGAGAAGCTGCAAAACGTAACAGTCAAGCAGAAATAATTCCAGTTCTCTGACTGGCGAGAAGACCTCACTCAGAAATATCCCTACATCATAGATGACCATCAGTTATTAATGTATAAGCAGTGTCCCTGCCCAGTCTGTGCATGTGTGCGCGTGTGTGTGTGTGTGTGCTTTCTTTTTAGGTAAGAGCTAATTGTGAGGCCTGCAGCTTTGAAACACACTATGAAGCACTGGGCCCTTTTTTGTTTTTGTTTCTTTGCACTTTTCAACACCTCATCATCCTATTTACATACACCCACACACACATTACTGATGCTACACACTAACACATCCCATGTTCTGAATATTTTTTACAATACATAGGTTGATTTTGGTGGCAAATTGTGTGTCCTTTCCTATTTTTGTCAAGGCCTACGAGGCGGGTTATGAGTAGTAGTAGTAGTAGTAGGTTGAAGTGGAGCTGATTTTGTCTCATTTTAATAGGGCTGCAGTTAATAATTGTTATTATCAACTGATCTACTGATTAATTTCTTGACTGACTGATAGTTTAAATATGAAATTTGCCAAATGCTGACATATCAAAGCTGAATTTTACATGAAAAATGACTTAAAAGATTAATACAATAGTTGCCAATTAAAAACTAATCACTTTATCTTTATTCATACATACTCATGTGTATACAAATTAATGTAGAGGAGTAAAAAGTACAACATGCTTTAGTGTCACACTCTGATGTGTGAAAAAGGTTGAGTTTCCTTTATTTCTTTATTTATATTCAATGATATTTCAATGGTTATTGGTCATATTTCTATGAAATCTTGTGCAGACCAGAGGATAAATATTAAAGATTTTGTTGAACCCTGAATTTTTCCTCCACCACAGGTCAAAATGTCTATTTAAACACAACAAATATGCCCAGAGGATTTTCGTTCTGGACTCTTCATGAGATTTTCTCTGGTATTTAACAGCACAGACAGTCTCTGGATATTCAAAGTATAAACAGAACATATTTAAACTGCGACACTGCATCTGTTTGATCTGTTAATGTGCTGATTAGCTGATGAAGCTGAAGCCTTCTGCTGGATCACAGTCAGAGCGAGCGGGAGGACTGCAGCTCTACGAGTCTTTTGAACGCCCACAGTTACAAAAATGTTGGTGTGTATTGTCGTTGTGTGGCGAGCCGCCCACCCTCTGGCAGATGGGGGTTTGGTTGGTCCATGCACACACACACGTATGCAAACACACACTCACCGTGCAGTGAACAGACTTAGAAAACACATGCACACACTCTTTCTGGTGCTTTAACTCACAAACACTCCCACACGCACACAAATTGACACTTTCTCTCATTGTAACTGTCTCTCACACACACACAAACACACACTCAAGCCTCTTGGTGAGGCTACGTAACAACTATAAACACCAATGCACACACTTTCTGCACCAGAATCTGTCGAACAAACACACAGAAACCCACTCACACACACACACACACAAGATCTTTCTTTTCCTCTCTCCACAGACACACACACACACACACACACACACACACTGAGCTCCATGGGGACGGTGCCCTGCTTCCACCCTTCGCCCACGCTCCTGCAGGCCATCGAGGCTCTGGGGGGTTTTTGGTTTTGTGTTTGGTGGCTCAGCGTGTCAGCCAGGGGTCCAGCGGCTCGGCAGACCCCACCACACCGATTAATCATCTGTCATCTGCAGTTTTTGTTAATATGGATCTTTGTCCTCAAACGATGCTGTTAGCCGCCTGCCGCCCTCTTTTCTATATTTGCGACCAAACATCACTAAAAAGCACCAAAAACACCCAAACTGATGATTTCTGCTGGGTTTTCTCTCTCCAGATCGTAGGTTTTACACAGTTCACTGATGTTCCAGTCACACTCATAACCTCTGAATCCTCACACTGACATCTCTGTTTTTGCAACATCAAAACTAAAGCAGCAACAAAACATATTGGTTGATTTTCTGTACTGAAACTTCCTCAGTTTCTTCATCTCTTTCACACACTACTGCTCATTTCTCTCATTTATCTTGTGCTAACTCCTACTAGCTGCAAAACCTGCACTTTTCTTACATCCAAACTGGTCAAAGAGTTTTTGCTACATACAAATCTACACATACATCTCATTCAGTTTCTCAGCTACCTTGATATTAATATTCATCTCACATAATTCACCTAGCATGTCACATTAAAGGCCAAAAATGTCAGTTGTGCATGTTTCAAACCTAATTTTCCTGTCCAGTCTAATCCACATATCACACAGTTTCGTCACTTTGATCAATTTAGTTTCATTGTTCATTTGTCTTTTATGTGTTTCCCGCTGAGAAAAGCAGAGTAGATTACTGTGGTAGTGTTGGATGTTCCCTGAAGAGACACCAGTCCTCTTTAAATAAACACCATAATCAGAATTTTCTGCTTCCACTCATGTCAGGATGATTTTTAAATGGAGCATGACTCATTTTGGATTTGGTCACTTCTCCTGGTTTGATCCTGCAGCAGACGCTGGGAATCTGGGTTGAAATCAAGAGTTAAATTAAGTAAATGTTTAATAAATTATCCACCAAACCTTAAAGTATCAAAAGAGTTAACTTGTGTTAAACCAGAGGACGAAGGGAAACTTCAGGCCTGGTTTATAGACAAACAGATGTTTTTGGCGCTTGGACCACAAATAAAGCATCATAAATCACTGTAATGTGCTCTCACGCTTCAGTTTAAACTGCTCTGTGTTCTTCACCTTTCTTATTTCCTATTAAAATTCTCGATCCACATGCAGATGAGTCAGGGTTTTGGCGGTTTAGGCAACGAAGCCACTAACTGAGGCATCAATAGAAGCGATTGCATATTCATGGGAAACATATTGACTGTTGAGTGTTGGATAATAGACAGGAACATCAATGCCCGTGGAGCTGCAGTCAATGGCGTCAACACGATCTCTGGGACCCAGAATGTGTCACCGGTTACTCTCAGGGCTTGACGGCAGATTTCAAATGAGGACAATTAGCTTTCAGAAGGAGTGAATTTCAAATCATGTTTTCATTGTTTCAGATTTCAAAGAGCTACAGATGGAATAAGTCATACTGTGCAGAGGGAGAAATGTGGAGCTGACACTTAAGGCCTCACCCTAATAAACAATAAGATTTGAAGACATTTTCAAACCTTTTATCCAAATTCACTGCTGCAGAAGCACAAATGACCCCAAAATAGACAATAATCTAAGAGTGTAGCTAAACTTCTTTAGTTTCATTAACTGATAGATTTGAAAACTCCCTTACAGTTCTGTGAGGGACAAAGGAAAAACAGGACATATTTTAAATAGTGAACACGAGTTTCTACAAAATATTACTGAACTTAAGAATTATTGTCCTTTTCATTTTCAACATTGCTGCTCTGTGAACTGAGTCAGTCAGAACATTTCAACACAAACACGTTCAGTCTGGGCTTCAAATTAAGTCTTTCACCCCGTAATCAAATTAGGGCTGCAACAAATAGCTGCTTTCATTATAATCACTTCATGTTTTTGTCTATATTTTGCCTGAAAGAAGCAAAATGTGCATCACACTTTTTAAAATACTTGTTTACAGATATATAAGAGAAAGAAAAACTGAGACCTTTGAAATTTGAGACGTCAGAATAAAAGAACTTTCTGCAGTTTTGCTTGAAAAATGAACTGAATTAATAAATCACTCTGTGACTGATCATTTCAGCTCTGCAGGAAAACAAATATCTACAATTTACCACAAGAGGTGAACTCTGCTCTGAACTAACAGTTAGCTTTAGACTTCTTTCATGTTTGAGAAATCTCACTGTTTAATCCTGATTTCACACATGGGAACAATACAAACTCCAGCAGATTTCAGCCTTCAGCTTCACCATGTTTTATAAAGACTGAATTTATAGATTCAAAAATCTAACATTAGATTTCTTGTATAATTTGTGAATGTTGATCATGTTTCTCAGCAGTTATGACCATATTTAGATCTTTACATCTTTTCCTTTGCACATCCAAACACACTCTCTTATTAATTCATTTAAACAGAAAAGGAAAACACATGTAAAAGTTGGTCACCAGAAGACACAGATAAACAATATGAACAATTCTAGAACTAAATAACGTAAGTTTTCTACCTTTTCACCTTGATTTCCTGTTGTTTTTCATGCAACTCATTGCAACCTGCACTTTAAACTAAACTAAAGTGGATTTACAGCCAAAAGAACAAATATCAAAACTCACTATAAACCTGCAGAGAGGAGAAATCCTGCTTCTCCTCCGTCAGGGTCCCCGACAAGACGAGGACGACCACCGGGCCTCCTGCGTGTTCTCCTGAGAGGTGGACGAGACAGAGAACGAACAGAGATGCTTCCTGAGGTGAATGCAGCCCAACGTTTGTCCTTCTAACCACAAACTTATCGCCTCTCTGGATTTCTGGCTCGCCCCCGGAAAGGGTCATCATCACCCGGGGTCTGAGTGGGCTGTCAATGACAAAAAGACAGAGAGACAGAGAGAGAGAGAGAGAGAGAGAGAGAGAGAGAGGGGGAGAAACAATACGATTGTTCCCACCTCAGTTTGCTTCCACCCTCACATTTCAAATTGTCATGGTAATGAAGTGGATTTTTTGCTGGAAAGCAGATTGTAACAGAGAGATGTTTCTGTGAGGTGTTCGGCTCAGTCAGAGTCGCTCCTCACCCTGGAGCGACGGTGATGATGATGTGTACATGTTTTGTTGAAGTGCAGAAAGTTTAGAGCCTTACGTTTACATGAAGAGTAGTCTTTTGGCAGAGGCTTTTATCCAGGCCTGGACTAGGTCAGGAAGTTGCTGACCACTCTGTAGGTGAGTGTCAGAGCACAGAGATATGAACAGTGGCGTGGCATGTGTGTATTTATGGCTGATGAAAACTGAGTCGTGCTGCTGCATTTTGGATCATCTGGAGAGGTGTGATTGTGCAGCTGGTCGTCCTGTCATTGGGGAATTGCAGCAGTCGAGATGAGAAATGACACGTGTCTGCATGAGGAGGGAAAGAACAAAAGACCTGTGTGTCATTGGCATAATAATGACAAGAAAAGTAGGGATGTGGCAAAGATGGTGAGGAGACGAGGAGAAGTAATAAGAGCTGGATACTTGCCCATGCTGAGATACCTCGATGGTTTGTTGTAGATAGATAGGAAGGACTGAGAGTTGTACCAGAGACGCCGAGCTCACAGAGTGCAGAGTGTCAAAAGCTGGACACAGATCCAGTAGGATCTAATCCTACAGAGGACTCTTGCGCTCTGCACAAACCACTCCGAAAGCTGGACTCGTCAACATCCAGTTCTCAGCTTACATCTTATTCCACACTGACTGAAGTGTTTCGTACACGTCCCATTGATGAAACTCTCCCCTGCACAGAAAATATTTAGTCTCAAACCAAAGGAAAAGATTAATTTAAATGTTGAGCTACATAAAAAGTTAATTGACCACGGAAGTTATTACATTCGTCCTGAAGGGGCTTGAATGTCTGGTGCACATTTGGCACAAGAAGACAATGAAGTGAAAAGTGAGATCTGCTGGTGGCACCACGTATAATGATCAGGGCGTCACCGAAGTCGTTAGGAGTCTCCCTCTGTGCACCACAACCCTACGTCTACGTCAAATTTCATTTCAGATTTCCTGTAGATCGTTCCTAAAACCATGCAGCTACAACAGCTAATACATAATAACAATGTTCCAAAGAGTTATACGCAAAACAGTTAATGTGGTTAGAACTGATCATTTTTAATCAAACAGTGACTGTGAAACAATTAACCTACAGGTAATTATCACCTGAATCAGTGGTCTACTCACTGTACTCTGTGCTGTCTGTTTTAGACCATTCACTGTAGGTGAACACCTTCAACCAAACCTAGTACAAATTTTTAATAATTTTACAGAAATTTCCAGATAGTTTTTTTTTTTATCCATAAAAGCTTAACTGTGTTTCTGTGTGTGTGTGTGTGTGTGTGTGTGTGTGTGTGTGTGTGTTTTTAAGGGGTTGCCAGAGCAGAAAGGGCAACCCCCTTTTCCTCCTCAGGGGGCTGAGTGTGGGTGGACGGACCTCAGCAGATGGATTGCTGCTCGCCACTGATCACTTCATAAACCCGAAACAGACAAAGTAGATTTATGTATGAAATACTTTAATATTTATGGTTTATTTCTTTTCATTTGTCATTTTGATGTGAAGAGACTTGTTTTTTGTGTTTGTGGGATTTCACTTTCAATATGATCAACTATAGGCTATAAATTTGGGTCCTTTGTGTGTCCCTCTGTATATTTATACATTTAAAAAGGGAAGTCGTGCACATTTTTGTTCGTCTGTGAAAATAAATGGAGAAACGTTAAACATATCTGTATTATTATTATTCTACAGTAAATGTGAGCAGGATAGAAATGAATGTTTTTTCATAATTGCCTACCAGTGAATTTCCTACCAGTGACACACTAAGACCAGTAGCTTAAAATAAAAGGCTCTTTACTGGTGCGATAGAATATAAAAAAAAAAAGACAGGTGCTACTTTCAGATGAGGCACCTTTTTATAAATAAACTATAAACTGTATTTTAAGGAAATGACAATAAGCAGTTTCTAAATGGATTTTGGTACAGATGTGCTGCAGCACTTTTCCAGAATATAAAGGGTCACACTGTCCAGTGGAGAGTTTAAAACCCATAAAAATATCAGTTCACAACCTGGCAACCCACTTTTTTAAATTAATGGTTTATAGCTGATCTTTAAAGCACAATAACAAGATGTGTTAATAATTAATAAATCCATTAATTACAGCTCATAAACCCTATAACCATTTTTACACTTTAGGCTTCAGCAGTTCAGTGACAGACTCTAACTGCTCTGCTTTTGTAAAGGGTTCCCTAAAATAAAGTTAGATCATATATTTGCACTTGTAAATAAAGTTGAATTAGATAAACATATCAAATAGATATCTATACATAAGTCATTTCAGTGACATTTTCTTAGGAGAGTGTAATGTTCTAAATTTACAAGATGATTTTTACCTTAGATTCACAGTCTCGTCAAAACTATTGATTTTACCCAGGGAAATTAAACTCACCCTCATCTAATTAAGTAAGTAATTAAGATACCTACACACACAAAAATAAGGGTATCCCTTCTGTACCCAGAGGTACATTTTTCAGAAAAGTACCCTGTAAGGTACAGAAATAGTCCTTAAGGTGACGACTTTGAACTTTTGTTTAATTTTAAAGGTACAAAATCACTGCTGACAGTTAAAGGTACAGGAATGTACCTTTCATTACTTCAGATGACCATCAAGAGTCAGTGTAGCAGGAGGTTCATTACCTACGCTGCTACTCAGCTAGAGACATGAAGCGGTGACGTTTTTCTGAACTAATTAAAAAAAAATTGAAGCTGGAATACAAATTAATGAAGAAGAAGAGGCCATAAAATCCAGGGGTAAGTAATTAGACATGTACTTTTCTCTTCATGTTACAATCCGTTAGCTAGCTAACACTAGCTTTAACCAGCCTTACTCAGGCTACTGTAACGCTAACTTAATAACTGGGCTGGTTTATGTTAATTCAGTGTACAAGACTTTATCCTACAGGTCATAGTTTTGACGGATACTGAAACATAGCTTTTCATGTCGTGACTTGTTGCTAGACAGGCGAATGTTTGACTTTTATTAGCTTTTAGCTACAGTTTTGTTTCTACGGACCCCTGGAGTTGTGGGTAGTTCAACCCGTTTTTATTTCACTGCATCATGTGCTCGTGACTGTAACAGGCAGCAGCTGAATATGTTCCAGAGCTGTTGCTAATGTTTAAAACTTGATTTAGGTTGTTACAGCATTAAATGTTTTGTGTATTTTAGCTTCTTCACATATAAATGGTAGACACTTGTGCTATGTTTAGCTCATGGTGTAGGTAGCTAACAAGCTTTCATAAAGTTTGGCTAAAACAGTATTTTCTAATGGTTCTCGTCTTTTCTTCCACACACT
>JAUMHL010000008.1:8855189-8870766 GCA_032362345.1 Sandelia bainsii | reverse complement strand
AGCCTAACCACACAATAGGGCTGCAAATTAGGTTTATGCTAGATGCACTATTTGTGCTGAACAGGTTGCTTGTGCTTGTGCAAGCAAAACTAGGATCTGGTGAAGGTGGAACTGATTTTATATATATGATTTTATATGTCCTGACAGCTGGTTCATCTATATAAATACTCCACAATTTATTAGTTTATTATAGTTTGTATCAGTCTACATTTACAAAATAACTAAAGTTGTGAAATACACTTAGAGGATGAGAAATAAACTATTTCCCTCAAAAATGTTCACAACATTATAAACTGTTTTCAGAACAATGTCGCCACCTAGTGGAGAAACTCTGATACTTAAAGCAATTAACCTCCCGTGATGCTCCGCGCCCAGTCGATCACGTGCCTCTTCTGACCAATAGCGTCCTCTGTTTGTCCGTTAGCCTTCTGTAATTGGTTCAGCGAAATTTAAAAGTACTGTTTGAAATGTTTCTAGTCGGAGGTTTTATAGCGCCAGAGAGGTTTGAGGGGAAGAGGCTGTGTGAAGGAGAACAAACGCTAAATATATAACTTATAAATTACATTGTCTGTGGAAACAACAGGCGGATAATTTGGTACAGGAGAGGAGGATACGTGTGCACCGTGGTTCGGCAAGTAAACCCTGAATTAACGCCAGTTCCAGTTGGCTAACGCTAGCTATGATGCTAATTATCGTTAGTGTTAATTCGCAGCAGATTATAGCTTCTATTCTGTCGTGTGTTTTAATGCTAACAAACTATATAGGATGTTATTTGTCGGTGTCTGACGAATTTATCGTGTCAGGATTGGGTTTGTTTACGTGCTGATGTGACGTGTGTAACTTAACGGTGTTTACAGGAGAACATCTCTCTGCAGCCATGGCTTCCAGCAACCAGAGTGCAGCTAAACGGGACGAAAAGGGGAGAAACATCCAGGTCGTTGTCAGATGCAGGTATGGAAAGGAAATCAACTTTTATTCATCACTGTTTTTTTCCTGTAATTTAAAGTCGGAAAAAGTCCAGTACTCACAGTAGCATTTCTTCTTGTCAAGTTTGGGTCTTAATCAGGGCTCTTAGTTTGTAGTAACTCATAATTTACAGAACCCGCATGGTAATTGCTTGTGTCTTCCCCTTGTAAGTCGCTTTTGATAAAAGCGTCTGCCAAGTAAAGTAAAGTAAAGCATATGATGGTTTCTAAAAGACACCAGATAATTCTACATGTCCAGTACAGCTTGGCCTCAGAGGCTGTTTTCAAAGCTCTTAAATATGTGTTTAAGCTTTCTATAGGTGGTAAACTTAGTTTAGCAAAATCTGCTCAGTACTTTTGGTTCTGACTTTTAAATCGTTATTATTATTATTATTATTAGGTTTTTTTTGTTATATGCTTCTCGGAAGTTACACACAAATAGTTGAAAATACAAATAAATACTATATTACTATACAATACTATAATTTATATGCATCATACTTTGACCAATGTGAATACGAAAAATGTATTAAATGTATTCTTTGTGGTGTTGAACAGTTTATAAAAGACTTAAATTTAACTTGGTCAAACTTGCAGAAAGTCTGTGTAACAGCAACCTGTTTTGCATGTGTTTGTTTAAAGTAGCTCAGGAACATGTGTCTAATCACCTTTGAGTTACAGAGAAAGTAAGCGTCTGTTTTCTGAAAGATCAAGTGTGGCAACATTTGCTACCAACATCTTGGTCAGACAAAACAAGACGTCAAGAGGAGTCAAATGTGTCTCTGTGTTTTTATTTCAGACCTTTTAACACTGTGGAGCGCAAGTCGTCCTACGGGGTCATTGACTGCGACCAGAACAGGAAGGACGTGACTGTGAAGACGGGAGGGGTGAACGACAAGGCGTCACGAAAAACCTACACGTTTGACATGGTGAGTGGATCCAGGCGCTTTTCTTTATGCATCAATTTACAAACTGTCCACGAGCGTTTTGTCAGGTTAATTAAAATATATGCAGCTGTATTATATAATTTATTATGATACAGTGAGTGATTTTCATTGATTAGTCTGTCAGGGAGTTTTCTGTTTCTGCTCATAAAACATCTGAAAACAGTGAAAAATGTAAAAAAGAAGAGAAAAAAAGTCGTCTTGCTGAAGGTGACATGTTGAGGTGTCGTCTTTTTTGCTGATCAAAACCTCAAAATATTAATGTTATGTACATCACATCATCACAAATGAGTAACGAGTGTTGGCCACATTTGCTTAAAAATGACCAGAACTACTTTATTATCAAAATGGTCTGAATTGAATTATGTTATTATCAGTTGACTGATTGATCAAGTTACTTGCTGCTGCTCATGTGTAGTTACTGGCATAAACCAGTTGATCATACTGGTTAACCTTTGTTTCTACATGATTCATCTAAAATAATCTTTTACTCTGGAACATTTGTAATAAAATAATTTCACTTTATTTTTAAAATTTTATTATTTTCTTTCCTCAGGTGTTTGGACCTGCAGCCAAGCAGATCGATGTGTACAGGAGCGTCGTTTGCCCCATTCTCGATGAAGTCATCATGGGATACAACTGCACAGTTTTTGCGTAAGAGCACTGCAGATTTTTAACTTTTTGTTTATCTTCTGATCTGAGTCAGTGAAGTTACTATAATAATGTTGTTGAATCAGATTCTAGTTTTGTCAGTGTAAAAGTTCATGTTTTTATTGGAACAAAGTGAGAGATTGTTCCCTTTATGCTTTCTTGTTCAGCTACGGTCAGACAGGAACAGGAAAGACGTTCACCATGGAGGGAGAGAGGAGTCCAGACGAGCAGTTCACATGGGAGGAGGTGAGTTTAAAGGAAACGGTCACAATATTTTCTTCAGTCACTTGTGTTTTGGTTTTCTCAGCATATATTTCATCAGTAAACTGTTACTAAGCTGTAAACAGGAGAGAATAGTTTATTCTCCTTTGTGTCTGTTCACACGTGGTTTTTTGTTGCATCTTAATGAACTTAAACAGTTTATAGAAGATAAGACTGACAGGAATACATATAAAGCTAAAGTACAAAATGAATATAGCTAAATGTACTTTAACCATAACATACATAAAGGCAGCAATAACTGTTTACGGGTGAAACTGTCCATTGTTTGGACATTAATTAAAAGAGACTGAGTGAAGTTACACTTCCTGTGTTTGCATATTCAGGATCCTCTGGCCGGCATCATCCCCAGAACGCTGCACCAGATCTTTGAGAAACTTTCTGAGAACGGCACCGAGTTCTCCGTAAAAGTCTCCCTGCTGGAGATTTACAACGAGGAGCTGTTTGACCTGCTCAGCC
This sequence comes from Sandelia bainsii, assembly GCA_032362345.1. Taxonomy (NCBI): domain Eukaryota; kingdom Metazoa; phylum Chordata; class Actinopteri; order Anabantiformes; family Anabantidae; genus Sandelia; species Sandelia bainsii. The sequence continues at coordinate 8,867,468 of JAUMHL010000008.1, read as the reverse complement.
CCAGCGACGACGTCAGCGAGCGACTGCAGCTCTTCGACGACCCGCGGAACAAGGTGACTGTCAGACCGGGTTGTTCCTGTGGAGTAAAACCACAAATATCAACTTTTGTGTATCACAGTTCCTGCAGCCTGTGTGTAGAGTTGTATTCCTTCTGTTTCTTAGAGAGAACATGGAAATGGTCTTATTATCTTTGTCATATGCTTGTTTTAAGACTTAAAGTCCTAAAAAATGTACTTTGAGCTCCGATAACAGGAACACTTTCCTAATCTTCCTCTGTTCTGGCTGCTGTGTTGTGTGTTGCAGCGTGGGGTGGTGGTGAAGGGTCTGGAGGAGGTGACAGTTCACAACAAAGATGAAGTTTATCAGATCCTGGAGAGAGGATCAGCCAAGAGAAGAACAGCATCCACTCTCATGAACGCCTACTCCAGGTACACATCAAGAGAAAACGGTAGTTTGGCGAGTTAGGTCACACCTCTGATGATTTCTGTTTCACAGGAACAGTTATGTTTATTGCTTAGACTGGTTCATTTGTAACCTTTTGTCACACTCATATGTGTTTCGTTTACTGTTTTGTGTCTTTGCAGTCGCTCACACTCTGTGTTCTCGGTCACCATTCACATGAAGGAGATCACTCTGGATGGAGAGGAGCTGGTGAAGATCGGCAAACTCAACCTGGTAATAATCTGGAATCTTGTTTGGTCTCATTACAAATTAGACCAAAAAAGAGTAGACTGAAGTTAAATCTCATCAGTTTTTCTATATTTTCTCTTCACCAAGATGAGAATTAAAGTTGGCAGTATCTATTCCACTGCAGTACAATCCGTGTAAACTTCTTCTTCTCCAGGTGGATCTCGCCGGCAGTGAGAACATTGGACGCTCAGGTGCTGTGGACAAACGAGCTCGTGAGGCCGGAAACATCAACCAGTCTCTGCTGACACTGGGCAGAGTGATCACTGCTCTGGTGGAGAAAAGGCCTCACGTCCCGTACAGGTAGAGTCATGATCAGTTTGTAAAATCCAATCCTGAAGTTACGTCGCTGCATGGATTGTTTGACTTGTCACATGTCAGAGGGAGAACGAACAGAATAAAAGAAGCCTGGTAACTTACTGTATGTGCAACACTGCAAGAGGTACAGTGTCTATCAAAGTTACTAAAGATTATTTGTTATCCAATTATTGTCCTGTACCCAAAAAAGGTTATTCAGTGGCAACTGGACTTGTTTTAGTTCCTTGAAGATGTTGCCACTGAATAACCATGACTGAGAATCTTCAGACAATTGTCCTGTACATTTTCTTGATTAATTAAATAGCTGTTAAAGGAATAGTTTGTGATATTTCAAGCTGTACATTTGTAACAGTCCTTTTTCTAAATGAACACAATCTTTATTTCTGCACTGCACTCTCTTCTCACCAACATACAGTGATACTCTATCTGCAGTGAGCTGACACTGACATGATCTGTGCTCCTCCTACAGAGAGTCGAAGCTGACCAGAATCCTGCAGGACTCACTGGGAGGACGAACAAAAACCTCCATCATCGCCACTGTGTCGCCCTCCTCCAGCAACCTGGAAGTACGTTCTGTCCTGTCTCTGTGAAAACGTGCTGATGTTGCACTGAGAGATCGAATTTGTCTGATTTTGTTTAAGGTTTAATATTTCGAGCTTGTGCAGCATCAATTTTCACTGTGATGTACTTTCTCTCTCTGCAGGAGACTCTGAGCACGCTGGAGTACGCCAGCAGAGCCAAGAACATCATGAACAAACCTGAGGTCAACCAGAAACTCACTAAGAGGACGCTCATTAAGGTAGAAGAGACCAGCTTTGTTTTTACTCCTTCGGGATAAGTGGGTTTTGTATCCGTGTGTCACGTCAGGAAACGGACAGGAATGTTTTTACATATAATAACTGTTTTTTTCTGTCTGTGAAGGAATACACTGAGGAGATCGAGCGTCTGAAGAGAGACCTGGCTGCCACTCGGGACAAGAACGGAGTTTACCTGTCTGCAGAAAACTACGAGTAGGTCACACGAGTTGTATTGGTTAACTTGGACGTCTTCTGTTTTAATGACGCAGCATCGGGTGCATCAACAAAATAATGTCAGAACTTAAAGACTGGGTCCTTCATTATACTGTTTCTGTTCAGACAGATTGAGATTGTAGCTGCAAGTTTAGTCCTTTTAAATGTGGTGTTTAAATTCTGAGCTGTCTTTTGCTTTGAGGAAATCACATTTCTAATTTACAGTATTGCACCTGAATGCATCATTCCAGCAGGTTTCAGATTTCAATTTCAGATTCTAAAATATTACTGTAGGAAAATTATTATATTAGGAAGTAAAATGAATCCTAAGTACTGGACGTAGTGGGGTCTATTTTTCCTATTTGCGTTTTACAGAGTCGTCTTTTGCTTTTCTGTTAGTTCCATAGTTGAAAATTGAAATAAAAATTGATGTATGTTTTCAGAAGTGATTTACAATCAGCTTGATCAACTTGATGTAGCTTGTTGTGTGTTGTTCTGCTGTGACAGGTGTGAACTCACAGCCCTGTGTTTGTGTGTGTGTTCCAGGGGCATGATGAGCCAGATCACCTCTCGCGAGGAGCAGATTGCAGAGTACACGGACCGGATTGCAGCCATGGAGGAGGAGCTCAAGAAGGTACGAGAGTCTCAGACCCTTTCAGGAGTCCACTCTGTTTGACTAATAAAACGTTGTCAAACTAACAAGAAGTCTAGTTACCATGACTCATCCTACAGGTAACCTCACCTGGACGACTGAGAATCTTCACTACTTATAATGTTGTGTATTTATCATTTTGAAATGACTAAAACAGGTTATTGCAGATAATTCTTGCAGTTTGTGCTTCACTCAAAGCTGCACGAGCCAAGAAAACATCTACAACAGTACATTTAACTGTTGAATGAAATCTGTAGTTACCAGTCGATTAACATTATGAATGTTGAAGATGTTGCTGCTGTTGTGTTGTCCTCACACTTTCTACACCTCTGCAGGTGATGGAGCTATTTGTGGACAGTAAAACCAAACTGGAGCAGTGCACTGTCGACCTGGATGAGAAGCAGCAGAGGTGAGGGGTTGTTGTGGTTTTTCCAAAGTTACTGGTCAGTTTTGTTGTTTGGAAATAAAGTTTTGTATGATTTAAGTTAAGAAAGTAAAAAAAAAAAGATTTACAACACTTAAATGACACTGTAGACACCCAAATCATGACTACATAAAATAACATTTATGTCCATAAGGCTGCTTCTCTGAGTCCTGACCCTCGCAAAAAGAGCGAGTGACCTATGTTCTCTCAGTCTCTCCATCCTGTCTCATTATCAGAGAAGATGGGAGTTTCAGGGTCAACTCAGTTCATCATAACTTCATTCATTACAGTGTAGAGTTGTTTTTTTTCCCTCCTCTGTCTCTGTCCAGTGTGCATCAGGACTTTTACACCATGTATATGCAACATGTCCTGGCTGTTTACTGCATCAGCCTCTGCATTTGTTCAGGTAAAAAATATGTTTAAACCATAGTGACAGGATCTAAATTGAGTACTGGGGTTTTCTGTGTTGATTTCAGGCTGGAGGAAACCAGTCGACACCTGCAGCAAACTAAAGAGAAGCTGAGTCAGGAGGAGTTTGTCTCCTCTGAGCTCACATCAGTCCAGGAAACGCTCTACAACACTGCTGGACAGGTACAGACACACTTTACTGATGCTGACTTAACCAGGACTTGTTTTGTTGCATTTTCAGATTGTGATTGTGATGTTTCACTTATATTTAGGTTTTGGCTAATTAGGCTTTTATTAGCTTTTCTCATTTCCTTTTCTTTCATTAGTTCCTTTTCTCCTCTTCTTGCTCTTGTTGTCATGTTGTACTCATGTCTCTGAATCTTAATAATAGCCTCAAATCTTACTGTCTCTTCCTGTTTTGGGCCAAACTTCTCTTTTTCAGACATTTGATCTTGTTCAGACTCAGTTTAAAAAAACAACAATTCAGTGTGATTAACTAGTAGCAACAGTACTAATGATCTGAATGTGACATATTCTTTACATCTTCTAATGATTTTTTTCTGTTTGAGAATTTTAACTCTTTCTGTCCTCGTGTTTCCTCCCTCAGCTGCTGAGTACGGTGGATGCCAGCACCAGTGACGTCTCTGGTCTCCATGAGAAGCTGGACAGAAAGAACAAGGTCTCTCTTACATCCCACACTAGGGGACAGGGCTACAGCAAAGAATCACTTTCATTGTTATTGATCTTACCAGAAAGTATGATGAAGTAAATCTCAGACCACCAGTTTCCAGTGTCATAAAACAGAAGAAAATGATCTTTTAATCATAATTTTTAATCATTTCAGCTCCAAATTGACCTGAGCACTTTGTGTTTCACATACAAAAGTACAGAAATCATCTGCACCAATTCTGCACACTGTGACTTCACAGCACATTTTCACATTGAGTTTTTGTGACTTGGAATTTATCAGGGCTAACAAACACATGCTTGTTTGAAATTTCAGGTGGAGCAACACAACCAACAGATTCAGCAGAGTTTCGCTGAGCGGATGGAGGGAGCGTTCAGCAACATGCAGCGCTGTGTTCAGCAGCAAGGAACCAAACACCGTGACATGCTGAGCAGCTACTCGCAGGCCGTCGGTAAGAGTTTTTAAAGCCTCGGTGAGAAAGTCACAAAACAACATACAGATGTTAGTTTCCTTAGAAATGTTTGTCCTGTGGGTGGCAGTGAAGGAAACATGATGTGGTCAATCTGTGATCAAGACATTTCTTAGCAGTCTGGTCTGTAGTTAAAATATTAAATGATGGACACGTTAACAAGCCCATAAGGACTAAAATATTATTTCTTAGCAGGGAAAACTGCAACAACAAGTTCTGGAGTTCTACAGTTCATGTTAAAAGTAAAAGGGAAAATAGAAAATCTGTTCAAGTGTAAAGAGGGGTTTTATTTCTGAGTATGATTAATGTCCACAGAAACTTTTGAGATGGCAAAAGCCAGATAGTTTTAGTCCAGAGATGTGTTTTACCAGCACAGGTTGATGGTGGTGTTCAGAAGAACAGTAAATGTACATTTAAAAAGCATCTTTCTGTACCTCTGCCCCCTTTTTCCTAATACAGACGGTTTGCTTGTGACAAACGAGGCGGCGCTGAAAGGAGCCTTGACCACGGTGGAATCTTTGGTGGGCGGCGTAGGGCAGCTGGTGGCTGGGGGTGTGACTCGCTGTCAGGAGCGAGTGCAGCAGCAGGAGATGGTCTGTCTGCAGGACAAGGAGACTGTGCTGCAGCTGCTGGTGAGTAAAGGACTGTATGCACAGCTGCAGACTCCGTGACAGTCTGTTAAAATCCTGAAGACTTTTACTGTCGGGTCCTAGATTTGACTTTTGTGTCCTTATGTAGGAGGAGCATCGGCAGGACATGGAGGAGGTGTTGGTGGCTCGGACTCTGATGAGTTTATCAGCAGTTAAGGAGCTCAATGAGACTCTGAGAGCCTCCGTGGAGATGCAGCGAGCTCTGGCTGATAAGGTGAATTCATATTAAAATTATATTTATAAGATCTTGGCTTCATTTTTGAGTATTTCATCTTTGTTTATGGTGTTTTTGATCTAGAGTTAAGTATAACAATTTCTACCAATGCTAAAACACCCATTTCATTTATTTCACTGCTTCGTCCACTCAGGTGGAGGCGATGAAGGAGTTTGGAGTGTTTTTCAGTGGCTTGGTTCAGGACCTGGCAGGTCTGCGGGAGTCTGCTGTGCAGGGTCTGACCGCTCTGCAAACTGAACACGACAAGCTGGCAAAACAGATCAGACAGGCACAGGAGAGACATGAGATGGTAAGAGCTGATCTGCACCAAGAGCACGGTGATGGATTCATCTCTGTGGTCGTTTTAATGTTGTTGGTGTTTCACTGTGAGCAGTGGTCTCAACTAAAACGGCCTTGAAATGCTGCGTCAGTACATCAGTACTTTTTATTTTCAGGGTATGAAGCGGACGATCCAGTGTCTGCAGGACCAGTTCAACCTGCTGGTCTTGGAGGCTCAGAAGGACTACACTGACCTGCACTCGACCTCTAAAGCTCTGCAGAAACCTCTGCAGAGCGTCCAGGACCAAATCAGCAGGTGAGTCACAGACCAGGTGGAAAAGTCTTTTCAAGAGCTTCAAACACAAATCAATGTGGTGGAGAATTATCAGCCATTAAATCTGTTACCTTCATGTGCTTCACATTGTCACCATCTGATCTCTCGTGTGCAGTAGTTGCAGTACAGTAGAACATAAGGCCTCGATCCAGGCAGACCTCCTCTCCTCCAACTCCTCCTCCCTCACCTCCTCGCTACGTCTGAACGCCAACGAGAGCTTGCAGACGCTGGAGGAGATGACTGGCTGCACCTCCCACCTCCACAGCTCTGTGTCCGGTAACAACCGACTGATCTTTTCCTCTGATCATTTAAACCTTAAATCCATGTCTGTGGTTCGGTTTACACAACGATATTTTTGATGCGTGGCTGCAGGTCTGGTGGAACGTGACCTTCTCTGGAGCTCCAGAGCCAAGGAGCATGCAGAGACTCAAGCCCAGGAACACCTTTCATTGATGGGGAAGATTTCCACAGAAGTTCAGGCCCTGCATCAGGTAAAAATTACCTTAAGTTTTGTTTTGCTTTTGTCCTTGATGTTAAAATTCTTCACTGCAGTTTAGTGTGTTTACTTAAAGCAATTCTCAACAGAAAATCTACATTTTTATTGTCTGACAGCATCTTTCTCCATAATCTAGGATGGCAGCTTTGGTCAGCAGTTGAGATGCTCATAATTTTTGTACTGATGTAATATATCTGGCAGATACATTTAGTGTCTGGTATATTTCAATGGAACTGCTGAACCACATGATATCCAGAACTACTAAGGTGCTGTGCTCTGTGTGCTGCAGTCAAACAGGAAAGGAGAAATGTGATTTAAAAGAACTACCACGCGTCACAAATTGACTAGAAAGAGACTCAAGACTGCATTAAACGGTCAACAGATTTCATTTCACCATAAATACACAAACACCGACATCCTCCCTCTGTCTTCCAGAGCGTCGAGATGCGCTGCACAGAGCAGCTCCAGACAGCTGAGGAGGAGCTGTCCGGCCGACAGGAGGAGGTGAAACGGGCTCTGCTTGCTGTGCAGAACCAGACCTCCCTGGACCAGACTGTCCTGCACCAGCAGCAGGTCGAGCTCCAAGAACACGTAGAGACAAGCGAATGGCTGGTCCACAGCTTCCTGCAGGATGAGCTGCAGCAGGACGTTCCCACTGGTAAATAAGCTGGGTGTAGTTTCCTGTTTCTCAGTTTTTATGTTGCGGGTGGAAATGGCTTCACTCCAGATTGACTTGTGTGTCTATACAAGTTGTGTGTTTTTTGGGTCACAAACCAGTTCTGCTGTTGCCTTCAGGTACCACCCCTCAGCGACGGGAGTTTGTGTATCCCAGGCAGCTGGCGAAGTCGCGGCCTCGCAGCGAGCTACTGGAGAGTCTGAGGAAGCAGCAGGAGGAGCTGCAGGCTGCCATTGAGGAGGACGAGGACGGGGAGCTGGAGGAGGAGGACAAACAAAGCCAGGTTGACCTCGTGTGTTCTCTCATTTTCAACTTCATTTGTCAGTCAACTACTTGTCCTCCACATAGTTGGATGTAGAACAAATCCTCCAGTAATCAATTCATGTTTTTATTGGATCCAGTTTAAAAGCATTCAGCAATAGTCTTTATAGTCTTTTTGCTTATATGTAGATTGACTTAATTTGTAATGAAAATGAAAAAGGGACTATTTTGGTTAAAAACCCAGAAGGTCTTTTAAAGTGATCAGAATAATTTATTTACAACTTTTCACCATTTTTATCTGTACAGTTTGGTGATGGATTACAACATAAAAACAGATGTTTTGTATGAACCAAACAACAGCAGAGTTTCTGCTGAGATTCAGGGGACATGTTGAGCAGTGGGGACATGACCCTGCTCAGAGTGGTGTAAAACAGGCCTTTAAAAGGTCTTAAATCTGACTTGTTTTAAACCTGCAGAAACCCTGTAAAACAAAAGCCTGGTTTGTTATTTTTGTTTTGTGTCTGCTCCATTTTCACTTTGCTCCTCTTGGTTTTGTCCAGGACTCTCTGGAAGACGAGCTGAGTACTTGTAATGAAAGTTTGGCCACAGAGCCGTCCTTCATCGACGAGAACCTCGTCTTCAACGAGAGTAAACGTGTCCCTTTCTTCAAGGTGAGCAGCTTTTACTCATTTTGTTTTATTGAAGGTTGAAAAATGTCAGTTTGACTAAGATTCATATGAATAATAATTCGTTATTGTTGTATTTGACCTTTTCCAGCAGAAGAAAGGTGGAAAGAAGGAGACAAAGATTCCCTCCAGGGCAAAAGCATCAGATAACGAGACAACACCTCAGAGATCCAGGCTGCCACTCCGCTGTCAGAACTAAAACAGTTTAAAACAATGTTATTACTGTCGAATTCTTTTAATATTGTTAATCACTTTGTCTTCTACATGAATTGACTTGTTTTAGTACTTTTACTCATTGTCTCGACATTTTCAACTTGCTTGTAAAATTAAAGAGATTTATTCTTTGTTTGATACTTTTGTTCCCTTTGATAACATGTACGTAACTCTGAGTGTAACGAGAAGCCCGTTTATTAGCCTGAAAGCTGGACTGGACTGGAGCATGTTTGAAATGAGGAACTAAAATGAAAAGCAACAGGATCTGTCCCAATACAACACTTGTACTATTTATAAATGGGTGACTAAAAGTTTCTGGTGATTTCTAACAGTTGAAGTGCGACTGTGGAGGAGTTTCCAGTTTCATTGGGTCACTAGATATCCTGGGTTGCTGCTTAGTGTTCGTGTTCATCAAGTTCTTCGGTTCTATTTTCCAAGCAGTTTTAACAGTATTTGGATTTTTTTTTTTTTTCTGTTTCCACCAGCTTTGTTTCCAGGTTGATCATCTGTTCCATTTTCGTGAAGAACACCTTGATTATGTTTTGGAGGTCAAAGGTCACTGACTTCATGAATGTTTTATGTCCCAGAAACCTTTGAGAAGTGGCACAAATGTTCCCTTTAGACTCATGCATAAGCTTATTAGAACATGACTTTGCACAGACATGCATGTAAACAACAATCTCTAATTGGAGGTTTACAACTGGAACGCCTCTAACCACATATCACCACTAGTATAAACCAAAGCACCATTCTCATGCATCACACCACTTTAAAACTTTAAAGTAAAAATACACAGTCTGTGTTTTCAGTCATTTACTATTCATAAGTAAATTTCACACATCTCTCCTTCAACTGAACATGCAGCCAAGCAGCTCATCTTATGAATCTTATTAACTAAAACGGACAGTTTATCTCGGCTCATCTACCCAGCGTTATCTCTGCCCATATCAGTTAATCTTATTAAAGCAATAAACAGACTTCATTTTAATTTTAGATGGAAGAACAAGTGTCACTACACTAGGAAAGAAGATATGGTTAAAAGCTATGAGGATGGAGGGGGAAACGTGTGGCTTTAGTGTCATGAGCGGTGTTTTAAAATGGTTAAAGTCTTCTATAAATAATAAAGTCTTTTTGGTATATTATACCTAATCTGACATTTCAAAATTTTGGAGGAATAGACATTTTACTACGTTGTGATTTTGACTAACAGACTACACGTCAAACTCTGATTTTCATCAACAAGTTCTTCTTTTTTGGAAACTGTTGTATAAGCATTTCACACCACATAATACCAGTGTGGAACAACAGATATGTTTCTATCAATAGGAAATCATTATACATGGAGGATCTGTTTTCCAAAGGTGTTTGGGCGATATCACATTTTATAAATGACATAGGTGTTGTGCTACCTTATGAGGAATGTTGTGTTAAATTTAATTCACTGTTCTCCAAGAATGTACAAGAAGTTGACGAAAGCAATACCAGCTCCACTAATATCTATGGTCAGAGAAGATTTGTTGTATTCAAAGGTTCAAATAAGCAAATCCTCTACTAAACAAAAAAAATATGAGCAACAAAACATTATTGAGAGCATTAATAAATTGTGCTGCAAACAAGATTTATCATTGGAGGAACAAATACAACTAAACAAATTTCAATCTCAATTGGACAAACTGTTTTTAGAGAAAGCTAACGGTGCTTATGTTCGTTCAAGAGCCCAGTGGATTGAAGAGGGGGAAAAAACTCTTCCTACTTCTTTAATTTGGAAAAATGGAGACAAGCTAAGAAGAAAATTCAAAAACTGATTATCAAGGGTGTTACAACTGAAGATCAAGACCAAGTAAATGAGGAAATATTACAGTTTTACAGCAACCTTTATAAGTCAAACTATTCAGCGGATAAGGGTACTGTGTTTCTTGGGAAAATTAAATGTTTTATTGGAAGACTGGAGGAAGATTGAAGGATCTTACAGAGGGTGAACTCAGGATTGAGGAGCTGGACAAAGCAATCAAACAAATGCCCAGGGGTAAATCACCAGGAGTTGATGGGTTAACTGTAGAATTTTACTCCTTTTTCTGGAATGATATTACAGTAATGCTTTACAATGCCTGTTTAGAATATAAACAAAGATAAACTTCTATTGGATAATTGGAGACCCATAACCGTTCTGTGCAATGATTATAAATTATTGGCTCATGTTAATGCAAACCGTTTAAATGGGTGTTTGACACATTTAGTGGATGAATATCAGTCGGCTTTTATAAAAGGAAGAAATATACATAATCATATTCGACTGATTCTTGACATGCTTGATAATCATGAGCTAATCAGGGCTGAAAGCTTGGTGTTATTTCTAGACTTTTATAAAACTTTTGATACTGTTGAACATCCTTTTTTGCTTGAAACCTTACATCACCTGGGTTTTGGGAAAAACTTTTGCAATGTAATCAAAATGTTTTACACTAATATCTTTAGCTCCGTTTCCCTTAATCCTGGAATGACCCTTAGGTTTGAGGTGAAGCGAGGTATTCGACAGGGATGCCCAATTTCCCCTAAGCTGTTCATACTGACCACTCAATTACTGGTGCTAATCATCCAAAATGACCCCGATCTACAAGGCATAACCATTTTTGACAAAGAATTCAGAATCAGTCAATTTGCGGACGATACAGCCCTGTTTTTAAAAGACAAATCCATGGTAACTAAAGCTCTCAATTTTATCTCATTATTCTCCCAGGCTTCAGGACTGTGTCTGAATATTAAAATTATTGAATTATTACCTATTCACACATGTTCTGATTCTAATATAGCTTCAATAAGAGTAGAACCAGAAGTTAAATATTTAGGAATAGTGATATATAAGAACATGATCAGAAGAGAAGACACCAACACCTGTAACCGTATTGTTGACATGAAGAGATCTCTTGGAGATCTCTCTCTCATTGAAGGTTTGTCTAAATTAATTTACCCATGTCATTCTCTGTATGTTTCTCCCCAAAACATTAAGAAAGCCAACTCAGTAATTTTTCAATTCCTATGGAAAAATAAAACCCACTATATTAAAAGACCACAGTTAGTTAAAGATTATGATAAGTGTGGTGTTAAAGCCTCAGACTTTGAATCAATGGTAGGAACGTTTAAGATCAGCTGTCTCAGAGCTTGTTTGTCACAATCTAATTCCATGTGGTTTCATATACCCAGATCTATATTTAAAGAATTGGGAGGAATTGAGTTTTTATTAAAATGTGACTTTGAGATTAGTAGAATTCCTGTTAAATTATCTAGTTTCCACAAACAGATCCTTTCTTTCTGGAAAATTATTCCTTTGGCATTAAAGCAGTTAATCTACAACATCATGTTATATTCAGAAGTCAAACCAGCGTTGCCGAACTTAAAAATTGGAAATTATAATCTGAACGATGGTAAATGTAATAATAAGGTTATTACTGCAAATTTTAAATCCATTCTTTTCCATGAGTTTAACTCAGGAAAACATTTGCAAGTTTTTAATGGGGATCAGTCGCTCATGGAAAAGGCTTTTTCTAAATTTGTTAAGTGGCCTGTTTCACCAAAAATTAAAGAAACACATTTCAAGATAATTAATAATATATACCCGGTGGCTGAATTTCTAAAGAGATTTAAATTTGAGGTGGACCTGTGTTCTTTTTGTGATTCAGCCTGTGAAACATTACAGCACTTGTTTTTTTTCATGTCCTGTATCAGCTAATTTTTGGTTTGAAATACACAGCTGGTTATCACTCAAGGTTAAGGATATCCCACAGTTTGACTTATCTCATATTACTTTCTACATGGA
>JAUMHL010000008.1:8832889-8847873 GCA_032362345.1 Sandelia bainsii | reverse complement strand
TGCACTCCTGGTTAGACCTAAACTGCATTTTGTTGCCTTGTACTTGTACATGTGTAATGACAATAAAGTTGAATCTATCTATCTAATCTATCTTCTGATACTTTAAATGTCCTTTTAAATTGAATATAGAGCCAAGTAACATTATAACAAATATCATCATACCATGTGTTGTTGTCAGAAACCCCTCACCTGATTAATACAGTACAGTCAAACACCAGCACACAAGTACATCTTTGAAAGTGAACACAATCATCTTCATTTGTTGCAGGACAATTGGTTTAGACTCACTTAGTTTTAGCATGGTGTTCCTAATAAACTGACAACTGAATGTGTAGTTTTGTGTTTGTGGTTATCTGGTTGTTTCAGAGATCAAATCTGTCATTTTTCTCCTGTTTTTTTTCTTTTTTCTTTAGCATTGATGTTATTTCTGTGTTTATTTTTAGGGACGTTGACCAGTATGACTTTCGCGGTCGGTATCGCCCTCTTTGGAGCTCTGGGCTACTTCATCCAGCCGTGGAGGAGCCTGGCCATTGCAGCCAACTCATCTGGTGTCCTGTTTTTCTTGCTGTCTGTGTGAGTAAAAGTCTCAGATAGATGAGTCACTGCCGGCATCCAGATAAACGAAAAACTAAATATATATATCTTTTTAAAACTAACTGTAAAATATATGTGTTTGAAAAAAGAAAAAAAAAAAAGATTGGGTGCTTTATAGTTAAGGGGCTTTAAGGTGTAATTGTCCCTTTAATGCTCAAGTTCATTCCATTTTTGCATGACATTAAAACCTTAACAAGTGTTCTGGTTGTTAATATATCATTCTATTGTTATGAGCAGATTCTGATAAGTGGCCTGAATATTAAACAGTTTCCATACTTGTGGGAAACAAACACTGAGTAATGTCTCCTCTCCCCTTCTGTCCTGCAGCACTCTTCCAGAGTCTCCTCGTTGGCTGTATTCTCAGGGTCAGACTGAGCGAGCTGAAGAGGTAAATATACTCATACAAGTAAATCTCCGGAAATGCTGTGTGTTTATGTGTAGTTGTAGCCTCACTCTTGTTCACTTTTTGCACAATTATACCACTTATTAAAATGTAGCACTTTTTTTATTTTTTTACTAACACATCGTGATTTGGAGCCACAGCAGTGTGGTGTGAATACTTTTGTAAAAGAGAGATTTAAGTTTTTGATTTTATTCAATTTTCTACAAAATTTTAAATATTTAAAAAAAAAATTTCTATGCAGTAAAAAAGTGAAGCGATGTGTGTTTCTGTCCCAGAAATGTACCTGTGCTCTCCCTCATAATAAGTTTTCCATCCTATTACAGCACATTTTGTTTCTGATCCACAGAGAAAGGTTCAGCTCTACTATGATGCAGCATTTAGTTTTATGTAGTAAATCGCTGCTGGTTGTGATTGCAGATGGAGTAGGTGTCCTCTTCAGCTGCAGCTGCTCAGGCACAAGTATGTATGTTTGCAGCTTGAGTTAGATAACTAGAAGTTGACCTCCTTCTCTCTGGTGTGATGTCAGCATCTGCTGCTGATTAAACTGTAGCTGTGATTTAAAGCCAAGGGGATGATGTGCAGTATCTATGACTGACCATTGCTCTGCTCTGGTTGTTTTGATCCTGTGTGCAACACACTAGTTGAGTGTTAACACAAACTACATGCACCGGTTTGGTGTGCAGTCGTTGGCATGGTTGTGCTGGCTCAGTGTTGTGTAGGAGCTACTGCGTAGAGCTAAATGCCTCCAGAGTTTAGGTGAGTGTTGCCTTCTCTCTGTGCCACTGCAAAGTGATGGAGACACAAGCTGGGTTACAGGTCCGTAATGCTGTCTAATCCTGTTTGAGCAGTTCTGAAAAGCACTCCAGGGGCAGTGTAAGGGTGAGAAATGTTTAATCAACACAATAGCGTTCAGCGTATTTGGCAATAACCTCAATGCACTATAAACTCTGTCCGCTGGAACACGAGCCATTCATTTTCACTGATGCTGTTTCTGCCAACATGGCGGCATAAACACAACTAGTCACATGATGTCTGGGGCTCTACTCACAATCTCCTGATGTATTTGTAATACATCTTTCATATCTGATAGAAACACTGTGGGTTCAACTTCCCTTCTGATGTAATAGAAGAGGTGAAGAGTGGTCTCAGTGTAGCTGCTGTGGCCACATCCAGAGCAGCACAGAATCAACTACAAAATCATTTACCACATCCACAGCTCCTTCCGCCACAGGCCGTGCTTACAGGTACTGCTGCGCACTGTAGCTCAACCTCTTGAGAGGAGGCAGGAGTGTTAAAGGGATCACGTAAAGTGTCACATCATAACCATTCAACTCTCATTCATACCTACAGCACAGGGAGAACATTCCAACTCCACACAGAGAGTTTGTGTATGTCCTGCTGCTTTTTGTGTGTTTGTTTCATATTTGTTCTCTTTTATTCTTTAATCTGTTCTTGGTAAGCTAACACAGAAACACAATCTTTGTATGCTTGCATATTTGGCTAATAAAACAGAATCTGATTCTGAGAAAGACCCGTAATTGGACGTCGATAGTGCCAACCACTGCTAAGAGTCAAACTAAGGTGTGATTGATCAAGCTGTTGTCTAATCCTTCGCTTAACAGTTGTTAGCTTCACAGCTGCTAACTTAACTGAAGCAGATCAGGAGTAGAGAGCTGCCAGCCAGATCCTAGATTTACGATTTTCTACTACTCTAGTACTTGGGCCCTTTCTTTGAAACGAACACACTGTTTTTGCTAAACTCTACACACTAAGCATGGAAGCTCACACCAAACCAGCAAAACATTTTACATCTCTTGAAAAGAAAAACAGTTCCTGCCAAGCTCTTTCTGCATCAATACAGTACACAAACCTTCATTTGAATGAGCACACAAAGCCAACTACACACTGACAGTGTGCAGTACAGTGAACTTAAGTTACATTAAAGTGTTTTCATATGTGTCAGTATGGACAGGAAATGTCTGCTCTGCTTTATCTGAATAAACTGCTCAAATGTCTGTTCCTGCTGTACCTGTCTACCTGTCTCTCAGCAGTCTCCAATAAAAATAACCTATATTAGCAATTGCACAAATAATCAGCAAAGCCAAGTGATGAGTTTTAGCATGTTTTCATGACTGGCTTACCTTCCTCTAGCCTCTTACAGTGCTACGTATGCTTTATAAATCACTGTTAGTGTTTAACTGTAAACAGCAGACAGTGTCCTCGAGTTACAGACTGTTGAATCAGAGGAGAGTCTAGTTTTACATATTTCTTATTCAGTCCAATATTTGTTACCAGTTATCAGATTTTGTAAAGATGCCAGTTCAGCTGGATTCACATCAGTTGTGGTGAGAAATATTTTCAGACTGAGGATCTGTTCACATGTTTACAACTTAAAGGGCTGTTGTTTGACCACAATGCTTTGACACGTGTCAGTGTTACCAAAGGTTAAACTAAATATCTTCTGCACAGCAGGCTACTTGTCTCTATTGTGTAACGCGTATAGTTAGTGAGCAAGTTTTTCTTTATCTTCACTTCCTCTCAAACCAGAATGAATTTGAGCAGCTTTTGTATTTTCTGGATTCTTTTCTTTGACCTCAGTGGAAAATGTTATGAGCACATGCTGTAACACTGTTTTAACCTCAATGCACAACTTGTCATTTCCTGCTATATATCTATAGTTATTATGTTTACATATAGTTTTACACACAGTACATATGTCATTCTAATCAGTTCATTTACATGCACTCAAATAACCTGGTTACAATCAACTTTCTCAAGATGGTTCCTTAACTGTCACATAAACAAGAAAGCTGGTAGGGTTGGGTATTAGAGAAACCTAATCCCCCCGAGACAATGAAAGTGGTGGAGAGCAGCGGCTGGGTGAAAGAAGAGATCATTACATACAGCGATGCCTCCTTGTTTTTATTTGATCAAGTTTGTCCAAAGTCTGAGTAAGACTGAAAGTAACACAAGTGACCTGTGGAGGTTAAAATAAAATTCACATTCCACAGTGAAAAGGTAGAAGAGGCCAGAGGTAGAGGAGAAACCCAGTTAAATGGTTTCAGTAACCTGGTTACTTAAGTGCATGTAAACCCATTCCTCAGTTACTCGTGTTACGTGGTTTCAGCTTATGTGAGAAAGCTGAGAGTAACTTATGTCCATGTAAAAACACATAACAGTAAGTTAACTTAGTTAAGAACTGTCTTAATGGTAAATTATTCATGTTTATCAGTAACTGAACTGGTGTCGTTCTGCTGTGTTCTGATTGGAGGTGCTGCGCTACATGGCGCTGAGGAACGGCAACACTGCCGGCAACCTGATGCTGCAGCGAGTCGGCGCTGCTAAAGCCAGTAACCAAAGCAGGAGGGGCACGGGTGTCCTGCAGCTGGTGATCCATCCGGTCCTCCGTCTGAGGACCATGGTGCTCATGTATGTGTGGTGAGTATCCCACCACAGAAGAAGAGGCAGCAAACGTGCAGGCTTGTGTCTCCCAAAGCTGCAAAAACACAGCAGCATTGATGGTGCTGAAAACCATCACCGCTGCTACCGGTACAGCTTCTTCTGTCGTTTGTATCAGTACTACCAGCACTGCCAGAACTACAAATAACAATGCAGCTGATCTAAAAGTATATCTGCAGCCCTTAACACACCACCAGCTTCTACTTCTGCTCTAGTTGCTAAAGAGTTTTCTGCTATCAGATATGAATTCTTAGGTACTTACCACTGTCCACAGAAGCAACATCTTTTGCGGTTAGCCTGTGCAGGTTTTGTAGCCAAGTGTAAAGTCTCCAGCATGCATGGATACCTACTGACTTATGGTGCCAACATTTTGGTGATGATATTGTGATACGGAATCTCACAAAACTTGCCGCAATTTAAAAAAAAAAAAGAAGAAGTGAGCACAGTATATTGTGTTTGTACTGGCAATAATTTTATTTGCTCAAAATGCAAGAGTAAAACTTCTGCCGTTCTGAGGTTTGTCATAAATTTGATGTCTAATTGGTGAATGTTTGACTGTAGATAATATCTCAGTAGGAGTGATGACAACCAAAAGCTTGATACCTAAAGCATGTAGCATCCTTTAGCCCATCTGAGGTTACAACTGACTGTAGGAATGAGCAGAATGCTTGACTGAATATCTTTCAACATAAGTTAAATAAAGGAAGTTGAATGAACAGATGTTCTAAGGGGCTGAATAACCACAGCATGAGGTTTCTTTTAGTTCAGTCCGACTTTACTGTAGATGTTCCCACATTTCCTGCAGAATTTAATTCTTACAAAGACGTGTGTGTGTGCGCGCTGCAGGTATGCATGCAGTCTGGTGTACTACGGTCTGACTCTGGGGGCCAGTGAGACATCTGGTAACCGCTATGTAAACGTAGCCATGTACGGCCTGGTGGAGCTACCTGCCTACCCGCTCTGCATTTACTTCATTAACAAGCACTGGTGAGAAACACACACGCACAGTAACATGTATGGTTGAGATCATCATATAGTTCACTTGAATATTAGTGCTGTAACAACATTTGTGATTCAGAAAGCATCTGCGCAGTTAGATTTTCATGGCTAAAATTGTCAGTTGCAACAGACCTAAATCATCTGCATCTTCATCTTCTTCTTGATGGGGTGATTGTATCCCACACAACATTGGCCACAAAAGCTTCTCTTTCTATTCTGTTTTTCTTCTGTTTTCTTCTTTTTATGAACTCCATGTCACTAAGTGTAAGAAACATATGTCCTCACACAGAATCTGCACATCTCTGAACGCTGTCTCCTTTCAGCTCTTAACCAGGAAAAACCTCTGAGCTCTCCCACATTTTGGTGGAGCTACGAGTGATTTCATATTTTAGAAATGTTCTTCTACTCCACCAAACATGCATCACTCTGATCAGTTCTGGCCACTGAGGACTGATTTTCTACTCTGAGTTTCTTGATAAACCTTGACCCTGTTGTGCTGATATGTAAATATAGATAATTTGATTACTGTGTTTATGTCTCTGTCATCTTTGTTACTTTTTTAATGCTATAAAAATGTTTAGAAAATGCCAGAAAGGTAGAAAGCACTATAAGGAGTCTTTGTTAAAGCCTCCACAGCTGAGTTGTTGTTTTGTTGTGCAGGGCTGGGAGGAGGAAAAGCATGGCCAGCTTCCTCTGTCTGGCTGGTACCGCCTGTCTCTGCACTATGTTTGTCCCCGAAAACACAGGTGAGACACTGACGCCTCCTTATACATCTGGGCTTCAAAAGTGGGTGACAACACCAACCCCACAGATCCTAAACAATTCAAACTGATAGTTGATCTGTGCTGTAACTGTAGACAGTTGAACTCCTTAAAAAACGTGAACTTCAGCTTTAGATTAACACCAGTTTAGCTTTAATTATTAGTGTTACATACAATCTGCTATTCAGTGTGTTGGAGCTGTAGTTTTCTATCATTGCTGTAATGTTAAGGAATGATTATCGTAGCTAACTTGTGCTCAGTGTGATATTTTTATTTATATATTTATTTTATTGGAATATGAATTTCCACAGTAAATGCAAAGGGAAAACCCTGCAGCATCCCAACAAATAAGATTTGTAAAATGGTAGCTGCTGCTCCTCTGGTGTACTGTAAGAGCTGTGGGCAAATATCCAAACTAAGAGCAAAAAGCATGAATCTTTTACTCCCACTGCATCACCAGGACATTCATGACAACATTTTAGAAATTTTACAGAGGAAAATCCAGAGGAAATTTAGTTTGTGTCAAAGAAAGATAAAAGAGAAGACAATAAAACCACACATTTACAGATCTACACAGTAATAACAGTCAACTTTTGTGTATGTGGTTCTGTGACTATGTGGTTTTGTGGGGGTATTTTCCAGGAGGAAAGTTTGGGGACTTCACTGCTTGCAGGATTCCTCCTGTCACACATGTGGGTGATGCATTGATTAACAGTCAGTGCTGAAGGGGAAGTGGTGAAACTGACGATGAGCTATTACACACTGAAGAAGACGTAGCTGAAATGTTTGTGCTCCACCCTTTCTGTTTTGACTTGTAATTTTGAAATTAATCCAAGAAAAAGGGTGTGGTAAACTCTTTAGCTTTTTTTATATGGACACACCCCCTTTTTTTAAACTTTAGTTAAGCGCTGTGTTCTTTCCCTTTCAGTTTTCTCCTCATGTAAAATGTTCAAATCTTTTGATAACTCAACTTGAACTCTGAGGCTGTTACGGATAATTCATTAATTAAACTTTTATCCTCCTCCTCTCGATCTAACAGCGTAAGTGGAGGAATCCTCCACACTTCTTATCTCATGCTTCCTTTTTTTCATCAAGCTACAGTCACTTCTTCTGCTAAGCAACGGCGTCTGCTTGGTTTAACTGAACACACCCACATTTTCTGTTTCCCTGTGACACGATTGAAACTAAACATGCTCTGCCCCTCCCTTCGGGGACTTTGTTTGCTTGCAGGAGCCTTGTTGAGTGTTACATCATTGGCACTTGTAGGAAAACTGATGGTCAGCGCAGCGTTTAACATCGCCTATGTCTACACCTCTGAGCTCTACCCAACAGTTATCAGGTGAACTGACTCCAGTCTGATCACAGAATCATTCCCACACACGTTCTTTCTCCTAAATGTTCCTTCACAGTGCTTTTCAGTGAAAGAGTCGGTGTTAATAGTTTTATTGATGATTTCAGAAATGCTGGTTTAGGAGTGTGTTCCATGTCCTGCAGAGTTGGAGGAATCCTCGCACCGTTTGTTCCTTCCATGGTAAGAATGGAAGGGAGGGTGTTTGTAGCTTGGTTCACCTCTACACAAAGGCATCATTTGGTATTCACTGATCTCTTAAAATCTGATTTGAATCTGACTTTTTAACATTCTGCGGGATGAGAACTGAGCCCTAGAAGAAAAGAACAAAAGAGAAAGGCATCTAAATAATGAAGGACAAGTGTTCAGCCGAGATTTAAGTCATTTAACATTTTCAGTCCCTCAGACTTTGACTTGTGTTTAAACATAATTTTTTTCAGGGCATTGTAACATTTATTACTGATAAAAGGGCTCAATTCAGTTAACTGTAAAAGGGGAAATACCACAAAATAATTCATGTTTTAACCCGCTCAGTATGACAAAGTCCACTTACTAATGCTATCAGAAGCTTTCAGCCACACCTTGGTTTTTCCTTGGGGGTTAAAGTGACTCAGTTGTCATGTAAAGGTACACAAATAGGAAGTTGACTTTCTGAGTTCACCTGTAACTTAAATCATATTGTGACACCTAGTGGTGGTTTATGTGACTAACAGCTTAAACATTTGAGATTTTAATGTAGAAGCTGTCAGAAGTTAAGATATATTTGATTTTCACTGTAAAGTACATTCAAATTTTTTTCTATTTAGACTTAATTTTTCTGATGTTGCAGTTTAAGTAAAAATGAACTATTAATAGTTTAATGGTTTTCCCACATTACAATATCAGTCTCAGATGTTTTCGTTCAAAGATTCTCTTGGGTTAAATTTCTAAATCCATAATATACAGTACATTATCATATATACAATGTAAATGTATTTATACTAAGGCGCAAAGGATTCAGTAACAATTCAGTGTACAAATGTACAAATTTAAAATACATGTGTTTTGTGTGTGTGTGTGTGTGTGTGTTGCAGCGGGCTCTCCACACCTCCATGCCTTTCACTGTGTTCTGTCTGAGCGGCCTCACTGCAGGCTATCTGGGCCTTCTGCTGCCTGAAACCCTCAACGCACCTGCAGCAGAGACTCTGGATGAGCTCAGCAGCCCGACCCACAGCCGAGTGCTGGAGAGCAAGGTGACATCACATTTCTATGATACATCTATAAACCGTCCTGAAGTGTTTAATGTGTATTTAAAAAAAACCAGAGCTAAGATTCAGATGGTTTTGCCTCATAGATATCAGCTACAGCTATTTGCATGTCATCCATGCACCTGTAACACGTCAGATGCCTTCTGATGGAGAGCGTGCACATTACTAACACAACAAATCCAACTATGTGTGAAAGTTAGGCCACGTTAAGAAAGACGTTATGATGCAGGCGTTTGCACTAAAACAACAGGATCCTGGACACATGTTTGTTTTTTGTTATTGTTTCATGTTTCTGTGAGACAGTGAAATACAGTATAGGAAGTTCCTCCAGTTGGAGGAACAGATTTCATATCACAGCGTCAACTTTTTCAACGATCTCATGGAACGTGTGCGTGCGTGTTTCTGATTGGCTGACAAAGTGTTTTGCACATTGACATGATGTTGCACTGCAGAAAAAGTTGAGCCAGATCCAACTTTTCTTTTTTTTGTCTGCACAAAGCTGCAGCTGTCCTGGCTGTGTTTAAATTTTCTCTTCATCCTTAATCAAATCAGTATTTGCTGTGAACGCCGTTTACCTTTAACAGCACTAGTTCTCCTCAGTGCACTTGCACACTGGTTTTTAAGGTACTCTGCAGGGAGATGGTGGAGATTGTGGGTTCAGTCTGTCTCTTCATGTGATCCCAGACTGACTCCATGACACCAGGGGTGTCTTTTCACTTAGAATTACACTTTTTAATTTAAAAGTATTGCAACTTGCGTGTATGAATTTTCTGTGTGTGTAAAAACTGTGTATGTTTTTACTGTTCACTAGTGTATATTTGAAGCAGTGCAGTTGTCGAGGGTCATGTATAAAAACAGGAATGTCATGCAAAATGAAAACTGCTTTTCAGCAGCAGTTGTGAACCGATGTTCTTGTTCTAGTTCCAGTCACATTCCCAACTCATCATGGTAAAAACTATAAAACTGCACATAGCACTGTAACAATACATATGTGTTTTAATGTCTTAATATGTCTTGTGATGTTTTTATCCTCAGGCTCTTATGTATGAAGATGACAAATGGAAATCAAACCACAAATAAACCAGCGACCTCGGCGCCATCACTAGAGCAGCTCAGCAGAACCAGCGTCCACACATCATGCCTTATGGGAGTGCTGCCTCAAAATGGTGAAATGTTCCTTTAATTATCTTGAAGGACTGATTGCCAAGTTCACTTTTACCTGTGTGAACTGTGACGTTTCACATAGGGCAGCAGCGTAGACGCTGACCAGTGCTCGGCCTGCAGGAAGGAGGCGTTACCGACTGATGTGAAGGTTCCTCCTGTATCCAATTATACAGGAAATCCAGACAGTCGAGCCTCTGCCGTTATTTAATGTTCATGCTCTCTGTGCCTTGTCTGGAGGTAGACAACCAGAAGAGACAGGAAAGTTATGACAGGATACAAATGTGACTTACGTTTCATTCCAGTGGGAAACTGCCAGGGAAGCTGGAAAACACTTGATTTAACGGTTCAGGTCTTTTTCTGTGGCAAAACAGGGGAGTCAGCCGACATGAATGTCCAGCAGGGCACTCAACACACATGCTCAGTGTAATTATGTAAATGGTTCTCCAGATACAGCTAAGTTTGAGGAACACACTGATTGTTAGAAGGAAAAGTGCTCAGTGCAGATGGACCATCATGTTACAGTGCTCTAACAGCCTCGGAGGCAAAAGCAGCATCGGAGGCGAACAGTAACAGTCGCCATCAGCAGGTCTTGATGTTGGCAAAATAAAATTCTTCAGCATTTTCCAAACTGACCACTAGAGGAATTTAAAGGTCAGACTCACAGGCTTTTAGCTCAAACATGTTTGTTTGATTTTATTGTCTGTGCAACAGCTTTCACTCCTCAGTTTTATTCTCTTAGTGTGTTTACGACAGTGGTTGAGACGATGTGCTCAAATGTTTTTGAAAATGGAGAAGTCAGTGATTTAGCGTGTTCACGCCCTTTTTTTGAGTAACCTCAGTTGTCCTTTTCATTGGATCTTTAAGAAACAAATGTTACAGGACGGACTGGATCCAGCAACAGAGGAGTTTGACACTGATGCTCATCCACTGAAACACAGTTAATGTGTCTGAAACCGTTCTGAGCACTGGTGATATGATTAAAAACTCTAATCAAAAGCATTAATAGTTTGCTGCAAACGTCTAAAAGCTGCTGTACATTGAGTTTAGAGTCGAGTGGAGTTTGTGGAAAATGTTTTGTCACTTTCAGTTGTTCAGAAAGACATTTTTATTCTAGTTTCTTTTGACCCACTGGAGATTCTATATCCTTGTTTGTCTGAGGCAGATATTAGGATTTAATTAGGGTGAGAACATTGAATTTGTTATTCAAGTTAAGTTCATAGGTAACAAAGTCAAATATAATGTCAGGCAATTTGCTGCTTAATGAATTAGTCAAATCTTTATTTATCGTTTAACTTGAATCATAATTCTGAAGCACTACAGTCAAAGTCGCAGCCAGGAACTAATGAGTGATTCACTGACAGTGAATTAAATCAGCACGTTTTCACACCCTGTGGGGACTTTGCTTGATGCACGTCTGACTCCTGTGACTGTGTGAAAACATCCGTTTCCGTGTCAGTGGGACCAACAGATGTTTGAATTCACACTCAGCTGTGCGTTGATTCGTTTCTTTATCTGCTCCTATCAAGACGTGTCTGTCTAACTGCAGTCAGATGAATGTATGTCCCACATATAAAATTGCTGGGACATGTGTTTATGAAAAAGCGGAAGAAGCTTTGTAAGAGCTTCTAGTAACTGCAAGATAAAAATAAACCAATTCTCTGTAGTTAGTGTTTATCAAACCATTTGAACTACACTGGCTGAAACATTCACCCAAAGTGGTTTAATGTAAAGACACGTTTTCTATGTGACGACTGAAACGACTGAAGCTGGAAACACTTGACAAACATTGTGCCTTCTTATGTCCTCTCCTCTAACTCTAACAATAAACATACACTTTATGTGGAGTTTTGAGCTGTTAAATAAAGATATTAAGATATTTCAGTGCCATTTTCTTCTCTTTATGTATACAGCCATACTGTTAGTTTGTATTATGTACTCTAGATATGCTTTGTGTATAACCCTTATACTTACATACTATATGTATTTTATTTTTAAATTAACATTACAATTCATCCTATGATGATTATTTCACATCAAGCAGTAAAGGTGAAGAACTCCCATAAGAAGCGGATCAGTGATGTTTCCATTTACTTATTCTGAATTGTTCCATGTCAGCACTGAAGTCAAATCACCACAGACTGGTTTCTTTAAAACGACAGGAGGCATCATCTGCACGTCTAAAGACTGGTTTATGTGCAGCACAAATTCTTCGACCTTGTTTGTACAAAGATGAAACAAAGGTTCTCGTGTGTGTTACAGTTCACAGGCTCAAAAATCGATGGAGCCAACGCTCACCAATGAAGACACAAGAAGTTCAGAACATAAATCAGCTCCAGCACATGCACAGATGACTTCCTCCTGTTTAAAGAAAGGAGCTACCATTTCCCAACTAAAATATGTTGGTTTAACAAACGGGATGTGATCACACAGGTGCGACTACAACAACAAACGTCATGATTTACCATGTTAAAATAATGATACGATGCTAAATATTCCCGTACCTTCTTCTCTGTAAAAATGTTACAGTTTGATATTTGGCTGCTTTTTATCTTGACTTTAACTCAGCTGCTGCTGCAGATACTTTTACTGATTTAAACTGATCATAGTTCATTGTGTATTGATGCAGAGTGCTAAAGAATCAGCTGCCAGTTCACCTGAAAACCCTGGTTTTCTAACCCACAATGCTGAACTGTTTAACAGTTCAGTTAAATGTACATTTGCTATTACACACAACACAAAATAAGAGCCCACAGCTGTGCTGACAGCTACATGTGGCACTGTAACACTACAGAGGCATTAATGTGTCATTAATCCAAGATCAGCTCCTGCTCAGTATTTCTTCTTTTTTCATGTTACAGCTGAAAGACATGGAAAACAGCTACTGTACTGTGTTCACTTTATCAGCAGCCAAGACTTTCTGCACAAAGTGAACGACGTTTGTTTTGCTGTATGTACTTTATTATGTGGAGCATTATTATCTCTTCAACTCATTATTATTACCTTGAAACTTACTCTCCTTGACTGAATATAGAATGTTTCTTTCTTCCTAATTTTGAATATTTGTAAGTGTGAAAGTGTAAAAAACATTGTTTAGCTTTCCTAAAAAAGCTTGTGAAATCCATCCCCTACCTTATTTCTTCCATTAGTGGCATGATCGCTCTAAGAGGTTGCTTAAAAACAGGTTTTTCAAATGAGGAAATTTGACCTTATTAAACAATGAAACGGTAACTTTCACCTCAACAAAAGTTGCTAAACATATTACAGGATGACAATGTCCCAATAACGGATTTATTCCACAGAAAAGGGGAAGAATTTATATGTGGCGACACTTATTGATGTGAGGCTTAAGCCCTCTGTAATAGTGCTGTGAACATGGACAGACACACACAGCTCGTAGCAGCTCTGCTTTTGACAGTGCTGAACTCTGCTCTAACTGAAGATAAACTGATGTACTGTGTGGTTGGTGGGAGCCTGGTTTTAACGCCTCCTGAAGCCTCCACTCAACGTATCACCAGCATCCTGTGGAAACACAACAGTAACCTGCTGGCTGAATGGGTGGAGGGTGAGGTTGATTTGAAGTACTATGGCAGATTTAATGGTCGCACAACCCTGAACACAACCACTGGATGTTTGGAAATCAGCAACGCGACTAAAGCTGACACAGGATTATTTTCAGTGGAGATCAACAACAGGTCTCAGAGCGATCGTTTTGATGCTGAAGTGATTAAGAAGGTGCCCAAGCCTGTAGTACTGGTGTGTACGTCTGCATCAGAGAGCTGCAATCTGACCTGTGATGGAGACACCACAGACACTGGACCTGTCACCTACAGCTGGAAGATGGGAGACGGAGACTGGAAGGAGTCAGAAAAGAGCATCATCATCGACAACACTGAGGAAATACAAAGTGTTGAGACGTTCACCTGCAGGATGAAGAACCCGGTCAGTGAGGAAGAGAGTGAGCCCCACATTAATCCATTCTCACGAAGAAGACGTCCAAACTCAACATGCTGGGTTCGAATCGTATTGATCATCATGACATTGTTGGGAAGCGTGTCGTTTCTGTGGGCTGTCGCCTACTTGTTGTGGAGAAATCGAACGACTCTCACTTCATGTGTGAGTGAAAAGGGTGCTGATCATTAAAACATGTCAGTGCTCCTGTCATGTTAATGTAATTTGTAAGATGACTTTTTAGATGTGATCTAATTGTTTTCAGTGATCATTACTAATCACTTATGTATTCCTGAACATTCAGCTACTCTTCCATGTGTATAAATATTTTTTTATCTATTTTCCTGCTTTTGCATTTTGCAGTAGTGCAGTGTTGGTCCAGTCTGAGAGTAGATTCATTTTAAGTCAAACCTACGCTTGTCTCTTAGTGTGCATTTTGTGCCTCTGTATTTTAGTTTCATAATCAGTCGAATGTGCTTGTGTTGCATTATTTCTCCATGAGGGGAAGTGAAAGTATGAAAAACATGGAACCACTATGGAGCAACCTCTTGGACCAGAAAAAGAGAACAAATAAGACAATAGTCTCTCAGTTGCTTGTTGGTTCGTGGACATGGAGACATTGTGTTTGTGGCTCCCTGCAGTGCTGTTGTTGACAGCACCAGGCTCTGTCCTAGCTCTATCCCAACACTGGACTACTCTGACACTTTTGGTAAGAAGCAATTTCATCATGCCAAAAAAAAAAAGAAATGAGTCTGGACCTCAGAAGGAGGATAGTAGATGCTCATCGTGAGGGTGAAGGCTACACTGCCATTCACAAACGTTTCACGGTGTCTAGAACAGCTGTACGATGCATCATTGCAAGGCACCAGGAGACAAATTCTGTTGCAAACAAACCTGGGAGTGGCCGTAAGCGCAAGACTTCAAAAACTTTGGAGAGAAAAATAATCAGAGATGTCAACAAGGATCCCCGGGTCTCTGCAAAGATGATTGTTGCTCAGCTGGCCCCTTCTGGAGTTGATGTGTCAAGGAAGACAGTTGTGAGAGCTCTTCATCGCGGAGGA
>JAUMHL010000008.1:8818889-8828962 GCA_032362345.1 Sandelia bainsii | reverse complement strand
TATGGTCATTTCCATGGAAATATTAAGTGTTTTGTGTGATTTCATCAGGGGGGCTAATAATTCTGACCTCAACTGTATAAAACAGTTTAAACTGAACATTATCAACTTCATGAAGGAGGATTAATTATAAATCTGTTGGATTAAACTGTGTGTTTAGTTTACTGTAGCTCTTCTAGGTGATGTCCGATGATCAGTGTGGAAAGTAACTAAGTACATTTATAAGTACATTTACCCAAATGCTCTGTACTTACACATGCTCTACACGTTATTCTGAAAAGGGCCTTTCTGATTCTAATTGTTTTTTATCTGTGGTTATGAACACAATTTTGAATGTAGGACTTTAACTTCTGAACTATGCTGCTCATTTTAATCACCCAGCAGAGGTGGTATTTAGTTTCATACTCAGTTTAATGTGCTTGTGTGAAATCATTTCATTATTAAGAGCTTCAGTGAAGTTAACATCACAGGAAAGAAATGTTGCTCTGTGGAAACTAAAAGACCACAAAAAGAGAACAAATATTCTCCTCTCAAATGAAGAACTCAGTAAGTGAGGAAGCCCACATTAATCTGCTCTTCCAAAACAGACTCACACAGACTCTGGACTAAAGTTTTAGTGAATGTCTTGAAATCTTTGGCAGTTATCGTACTGTCTGAGGCTGGTGTCTACAGTTGTTTAGTGTGGAGACAATGAGGAACTTTCTGTTGATGGTTACACGGCTCCAGTAACATCAAATATTCAAGGCGCAGTAGGTTTTTCTTTTACAGTAGTGTTGCTGCATGACTTCATGTTCAGGTCTGATTTTGTACTTTAATAAACTTTTAATATTTGACTTTTACAAGTAATTTAAATCCCCTCAAGACATGTCTGATATGCTTGTTCCATAAAAATCAGTTCAGTGACGTATATATATATATATATATATATATACACGTATGAGGTGAGTATATGAATATTTTTCATTTTAAACATTTCACTTCCAGAGAGAATACAGCGTGTGTCAGACATTAGTAATAGACAGTTCTGCATGTGTGCACAGAGCAGATTTTCAGCTTCCACATCACAGTTGTTTAAGTTGCCTGTTGATGACCCAAATCATCACAGGTCATGCCGTAAACTCAGATTTGAGATGAACACAGAGAAAATTTCCACTTTCAGGAGATATGTTTGAGAACAGCCATACGCAGCTGCAGCAGAAACACCACAACTATATTTTCAGATCAGCTAAAATCACTCACTGATCTCTTCAGATGCTAGTAAAATGCACAACTTCACATTTGTGTTCTGTAATTTTCTGTCGCATATGTGAGTGAAATGCTCCCAGTGTAGGCTGCAGGTGTGTCTGCAGACATTTTTGATTAACTGGCCAACATGACAGTAGAGATGAGC
Organism: Sandelia bainsii; assembly: GCA_032362345.1. Lineage (NCBI taxonomy): Eukaryota > Metazoa > Chordata > Actinopteri > Anabantiformes > Anabantidae > Sandelia > Sandelia bainsii. The sequence continues at coordinate 8,827,575 of JAUMHL010000008.1, read as the reverse complement.
TGATAAACATCAGAGGAGCTGTGAAGGTGTGTGGTGAAGAACTGTCACTTCTCATTTTTGTTGATGTGAGACAAGTTTGTGGTTTATGATGCTGCTGCTTTTAGATAGACACAACCACTGGACGTGTGGAAATCAAAATGATGACTAAAAATGACAAAGGGCTGTATTCAGTGGATGTCAACAACAGGTTCCAGGATGATCGTTACAATGTTAAAGTGGTCAACAAGGTGCCCAAACCTACAGTATCTGTAAAACCACTGAGATGTAACCCAACCATGGACAGCTGTAAACTGACCTGTGATGGAGACACCACAGAGGCTGAACCTGTCACCTACAGCTGGAAGATGGGAGACGGAAAGTGGAAGGAGTCAGAAAAAGACCTCACTAACACTGAGGAAATACAACGTGTTAAAACTTTCTCCTGCAGGATGAAGAACATAGTCAATGAGGAAGAGAGTGAGCCCAACAGTAATCCATTCATTGGATTGGATTCAGCTCCAGACAGCAGACACTGGATCTGTGTTGTATGGACTGGAACGAAATCTCTTGGAACGTGTTACTTTCAGGGGCTGTTGTCTACTTGCTGTGGCGAAAACGAGAGATTTTATGTCCATGTAAAAGTGGATCTGCTGATGATAAATCAGCTCAAAGTGAATAATCTTCAAAACATGACAGTACTAAACAAAATATGAAGTAAGAGTTCATGTTTACATCTGACTTCAAGATGAACCACAACACTTTAACTCTCATCTTTGGCGTTTACATTTGTTCTTTTATCTATCATCATTTAGCTTGTTGTCTCATTTTGTTTTGCTCCTGGAGTTAATAGAGTTAATAGACTGCACATATAAAGTCTTAAAAATAAATTCTAATTCTTATTGTAGAATTTATGAAACAAATAAAATGTTGCTTCATTGTTGTTTGTAATGTTTTTACCACTGTGCTGTAACCCATTAATAACTGTAACCCGTTAATATGGGTAATATAATATATACTGACAAACTGTGAACATTTTCTCTACACTGACTTATACTACTGATATTTTCTATACATGTACTTTTACTTTTTATTACATTTAATTTGTATTGCACGACTTTTGCTTGAAATGGGGTACTGATGAGCCACAACATTAGTACCACCTGGTGCAGGACAAATGTGGAGTATCTGTTATAAAGTATTTTTTTTACTGAGTACCTGTCAACCAAACCCTGCTCAGTATTTATTCTTTTTTCATGTTACAGCTGCACATACTGAGTGAGAATTAAACTCTGGGACTGGACACTATAATGCATAATATAATAAAATATAATAAATATCATAAACCAATAGCATAATATACAATATAAATAATAATAATAATAATATAAAAAAAGGTTGTTCTGCAAAATTGTTAGCATTATTTTAGCATATTTCTGGTGTTTTACATTTATTTTGACAGCAATACATTTGAATCTGATGAAGTGATGAAGCCTTCTGGACCTTCCCCTGGCAGAAGGCTTCATAAGAACTGAAAGGTGAAACGTTTTTCAAGAACTTAAAAACAAGTCCAGTTGCAACTGAACAGCAATGTTTGAGATTGTTCAAGGAATATCTTATAAATTAAATATAAATGACCTTAAGAAATCAGTAAAATCTGTATATAAAACGTAGAGGAACAATAACAACAATAAAGTAAATAAATAATAAAACATAAATAAACGTTCCTCTTATACTGTCCGTACTTATTCTATTGACATTACACTGCTGCAGTTACACGGAGTGACCGGAAGATGTCGCTGTGGATCCTTCAGCGAATCAAAACATAGCGAGCAAGGTGGAGGGGGCCATGACGTCATTGTTGGGGTATTTTCAAGATGGCGCTGGACTGTGGCCGGGACGCCGCCGCAGCCTGTTAACTGTAGAGGGATTTAATTAATCTTCTGCCCGGCGGCGACGTTTACTTCGAAACACGGTGATAAAATTGTTGTTTTAGACACTGAAAATGATCATGTTACACCCGGTGAATGTCAGGTAACGTTACAGAATCCCTGGCTAAAATGCTAGCCCCTTCCTCCGAGAACAACAAAACCTGCTGCTGCTGCCGCGGAGCTCGACCGACGGGGCAGGAGGACTCGTCGCAGGATTTTATGCCCGGGGCCGAGGCTCGCTTGGCGGACTGAGTGGTCATGGAAAAGGAGAACGGAGGGTCGTTTTCCGTCGACTTGAACGAAAACGAAGAAGGAGGAGGAGGAGGAGAGGGGAAAGCGGGCCAGACGCCGTACATAGCGCTGAAGGACCGCAGCATAGCGCTGCTATCGGGTGTCAGCGGGGGTCAGGAAGCTGGGAAGACTCATGTTTATGTGACCGGTAATGGGAGGAATGTAAACAGAGACGCCCCGGTACAACCGCCCCCACACGACAGGGAGATAATGTTGAAACTGGTCGCGGCTAGGGGGTACTTCCCCGCACAGGTGGCTGACAGATGTGTGGTTTCGGGGGGTTGTGGCGACCACGGCAGCTTGAACGGATTTACTGAGTCATTCGGTCAGGATGAACCGACGATGGTTGGGCTGGGAGGAGGAAGAGGTGGAGAAGGAGAAGGAGGAGGGCTCGGCTTCGCAGGGATCAGAGCCGCTTCCTGTCCAGCTGTGCTCCGGGGTCGTGTTTCAGCGGAGACGGGCCGACAGATGCGGCAGCACCCTGCGGGGGACAGCGGAGAGGAGACCCCGGATTGTGACGACGTTACCCCGGGAAAAGAGGCGACGGGCGGCGGTGCAGTCACCAGGACTTCTATCCCCCCCAGCAGGGAGAAGCACCAGCGGAACTGCACTTGCGCCTCATGTCCAGGTGTAAACATGCCCAACGGGGATGTTGGCGGCCACAAAGCGGATATCACTTATTGTAATCAGACAGGATTGTTTTCCAGCCCATTACTGGACCAGAGACTCGGTTTATCCGACGTAGACAGCGAGGAAGTGAAAGTAGCCAACGGTGGTTTACACATAGTGAACACGACCAGAGCATCATGTGACCGGTCAGACTCTGGCTGGTCAACCGAAGACAACACCGACATTCATTCAGACCTGCAGGCGAGGAAAGAAAGGGGAGCTGGGTGTGGTGTTTGTGGAAACGACCAATGCGATTGCAGCGGGCAGTTTGTGTCTCAGTGCACGGGGGAGGATGCGCCATCTGCGGCTGAGCTCCCTCCCCCGGCCACCTCCAAGGACCCACTCACCCCGGGATCAAGTGCCAAACTCTCATCACCCTGCCCTTCAACTCTCTCCAACCTGAACGGTGACAGCCCGCTCTCAGAACCCAACACCAGGTATGATGATGATGAGGAGGAGGAGGACTTCAGTGACCTCAGTTTACCTGTGAGGCCTCAGAGTTTGAGGACTAACCCGAACATCGTAGTGTCCCTGAGCTGTGATGCCACCCCGTTGTCTCCAGAAGGTGATGGGGGCTTTTATTTTGGAGGTGAAGGGTATGAAGAGGAGTTTCGAAACGTTTTGGAAGCGGGTCGCAGGCAGAGCGCCCCGGACAAACTGCCAGACCTGGCCGAACAGACAGACGGCTCGGACTCCAAACTGATGCCAAAGAGGTTCGGCATCGCTGATTTCTTCACCAGGTAACATGAGTGATGTCTTTCACCTGCATATCACTAAACACTAAAGCTGCAAGTGCTCCAGTGTGTGTCTTGAACTTAAATAGTACATTTAAACAGTGACCAACATCTATTATTAGTTTTATAATGATGTCGAACAGAAAACATTTCTTTCAGCACAGATTTAGCCTTCAGAAATACACAAGTACAAGTGCTGGTAGCAAACTCCACACACAATAGATTTTGACGTGGCTTTTGGCAGGTGACATTGTTTGCAGTTAAAATGAGGAGCTGTGTTTGGTTTGAGTCTTTGCATTGTGTGTTGTCAGGGCTGCTGAAAGCTGTGGTCACAGCAGAATTGATGGAGAAATGTGTACTTGGATGCTGTGTCAAGCAGCAGAGAGCGGTGGAAATCACATGCACAGTTACAGGCCTAAGCCTCTGAAGCTGTCAGGTTTAAAAAAACAATCAACATGAAGAAAACCCCAATAAGAAATATAGAATAGTGTGTATATACACTTTTATGTCAAATATTTAATTGTTGTGACTCCTTGAACTCTCTACCACCATGCAACATCCCTCGTAGTCTTCTGCATCTATTATTTTACCATAAACAAGAACATAAACACTCAAAACTTCCTAAAGGACTGGTAAACCCCGGCTTACTAAAGGTTGACCTCTCCAAAGCTGGTTGTAGTTGCTCAGCTGCGGGATCGTGGCCCAGCGTAGCATGTATTACTAACGACACGAATCTCAATGAATGTGTTCTGTCTGTTGACATTTCGTAGGTGGTGTAAAAGTGCAGCAGTGAGCTATGGATTAGCCCCAAGACTGCAACTAACAATCATTGTCATTGTCCATCAATCTGTCAACTATTTCCTTGATTAAACGATTAACCAGTCTATCTATAATGTGTACAAAAACTGAAACATATCTGTTAAAGGTGATCGCTTCAAATTATTTATCATTTAGCAACTAATCAGATTCTCCTGCAGAAGTCTGTGTTCACTTTGTTGTTCTTAATCCCTCACAATGGAAACGGAAACCGGTTTATCTCAAAGATGGGGATAATTAGATGTGCACTGAAGTTAGCACTTTGCTTTGTCCACTGCAAAACAGTTTATTTTTCTCCAACTCATCAAAGGTCAGAGATGCCATGGGTTAATCCTATATTTCACATCGAAGAGGATGTTAGCTGACTGAACTGACCATTTGACTTATATTTGAGTCATTTCATAGAATCTCTGACTCCTGCAGCTGTGTAATAGCGTCCATGTTGATCATGCCCCAGTTATGTACATGTGCAGTAAGTGATACTGCAGTGTTCAGTGAGCATTGACTCAGTGCAGCCTGCTTCCTCCGGCACTAGCCCACATTCACTGCTCCCTCTGCTGCTCTGCTTTCTATTTCTGAGGCTAATTGGACCATCTGGCCGATTCATCACATCACGTAACCTCCGCACAGCTGCCATGGTGCAGCAGAGATGTTGCGACTGTCTGCTTGTCATGCATGAGAAACAGAAGATATTTTCAGTTCCTGAAAAGTTGATATTTTATTTTAGTTTTCAGATCACATTTGAAAAGCCACACCCAGAGTTGGTTTGTTAAATATATCATTATTACATCTGATGAAAGGTTTCACCTCCTACGTTGGTCTCAGTGTTTCCAGTTACACTGTCAGCAAAGAGGGACACATATTTTTTTTTACTGAAGATCCAGGGATAAATACTAAAAATATATAAATCCACATTAAGTGGTATCAGACCTCTTGCTCTCAGCTCACTACAAACACAGTTTTATGCTTCATGTAGGGTTGAGTGTCTTCAGACTGACACACTGACACCAGGCAGACTTTACAGAAATCAGAAGAGGGTGAAGCGGGTTGATGGAGAAGATGAGAGCGGTGGCGGCGGTGGCGGCAGCAGCATAAAGGCTGAGAGGTTAGCTGATAACTGCAGGGCTGAAGCTGCAGCAGGGAGAGTTCAGATGACAAGAAGCCCAGAAGCAAAGACAGATCTACATTTACATGGTTGGGTCAAGTGGGACGACAGACGAGCTTCTGACAACGGCTTCAACAGTTTTAGTGTTGACTGAAAATGCTGATGATGAGGCCTACAGTTCATTACAAAACCTGTTTAGATCATGCTTCACAAATTAGCATTTGTATTGTGTTGTACTGTGTACTCAGGGAGGCTTCACTGCACTAAATACCACATGTTCTTGTAAAAGACATACGAGGAAGTGAAAGAGGCTAAGTGAAGGGTTCAGTGGAGACACCAGTGCAGCTCAGAGCCAGAGGGGTAGATTTCCCTCTGTTTGATTATCAGAGCAGTGAAATCTTGTCTGACTGGCAGGTATAGGAGAACCTCTGTTTGTTAAATCTCCATCTGTGTGTTCTGGACGCGAGCCTCAGCAGCTGGCTCAAATGTCACGGCATCTCAGAGGAAATCCAGACAGACGGAGAGGAACGCGGAGGAGAAAACAGCCCTGCTGGAAAAGCTCCACGCTGGCTGTTTGGTTCACAGCGCTGAGTGCGGGTCAGGGAGGGTCAGTAAAAGGGAAAATCAAACCCACACATAAAAAAAAAGTACAAGCAGGAATGTTACTTTACTTTTCAGATATTCACATCCAGTATTTGTGTTTTGTGTTAACGTTATGACTTTTATGCAGAGTTTGACTGTTTTAAGGTCTCATGGTTCAGTCTATATGTAAAATAATGGATTGAAACTATCAGCAGTCACTTTGACACTTTAGGTGTACTGTAGGTTTTATTTGAGGCAATAATTTCTACACATTCAATAATTTGCTTAAATGACAAAATGATACTCTCTGGTAGAAACCTGTTCTGCTTTGGCCCCCATAATTCCTTCGGTTTGTTTCTGCTCTCTTACACACACTTCATGCAGGGGAATCAAATACTGTGGTTAATTGTTGTGTTACTGCTCAGACCCCTGACCCCAAACAAACAAACACACACACACACACTCATACACTCACACAGTACCTGTTGCATTGCATTCATGGCGTCTTTCTTGCTCTACTGAACAAAACAAGAGCCACAGTGTGATGTCTTTTTAAATGTGCAGCTGCAGGTGTCTGACTCCACCGGGAGAACAAGGCAGCTTCTGATCTGAAGAACAGTTTGATGTAACCGGCACAAAGTGAAGCGTTGTTTTATTTTTCTCATACTGGAGTATGAATAGTGACGATCTGACCTGTTGCATGTACTAATACTGCTAGTAGCTCTTTTTCATCATTTCCAAAAGGCAGATGCATCTTTTCATTGACAGGTTTGTAGAACCTGATGCACAGGTTCAGTGTTTGAGCATTTATAGTTTCAGGTTTTCACCAAAAAGTAAATGTTATGTAGATTAGAGGTCAGTTGAGTGAGGAGAAACAGCCTCCAGTAGGAAAAAACAGAGCACATGGATCTAACATTTAGAAAACAAGTTCCTCTTTTCTGTTTCTGTTGTCGTTTCACTACAACTGCAACATTTTTCCAAACAATGTGTCTCACAACTCATCAGTTTCTGTTCAGCTTCAGAATTTAAACCAGTACAACATCTCTTGATGGTTGCACTGGAGCAATGCAAAGACGTTATGCTGCGCTAAATCTTTACACAATATTAACATTTTATAGAATAAACCATTAAACAAAGCAAAGAAATCAACTTCATCTTCACTTCATCTTTATTGATAAAGCACATTCAGAGAGCCAAACCACAGATGTGCAGTACAGAAAAAACTCTGATGTGATTAGCCAACAATACAGTGAAAACAGCAGTAGTGACCACAGAAGAAAACCAGAGAGACACAGAAGGACATTTAGCAGACAAAGCAGATTGAAAGCAAGTTTATTACTGCTTCCAATAATAAACGAAGGGAACAGTAGAAAGAAAGCAGCAGAATCACAAAATACTACACAGTGGTTCTTCTTGGAAAAGCAACACATTTTCTGAAAAGACATTTCCTACTTCTTTAAAATGATTTTAACTGAAATGTTCATGTAATATGGTTCATGTCGTATCCAGTGGTGGTTTGCAGAAAAAACATTTCCATTAAATTAAGACCACAGAGGAAGAGGAAAGAAGAATAAGTGCAATTACGATGTATTACAATCAATCAGGAAACATTTCCTCAGCTGATGGATCATTTTAAATGTTTTTTTATTTTTTATTAAAACCTCTCATCATGATGATTCAGTGCTTCTTTCAGTCATATCTCATTGTAAGTTGATTGTAAGTGGAGTGTTTGAGGATTTCACAGGAACCTTTCACTATATTTTATAGACAAAGCAATTAACTTAGAAAACAACCAACAGAATAATGACTGATACGACAGACGTGGTTGTTTGCTGCCTTGTTTCTGACACTGCTCTGGTTTCTTACATAGAGTGAAGAAACTTGACCCTTCAGAGAGGGAGAATAATATTTGCTTGATGGTCTGCTTGGCCTGCAGTGTGTGTGTGTGCGCGCTCTTGTTCTTATCCGCAGCTCCACTTCCTTGTCATTATTCGTGCCGTTCCTTCTCTCTTTCTCTTCCCACCAGCTGACCAGCAGGCGCTTCCACTGAAACAAATGTAAAACTGTCAATCTGGCAGCTTTTCTCTCCAGCTTCGTGTCAAAAACTGCTGAAGCTGCAAAGCTGTGGTCAGAGTGGTGATTAGGAGTAATTCACCACATTACGTCTGCACTGTTTGGAGCTTCATTTCCTCCTTTATTTGTTTGAGGAACTGAATTATTTTTCCACAGTTTTTGACTGTGAGGATGCTGAAATGTCTGACTGAGCAGCATATTATCTGTGTTACTGTGAAGGTCTTGTTTCCCTAAAACAGGCTGGTAATACTTTCTCTAATTCCTTAATAATTTCCTAGAAAGTTTCCAGTGAAGAACTATGTAGTTGGGGATTAATTTTGGTTAGGTTAGGTTAGGTTGGGTTACTTTTATTGACTCTCTCAGGAGAAACTGGAGCAAGGAAAGTTACTGCACACACAATATAACCATCACATGATGGCAGTAGACACACACACATATATATATATATACACTACTCACAAAAAGTTAGGGATATTTGGCTTTCGGGTGAAATTTATGGAAAACGTAAA
>JAUMHL010000008.1:8774305-8818789 GCA_032362345.1 Sandelia bainsii | reverse complement strand
GTGCATTTTAGGTTCATCCTGAAATTTCACCCGAAAGCCGAATATCCCTAACTTTTTGTGAGTAGTGTATATATACAAAAAACAATTAAATAGTAATTCAGAAGAATAAAAAAACATCAAATTGATCGCAGTCAGATTCCACCAAGCATACTACTCCTAACACACACACACAAATACAACATCTGAAACCTCAGCTGTCTCTGATGTTTCCCATCACTCTGTCCATCCCCAAGAAGACCCTCATTAACAAATTTAACCGACCAAGGAACAAATTAATATTTATAACGATTGTGCTTGCAGGATGGAACCCTGTACCTCCTTCCAGAGTTCATCATCACATACTGAGAACTCAGCACGTGAGTTGAATCAGATAGATCCTGTTGATCTGCTGAATAACGGACTGCTCAAAAATAGCCTGCAAAGTCTGAGGTGTAAATCCTCCCAACTAGTTATTCCATAACACACGATGGGCTCTGTAGTTTAGAAAATTAATATAATAATACTACATACACCAAAACACCTGGTGGATTCTAGCACAGATCCTTATCATTATGGAAACTAACCTGTCTAAAAGCATTTCCCTGTATGATAGGAGAACTGTGATCTCCAACTGAGGTGTAATCAATCACCATTTCCTGAGTTTGTTCCTCACACCAGCCCACCAACCGGTCCACTTCAGCTTTATGACTGCGGATGCTAGAATCCTTTGTAATTAGACTGACTATAACAGTGTGATCTGAAAATGTCACAACAGATTGATTTGGTTGAGAGCTCACACAGTCATTTGTGTACAATAAACAAGAAGGGTGAGCTAACACGTCCTTGGGGAGCCCCTGTATTACTTACATCTATATCAGAAAGAGCTGAATTCATATTGACTTGTCGAAGCCTGTTTGATAAAAATGAATAGTACCACTTAATCAAAAAAGGATTCACCTTTTTTCGAGTTGTCAGGTTTTGAGTTTCATTGGGACCTGCAGGGCGTGCACAGTTTTCTGGATCAAAGTTTTCCTCTTGTCGGTTTTGAAACGTCTCGTTTAATGTTATGATTCAAGTCTTCCTGTGTGGGGACAGTTTCCTGCAGCGATCGTATCATCAGAATTAAAGTTGGACAAAAAAGGGAGAGTGTGCAGTGTCAGTGTGTATTAGATAGTGAGGTTGTTGTGACTCGTTAGAGAAAGTATGGAAGAAAAAAAAAGTAAAATATATTTTAATGTAATTTTTATTCTGCACCAGATGCTCCACTTCACTCCAATTCACACATAAGCAACGGAAATCAGCTTTTCGTTCTGTCTCTCTTTCAGGAGCCTGTTTTCTAGGAAATCCAAAGAACCCAAGGCGGCAACCCATAATGCATCAGGGTGGCGACTGTTTGGAAAGACAGCAGCCAGAGAGGGTGATCCAACTAAAGACGCCGCCTCCGCATTGTCCATTCAACAGGTGGGCACCTTAAACACACACGTGCACACACCGTCACCATCATCCTGTCGAGAATGGGAACATTTTCTTTACTTATGTCTGAATGGAGAAGTGAAGTTAGAAGAGTTTTGTGCGGGTTAACTTTTTGCACAGACAGTGTGAGGTGACAGAGGGAGAAGTTCAAGTCTTGGAAGGACATGAACTTTCCTGGTTGAGTCATCGGTGCAGAAGATGAACAGTGTTAGAGAAAATCTGGTTCTTTGTGGACAGAAAACCTAAAGGATAAAAGTTAATTATGACTCCCAGGGTCCATTCCACGAAGAAGCACCAGTCATTTAGCTGCATAAATTAAAGAACTTATATATATTTACAATGAAATAAAACTTTCAGGCTGTCAGACAAAACATTTGAAGCCATCATTGGATTAGACATTTTTCTGATTTCCCGAATCATCCGTTTAATTGATGAAGTCAAACAAAGATGGAAGGATGGATTTTTGTTGCAGCTTTACAGTGAATCATATCAAAGAACATGCTGGGGAGCATTTTTATATGTATTTTATAAACAGCTGAATATAAAATCCAGATGCTGCAGAGGCCTGAACTTACTGCTGTGTGGTTGAACATAGAAATTAAAGCCTACACATTCAGTGAGGTGCAGTGTGTCATCAGCCCTGTGAGATGTTTGTTTAGTTGGCCTGATGCTCCACAGGCTCCGGGAGCTAACGCTGTGTCTGTTTACATACAACATGGTGGCTGGAGTGAGACTTACTGCGTGTGTATGTGAGTGTATGTGGTTGCTAGGCAACTTGCACCGCCTGCAGCTGAGGATGCAGATAGTTATCGCTACCCCTTCACAGACACACACACACACAATTCACCCCTCTGTCCCCCACTCCCTGCATTGTATAAGAGCAGGGAGCAGTGACGCACACAGACACACACAGCACAGAGATCCTCTCTGACCACTGAGAGCAGGTGATGTCCTAGTCAAACTCTCTTTGCAGCAGCAGCTTCCTTCTTGCTGATTGATTTTAATTAGTTGAGGTTTGATTTTTTTGACAGTGAAAACTGTCAAGCAGCATCTTCTGAATCTTCAGCTGCAGGCCTTGGTACAGCCCCATTCTGCTAACGTACCCATGAGCAAGATGCCACATGAATAGGTTTGCTGTTTGTGTGACCTCTCACAGACGCCGTCAGCCTGTGCACTCTCTCTGCTTACATGATGGCAGCCAGAGTCAGATGATTCATCAGGAAAAGGAGCCGGCCAGATGTGGTTTGGCTTCAGCTGGTTGACACGTCAGACACAGAATTGTTGAAGAAGAAGAGGAGCAGGAGGTGGAGGAGGGGTGGGGGGGCTGACTTCACTGAAAACTCTTCCCTTGAATTCAGTTTGTGCAGAAATAGCTGAGGGACAAGCAGCAATTACTGCCAAACGAAATGATCATCCTGTCATTGTGATCATGTGTAGTAATCCTCGTTATCAGTCTCCATGGTGATGGGGGTAAATCCACACATTTACCAACTCTTCTGCTGACAGAAGATTACATATCCTGTCATAAAAATAAAACAAACATTTGGCAAAAGAAAGTTTTTTTTAAGTTCCATTTTTTCCTACTGCTCACTAGTCTTTCTGCAGCACCTTATTTTTTAACTAATTCATGAACACTTGCTCGTTTCTTCAACTTTCTTCATCCACACTCACTCGCTTCCTATTTGGGTTTTATTGTGACAAATAATTTAAGAAAACATTGCAGCTGAAAATGCATCTTTTGCTATTTGAAAACTGCAGTATTGATTTGTAAAGAACTAGTTGTTCAGTCCTACTTTGGACTGCATCTGTTTTTCATAGTTTATTTTAAAGCCTCACACTTCTTATGAAGGAAAGTCTTTTTTTGGCAGTAAACAGTTATATATATATTCCACATGACACAAACAAAAGAAATAGTTTTGTGTGGAAGTATTTGTACAGACAAACTGCAACTACACAGAGCCGTGACCTTGACCCCCACCCCACACCTTTGTGTGCAACCGGAGCAGACCTTATCACCCATACCAGTGTTGGACCTAATGTGTCTGTATCTCTGCAGCCAGGGTCAACATCAGGTCTAGTACACTGCACACAGTGGTGTGTATGCTTTCATAATAACGTATGTTCAGTTTGTGTTTTTTGTTTTAGCGGTATGGTAATCTGGTTTGGTACTGTAGCTCATGAGTTCTGTGTACACTGATTTGTCACAGGGAGGGAATCTTTTTATTTATGAGAAATCTGTGCACAGAAAGTATCATCCATCTCACATCCCTGACAAAGAAATAGAGCATTTAGCTTCTGGCTTCATTAAAAAACACTGAAATGCTGTATTGTTGGATCTTTACAGTATAGTAGGATCTTTATAGTACGGTCTATGCTACTCCATGGTTTTACTGGTGAACATGCTGTATTCTGGTACAATGTGTAATATAATACTGGTTTTACTAGTCATATTGCTTTTTACTGTTCCATAAACTTTGACTTCTATCTTATCTTACTGACATGTAATGACAATTGTTTAAATGTTGTAGATTTAACTTGTGTAGTTGTGATCTTTCCCTCGACTTGCCTTTTCTACCGTTAATCAGTAATCCTTACAGAACATTGACAGTACTTGTTCCTGAAGCTCTGCAAATCATGTTTAAGTCTACTTGGAAATCATAGGATAAGTCACATGATTTACATACACACACTTTCACTTCATGTTCAGAATCAGAGAGGGAGCTCTGTCTCCCTCTGCTGACGAAGCTCAGAAATCGCTTCATAAAAGGTTGCTTGTCTCATTGACCCACAGCTGTGAATAAAAAGTTTATTGTGCAGGCTCCACAAGCACACACACACACACACACACACACACCACATCACTGCTCTGACTGTTAGACATGGCCACAAACATTGGCATTCATCAAGCAGCCTGGATAAGCTGCATGCAAATTGCACACGTGCTCGGAAACAAAGCTCACAATGCATACGTGCTTGTCAGCTTTGATGGTGGCATGTGCAAGTGCAGATGGAGATTTTATAGCTGAAGTATTATTAAAGATATTATTTTAACAGCACCTAACAAAATCTTATCACAAAGTTCTTGTCAGTAGCTGTTCTGGAGCTTTCGGTTGAATCACACAATCAGACAAGGTTTGCAGAGTTGTTGTGGAATTGTAGATGTTTAAGTTACAATTATTCTGGGCACTTTAGAGAGTTGGTTCAGTTGGCTTAAAAGTCTAGATTAAAATTTCACTAGTATTCACCAAGTAGTTTATCTGGAAGAAGGTAATTTGAACGACTACAATTCCATGACAACTGGGTAAACATTGGCTGGGGAAGGCCATGTGACAGAAATGAGGGGCCTTTTGGTAAGTTTTTGACAATTATATGAAAAATTAACGTCACATATACATATAGCTATCATGTGCTAACATACAGGCTGACGTGGTTATATCTTAGATTGTTGAAGGTTTCATTGAGATATATTAAGGACAGAAAACCCCTGGATCATGTTCCAGATACAGCTGCAGTCTGATATTATCTAAGAGAGGAGCAGGATTTCACCTTTTTGTAACAGCCTCTTTCATTCACATTAACTAGTGTCCAGAAGAGGAGCAGGTGAAGGATTCAGGTGTGCCCTCATGTCCTCAGCGTCCACTGGCTGCAGGGAGGAGGAAGAACCTGGAGTTTGAGCCTCTATCCACCACAGCCCTGATCCTGGAGGACCGACCAGCGTGAGTACCACGTGGAGCTAAAACATCATCTGTCAGTGGCCCAGTCTGAAAAAATGTTCTTTTAATGACTACGTACTAATTCAAGTTTGGTGGCAAATTAAAGGAAAATCCCTGAATGCTTCACCCCTGTTGTTAAGGGATCCAGTTACTCTAAGTACTAAGTTGTTCTGTTTATCCTATGAGGAAACATTTTTGTCATGACGTGATTGTCATTTCAGATTTTAGGTTCTCAGTAGTCAATAAGCAACAATGAGCACCTGATGAGAGCTGTAGGAGGAAGAGAAATCACCATCGCACACAGACAGACCAACTAACAGTGGCTGAAAGGTGGAGAATTACAAACTGTCTGATCCTCTGTCTTCCCTTCCTTCAGGAACCTACCTGCTAAATCTATGGAGGAGACTCAGAGACACAAACTGGAGTATGAGGAAATGGTGGCAGGAGCCAAGAGGAGAGGTAGACACACACACACGCACCAACATAGAATTAATTGTAACTTAAAAGCCAACTCTTAAATATTCTCACTATAACAGTTTCAAACTAAAATTGTTCCTCACTCACACACACACACCGTACTCCTGAGTGCTCATTGTTTCCAGGGGCTGTAATTACTCTCTTTACCTCACTTGCCAAAAAACAGCAAAGATTGTCTTGGCAAGAAATAGTTTGTACTGGTGGAAACATTTTTCATGTTTAAACAAAGTCATTGTTCTGCTTTGATGTGATTGGCTCAGGCTCAGGCAGATAAACTTACAGAAGTCAGCAGGGACAAAGATAGTCCATCTCAATATGCACCTCTGTCTGTCTCAGAGTTGAAAGAAGCACAGAAGAAGAAGCGTCAGATGAAGGAGAGACACAGGCAGGAGGACAGCATCTCCAACGCAATGGTCATCTGGAACACCGACATCCTGCCACACTGGGACACCATGTACGTCTCCACATCTTTGTGTTTGTGTGTCTGTGAGCCGTGAGTTTGTGCAGCACAGTTATGTAGCTCATTGTGTGACTGTGTATTTGTGTAGGAAGGGTACAAGGCGGGTAAGGGAGCTCTGGTGGCAGGGGCTTCCTCCCAGTGTCAGGGGAAGAGTGTGGAGCCTCGCCATCGGCAATGAGCTTAACATCACACCAGGTACAAACGCATTATATACAAAACTCTTTGGATTGAAACAGTGTCTGTTTACATGTGTGATGTTAGAGCTGTATGACAGCCAGGCTGGGTGGGTGGTGTCGTATCAAAGTTAAAACCTGATTTATGGATGTTTTTCTGTCTCCTGCTGCAGAGCAGACAGAAAGTTGACACTTACAGTCCTAATGTATTTCTCTCTTATTGCAGAGCTGTATGAGATCTTCCTGTCCAGAGCCAAAGAGAAGTGGAGGAGTTACAGTGAAACTAGTTCAGTCAATGACAGCGAGAGTGGTAAGAGATAGGACTAATCTGAACATTAAAACTCTCAACAAGTCACTGGTAAAGTTATAATTTTATATATTAATATTTAGATCTGAAACTGGTCTGTTAAGTGTGAACCTATCATGTTAAAAACACAGGTACAACACACAGTCCATTGGCACTGAAACCACACGTTGCAATGTTTTCTTGTGTGTTAGATGGAGGAGCATCTCTGGCTGACAGAGAGTCCAGTCTCGACCTCATCAAACTGGACATTTCCAGAACCTTCCCCGCTCTCTTCATCTTCCAGAAGGTAAGAGAAACGTCTGTTCACATTTTCACTTCACTTTACTTTCTAACTTTGTGTGACTGTTCCTCTTATTCTCCTGTATCTTTATTATTTCTTTCTGCAGGGTGGCCCTTACCACGACCTCCTCCACAGTGTACTTGGGGCTTACACCTGTTACAGACCTGACATTGGCTATGTAAGTTTCCTTTTTCTCCTCCCCTCAAAGTGATAAAATTGAGATTTAGTTAAATTCGTACAGTATAAATTGCAGCACACAAGGAGGGGTCTAGATCATCTTTATTAATAATTTTATTAATAATTATACATGATTACAAAAATTCCAAAATGTTAAATTTCTAAACACAAACAGTCATATAGAAACTGCTATAGAAATAAAACGGTCCAAAAATTCCTATAAGAGGTTGGATTTCCAGTTAAAACTCACTAACAATTTGTTATTCCCTCAAGAATACCGTTATCGGTTCTTCGAAACATTTAATTTGAAAGTAAAGATAACGTCACTGCTACAAAACACGCACTAAATCTCACCCACCATCCTTCAGAGCTGCTATTGCATCTGTGCTTGTGGTGTTTCAGGTTCAGGGCATGTCGTTCATCGCTGCTGTGCTGATCCTCAACCTAGAGGAAGCTGAAGCTTTCATCACCTTCGCCAACCTGCTCAATAAACCCTGTCAGATGGCCTTCTTCAGAGTCGACCATGAACTGGTTTGTTTCTTTGCTCAGTCTATTCAACTTAAGTCAGTTTACCTCATCAGATCGGTGTTGACTCCCTCTTGTCTCTTCTGTTTCCTCTGTATCAGATGTTGAAGTATTTTGCAGCTTTTGAAGTTTTCTTTGAGGAGAATCTGCCTCGTCTCTTCAGCCACTTCCAAACCAACGGTCTGACCCCCGACCTCTATCTGATCGACTGGTGAGCCATCAGACATTCACCGTCTGTCCAATGCACTGTGGAGACAATCCTACAATTATATTAATATTTTGGATTCAGATCCAGGAAGAGAATGTGGATGTACAGCTAGAGAAGTAGAGTGATACAGAAAGGTAGAGCAGTAGAAAGCGGTAGATAAATGTAGAAAGCAGTAGAGAGAAATAGTGTGGGGGTGTTAGAGGTAAACAAATTACCTGTAAAAGTCAAAACACAGAACGAGCTCTACTGACATTTAAAATGAGACATTAGTTACAACCAACAAAAGTTACAGTCACACAAAAAAAAACCCGTCTTACACACAAGGTAGTAAACACACAATCAAACTCATTGAATGGCAGCTTTTCCTTTAGTTGTTTGCATATTTCTCAGAATAAATATGATTTTTTTTTTTTTTTTTTTACCTATTTCCATCCAGGATATTCACCCTGTACAGTAAGTCCCTCCCTCTGGACGTGGCGTGTCGTGTGTGGGACATCTTCTGTCGGGATGGGGAGGAGAGTTTGTTTCGAACGGGACTGGGCATCTTGCGCCTGTACGAGGACATCCTGCTGCAGATGGACTTCATCCACATCGCTCAGTTCCTCACACGCCTGCCGGACGACCTGGAGCCGCACACGCTCTTTACTGCCATGGCCAATACACACATGATCAGCAAAAACCGCCGCTGGGCTCAGGTCAGCATCAGAGCAAAGTTAGTCCTGTCTGATATTCTGAACCTCTGACGTGAGAAGCAGAGATTATAGGTAGTTTTCTGTTTTCTTTCAGGTGTTTTCTGCATTAATGAAGGATGGAATTAAAGAGATGGACAAAAATAACAGCCCAGCTCTGAGAAGCTAACACTAACTAACCGTGACACTAATGCCACCTGTCTTCAAACTAATGTCAAACGCCAGCCGTGAAGGTGGAAGCTGCGAGGCTTGAAGTGAACACAAATGAAGGTGGGAGCTGATGTCTCACGAGCGGAGCTTTAAACTGAAGACGCAGCTCCAGCGTTTCCTCAAACCTGTGCTGGGACCAGAGCGGGAAACCAAAGTGGTTTGATGAAGTATTGTCAGTATTTCACTGGAGAGGTGATGTTTTGCGTGTTTTACCAGCTTACTAAACGTGAAAAATTAATATTGACTCTTAGATTGTGTTACTTCCCCTGTGATGATCCAGGCCAGCGTCTGGTCTGTGATAACTCTGTCTCGAGTTTGGGACTTAAACACCACTAACACCGAGCGTTATGCCCTGTGTAATTCTCAAAGACTCCAGATCAAATTTTTGGTGCTAATGATTTTCTAAAGGTTTCCAGAAACACCTCGGTTGTGTGATCATAAATGTTGGTCATTGTGGTTTTGGTTTCACACTATTATTCGTTTGCTGCGTTTTGAGCTGGAACCAGGCCTCTGGATCTGAAGATGATGGAACTCTGCACTAGCTTGGCTGATGCATCGATGAACTGATTAATTAGCCTCCCACTCGAATGTGGAAGCTGTTTAAAATGCTCATCTGTAGACAGAAATGCATTGTGGGATGTCAAAGCGTCAGTGAGTCTTAACACAGAACAAGTCAGGCATCTTAAACAAATGATACGTCTCATCAGTGATGCTCAGAGTATTTAGTGTTTTCGATGTTTTTACAGGAAATTCATTTTTCCACTAGGGTAAACAAGTCTTTTCTACACGTGTTAAATACTTTTAAAATATTAATCTTAAACTGTTAAAGATGATGTAAGAAAACCAGTGAAGGTGGATGTGAAAAATCACAGCTGCTGTTGGTGTTTAACCAGCCAGATTTTTTTAAAGATGTTTTAGGAAAAGAAGGTCTCTAACCTGTGCATCAGCTGGTTCTACATCAACAGTGAGGTGTTGATTTTTCTGTTCACTGGGTCAGAAATATCCGTGGATAATTGCTGAACCACTGAGCCAACAGCAAATGAAGAGTGGGGAGTGGGGGGGACATCGCAGCTTTTAATCAGTGTTTCAAGGAGTCGAGCACTTTACATACGCAGCACCGAGGCTGGACGCACAAAATACTCTCGGACAACTACACAGAACAACTCACTGTTTTGACTCACCTCTGTCAATCAAACGAGGCTGCCAAATTTAGAGCAGATTGGAAAGATGTAGGGGAGTGGTTAAAGATGCAAAATACTGGAGCAGCAACTTTTAGGAGGCTTTTCAGTCTTTGCGGCACAATTTTCTTTCCACTTGTTGCAGAGTGAAGTTTATACTGATGAATGACTTAAACAAATGTCTGCATACGTTTATGCAGTTTCCTAATAACTTAATTCCCCCAGGAATAAAGTTGATTTTAACTGCACACATGCACTGACAGCAGAGTCTCTGTGACGTCCTCTATGACTAAACATGACAACATTTGAGGAAGTTTAAGACAGACACACAATTCTATCCAAACTTTCCTCCATTGTCTTCAGTGTCCATGAGCACAATTACATCCTAAAGACATGATTTATAAAGCCTGTTAGAATGTATTTTTATAATTAATTCTGCAGCTACTTTAAGGTGATTTATTGACCTTCTAGAAAAAGTATATTCACACAGAAACGTATTATTAGTTAGTGTGAATAGTTATTGATTAATCAGCTTAATATTTTCTCAATTAATTGTTCAATCTAAAAAAACAAAAAACAAAGTCAAGTTTTCAAATTAGAGCTGCAATAATTTGTTGATTCATTTGTTGATCTATTAGTAATAATAACAACAACTGGAAACTATTTTGTAATTGATTTATTGTTGGTCCCTACAATTGAAATGAGATTTTCTGATTCCTTTTAGCCTGGTAAACGTGTTACTGGAGGTTTTAGACGTTTGAAGAAGCCACCTTAGGAAACTGGGATAAATATTTTCTCTATTTAAAGACATTTTTGTAGAACTAAGATCTGTTGAGAGAATAGTCATCAGATTAATCAGTGGTGAAAAATAATTGTCACTTTCTCGTTTTGTTCAAACTTCAACCTAAACCTAAAATCGCAGCAAATCTTTGAGCGTTGAACCATCATATTATTGGTATTTTTGCTTAAAAATGATGAGAGTAGCTGCAGATTAAAGGTTTTTAAAGCCTGAACAATTAACAACAAAATCAGTCAAATATTCGTCACATTGATTTGATTGTTTCCTTCAAAGTAAAAGTTTGAAATAGCAAACAGAAGTTCTGCAGGTGTTACCATCACGTGCACTCAGATGTTGTCATGTGTGTGAGTATAAGTTACAGCAGCTGTGGTCTGTCTCCCTTTCTTAGATGAACGACCTGCTGAAGTGCTTTACACCACCTCCACCTCCGTCACTTTGTTAAACACTTACACTATGAATGTTCACGTTCAGCGTTTCATCCCTGCCCCTCGCTCCACACACAAACACAAACACTACTGATGAAGAACACGTTCGACTGCAGCTTTAAGTGCTTGTTAAAGCAGAAAACTCACAGACCTGGAGGAAAAGAGAGGAAGGGAGAAAGGAGACGGGGTTAGATGTGTAAGAACACAACTACATATTAAAGAGTTTTTCTGCATCAAACCAGTCTAACGTCACATAAAACCAGAAACCAGTGTTTGTGTCCAGTCTGCATCAGTGTTGCGTTGGGGGCAAAACGCACTCTCCGGCTGTGTTGTTTGTGTTGATGTTTGTATGAAAAAGAAGAGACAGTTATAACATTTCTGAGCAATTCAGGAAGTTAACTAAAGAAGTGTTTTCAAAGTAAAACTTAACCGATTAAGCGCTCAACAATAAGAGACTGGAAGTTAGGTCGGATGCTAAATTCAGTTTTCCTGCACTGAACCTGAAGAAAACAGCAGGACTTCATAACACATGCATCAGCCAGTGCACATGTTCCAAGAGCATCAGCTGAACGTGCAGGACGACGAAAATCTGCTGTTTCATTTGCATCGGTTTCTCTGTTAGAAACAGCACTTTGTGATTCATTTAAAACCCTGTTAACCAGCAGCTCCAGTGAATCTGCACACACACGCACACACATACACAGCTGTTTCTAATGAGTCAGAAGTCTGAAAAAAGCACTTTGTGAACACAAGCGTTTGTTTTACAGATACACTAATTTCACTGTAATCCTGCTCAACAAGACAAACTCGATTAACTGTTAATGAAATCATTTCCCATCATTAATCTGTGGTATCCTACCACTGAATCCTGTTTTTTTTACACACCTGTGAGTTTGGGGCGACACAGAGTCAGCAGCCTGATGTGTTTGTACAGTTTGTTCCTCATCTCACCTGTTTCACCTCAAAAACAAGACCTGAAACAAAAGAGACGGTGTCAGCCACAGGTGCATCGGTCTGTTTAACATCTAACCAAAATGAAAATTATACTAAAGCTACAAGTTTAACACAACTTTCCCCAGAGATGTAGCTAAGTACATTTACTCAAGTACTGTACTTGAAGTGCAATTGTGAAATACTTGTACTTTGTTACTTTTACTCCACTACATTTATTTAACAGCTTTAGTTACTTTGTGAAGATGAAGATTCTTATAAAAATAGAATCAACTATTTTATTATAATGGTTTAAAGTGTCAGAACATAAATTAGCTCCACATTTACCAGCTGCTGTTTTTATTTCTGCTTTGACCCTTTTTTTAAAATAAATGACTATAACTTTTATTTATCTGATTTTTCACCTTTCAAAATGTTTTGAACAAATCTGGACTGGACTCGTGTATTCATCTTATAATCAACGTACAATTCAGTAGTGTTTCGAATACATTGTTGTCTTAGTGGAGTACTTGTACTTTAAAATTTAGAGTGTGCATTTGGCACTTCTACTTGTAGTGAAGTACTTTTAGGCATGTACTTGCACTTTTACTTGAGTATTGAGTTTTTGTACTTTCACCACCTCTGGTTTGTTCACTCCTCCACAGACTCAAAGTGCAGTAAATCTGATCGTGGATTTGATCAGTTCATTGTTCGCTCGTCTCACCTCGCTCCAGATTAAATATTCACACAGCCGCAGAAGAGAGATGAGATTAACGTAACCCGCCCACACTCGCTCCATGGATTTACATTATCTTCTGTTATGTTTTATACTTTCATGTAAATTCATTTAGGGTTGTTTTTTTTTTTGTATGTGTTTTGTCAAATTTCAGTGTACAGTTTTGTTTCCTCATGATGCCTTACAGGTGATGTAAATATAATTTACTATACTGGCCACTAGTTAAATGTGTAAATAAATATCTCAGCAACCTAACGTCTGTCTGTTCTTTAAATGTCAACTGAAGAGGGAATCAGAGTTTTCACGTTAAGTCACTGAAGATGCAACAGAAACCTTTGGAATATGTTAGTAAGTGGACGTTGAAATGCATTTCATGTTCTAGTAAATCACGCACATCCACAGCTTCTACATAATATGAAACCTACATTTCTACAGTTTTAGAACCAATTCTCTTACATCCTTTGATGAAATGATTCCACATAACTAGAAGAATTTTAGTTGCTAAATTAAAATAATGAATAATAAAATATTACCTCCTGGTTCACTCACTTTTTTCAGGTGCATTTGACCTAATGAGTTACTTTGCGGATTAATATAAAATATAACAGATTACAATATTTATAGGACTGTATGGGCCAGAATCTGGTGATATGATACAGGATTATACAGACAGACACAATATCACAATACTCAAGTGTATGAATCATTTCTTACTTAGGTTAAATCTTTACAAAATACCCAGCAGTACATAAATACAAGCTGCAACATTAACATGTTATTAACAATAATCCAGTTATTATATTTAATAATTTATTCTGTAAAATTAGTACTACTGCTTTTGGTGCTTTCCATGCTCATGCTTTTGAACTTCTACATTTCTCCACTGTGATATTGGCTTTTACATAAGTAAACTTCTACCAATGGATCAAGAAAAATACCTCAATCATATATTTTTATACTTACTGCTATTAGTCACTGTAACATTTATTTAAATAATCTTAATCAAAGGTGCTTCACGGTTAAATAGTTTAATAAACCGAGTATAAGAATTTCAGAACAAATAAACGTTTTTCATTATTGACACAGATTATTGTTATTGCTTTATTTTACACATTTTTATTTGACTTTTGCAGACATATTTATGAGGAGTGCAGCGTCTAGTTGGCTTCTACAAAAACATGAGCTTAACATGGCCCTGTACAGCCCTCGCTGTCTCAGGAGGGCACGCAGCATCTTACGGGACTGCACACACCCAGGACACCGGGTGTTTAAGCTGCTGCCCTCTGGCAGGAGATTCAGGTTGCTGAGTTCACAGCTTTTACAACAGGGCTACCTCTTCGGACAGTGGGCTGTGCATGCGCAGTGAACAATATCTAGACCGTTTAAATTTGATTGCATTGTTTTTATTGTGATTACTACATTTCAGCATCGACCTGTGACAGTATTCCAATGTCGTTGTACTATTGTACAAAGTAGGATTGTGCAATGAGAGCAATAAAGAGTTATCTAGTCTTATGTTAACATTCATCGTTCTGTGCAAAACAAAAAAGAATCCGTTGTCCTGGCTGAGATTTATTTGCAGATTGAGTCTCTCCCTCCTTTTTGGGAAACACTGCTGTACACAGTTCAGACCACCAGATGGAGCCAGAGGTCCGGTTTTAATGTGACACCTTCACTCTTCATCTAACTCTGACCTGGCAGAATAACACCGTCCTCCCTGATGATTTCGGACTCCGGGCCTCCAGGTGGTTGATAACAGTAGCATTAAGTTTAAATAATGTAACTGTCCACACAGAAAACAGTGGAACCTTTGAGAATATACTAAACTAAACTAAACTAATCACTATCAGGCTGATATCTTTTTGTTTAATAACCATTATCTGGTTTCTTCCACGATCACACAATATTGTTAACAACCAACAACTTGTCCCCAGAGACTTTTTTCTCACACAAAGGCTCATGGGAGTCGTAGTTGTTTTACCACTTTAAACGGTTTTAACTATGTTAAAAATAAATGTCGTACAGTGCATCTGTAGATTTTAATTTTTAATTTTTTAGAAAGAAAACTTTGTTTCTGTTGAGAGTTTACGTGCAATTTATTTCTTTAATAGCAGCACATCAGCTCTGCAGTAACAGCTTTTTGTTACAGCTGCAGTCCTGTCATGTCTTTGGTTCTGGGTGCGAGTCACAGTGTGTAAAGCAAAAGATTTGATTTCACGAGTGAACTGCTGTGGTCTGATCCTCCCGTCAGTGAACTTCAGTCACAGCAGTGCAGATAAGCAGCGACCACACTCAGGGATCTCAGGTATTTCCGACGCCTGCGGTGGGACTGGGGTGAAGCCGCGAGGGGCCTCCCGCCACATCTGAGCAAGGGGAAGAATCTGTGGAGGTATTTGGCAGCAGTCTGGGGGCTTTCCTGTGGAGGTGGGGCCGGAGGGAGAGAAGGAGCGCGGTGCCGGGGGCCTCTGGGATACCACAGCAGGAGGCGGAGAGGCCGTGGTCAGGACAAAAGAGACTGCAGGAGAGGAATGGATGAGAGTTTAAAAAGGAGGAAAGAGGAGGAAAAGCACCAGCAGCAACTAAATCTGCAAAAAACTGTACACTGAAAAATAATAAAAATAATTCAAATGTCTGATCAATTAGCTACAGTGTCGATGCAACCTGTCCAACAGGGGACGACCACTACTACTACTACTACTACTACTACTACTACTTTGTTTCCTCTAGTTCATCTAAAATGGCCCAAAACAAATTAAAAACACTAATATCTTAAATAATATTATTAATAATAATAATAATAATAATAATTTGCCTGAAAACTAAGTTGAAACTAAATGGGAGTTTAGTTTAGTCCTGGTAATTTTCCATTTTGAAAAATTATTTTACAAAAGTATGAAAAGGTTTCATTTCCTTTTGATATTGTACTTAACCAATCAAATAGAGCATAATTATTTATAATTATTTTAAATACAGTTACATCCTAAACTCAAACTTATTTACATTTTCCTTCTGTTTTGGGCAGTGTAGTTTTTTGAAACTTTGTGATATTGATAACTACAGACACGGGAAGGACAAGTAAGTAAATCAGTTTGTAACTTTTAAAAGAGCGTAAGAACAGACAGGAGATTTAAAAAACAACAACCACACACTAACAGGAGGAGGGGCAGAGCAGACGATGGGTCAACACGGTGTTTCCAGTCCCCGGGGACGTCTGGTGGGTCTGGATGACTGGATCACTCATCTCTCTTCCTGCACTCTCATCTCTCCCTGTGCTCCTCCACTCATCACTCCGTCACCACGACACATGTGGTTTCAGTCCACATTAACTCTGCAGGCTGGTTAACGACCACAACATTTACAGGTAAAAATCACCTGCATCGTTAAAGCCGGTTTAACTTTAAGGTAACGATTCTTA
The DNA here is from genome assembly GCA_032362345.1 of Sandelia bainsii. Classification (NCBI taxonomy): domain Eukaryota; kingdom Metazoa; phylum Chordata; class Actinopteri; order Anabantiformes; family Anabantidae; genus Sandelia; species Sandelia bainsii. The sequence continues at coordinate 8,802,635 of JAUMHL010000008.1, read as the reverse complement.
GCTGCAGAAAAAAGGTGAGTTAATTGGATTAATTAGTTCAGAGTCTGCTTTTCTGATTTAATCTAACTGAACGTAAAAAAAGCTGAACTTCAGTGACACTGACAAACAGATAGAGACTGAATTAACAACACATGAGAATTTTAACTCAAACAACGCATGTGAGTAATGTGTTGTGTGAACTCAGCAGCTCATTCATGAAACTCGACATTTTGAATCAAAAGTCGAGTTAACAAGTTAAATAAAACATATTTAAATAAGGTAAATGTGTTTTTCACTTATTCAGTAAAATTAGCAACCGGTTATTACATATACAGACTGTACAAAATGTGAAACTACCCCAAATGACTTGACCTTTATAATTATATTAAAACAAACTGTTTATTTTCATTTGATAATGTAAAGAAATACGTTCTGTTTTTCTTGTGCAACACAGCACAACTATTCTTTAGAGACATTCGTCATGCTGAGCATGTGCGTGTGTCAGTGTCACACACCGACTAAGGAGATGACAGGAACCCAAATATCAGATTTGAATTTTCAACAACATGATGATTAATTTTGACGTTTAATTTTTTTTAACAGGATTTTATCTGATCTGTTATTTAATAACACAAACAAGCACTCTTCCTGTTCCCCCTCGTCCAGTTGATTTCCATATGACCTCTTCACAAAACAGGAAAAGGAAAGTCTTTCAAACACACATCACCTTAGCTTTTATCATGACAAGAGTTTTGCATGAGTAATACACCGACTGGTGGATCATTCGCTTGTGCCGACTTCACATGCCGCAGTACAAACACACAGAGGATTAACTGAAAATCCTGATGCTTTGACATGTAGTCAGAGTGACGCACAACATGCAGGAAACAATACAAAGGTCACACCTGACACATATAAAGGTGATTAGCTGATTGTTTTATCACAGGTGACAAGATCTTTTCCCTCACAATATTTTTGTGCATCTATATGCACAACTATAGAAAACTGAGAAATTAAAACACAAGACTGAGGATGTGGTGTGTTTTAAGTAGTTATTTTTACAAGTATGAAGAGCTATGGTGCAGGACAGGCAGAATACTAGTGATTAAGATTGATTAACTGTAGGTTTATGTCCTTGTGACATTTGCTCAAACTTTTTCTCAAACACCATCAACAGGTCGACATTTATGGTTTTCAGGAAAATACCCTGACAATAAATTGCCTTCACTTAATATGTTTAATATGTTAATTTATAGGATGACACTGTAAAAAGAGTTGTTTTTTAAAGGAAATTTACCATAAAAAATACTTATATTTGCCATTTTTTGTTTTACCTGTAAATTATATTAAATTCGTTTGTAAATATATGTTTCGTAAAATTTGAGTAAAAATGTGTAGTTTTACACTACAAGAATCAGTTTATTTACATGGTTGTGCCGTTTTTAAATGGTTTTGAATGTAAAATTACTATACTACCCTTACATTACTAGTTACTGTTAAATTACGGTAAAATATCAACATCTAACATCTTATCCAGATATACAGGGTCATGTGTGTGGTGGTAGCTGCTGGTCTGGTAACTAGAAAAAGTTGATGTAAGAATTGCAAATTTAAATTTCTTGCGATTTCTTTTATTTTACTTTCATAGAAAACTGTAGGTTTGCTGTCGCATGCTGTTTATAGATGGAATAATTTGACTGTAATTGAAAAATGCCAAACATTTAAATCGCAAAATCCAACTTTATTTTTCAGCAATTTTTTTTTTTTTTTTACAATTTAGAAATGTTTTCATAATGGTGCACATCTGTAATTCTATCGAAGTTAGGCTGTAAAATCACAGTGAGAAGATAAGGAAAAAAACTAATTTTCAATGGAAACTTACCATAAAATAACATTTTGTATTTTACTGTAATTTCACGGTAACTGCTGCTGCTGTTTTATCCATTGTTTTTACGATTGTATTTTATTTTTTACAGTGTATCTTTGCGGATAATGTTTCGTACAGTCAGGTCAAACGTTCAACCTCCAAAACGCAACATTCACATCAGCCTCAGCTGAATTTTATGTTGAAGCACTAATGAGCGTCAGTGTGCTGAACCATGATGGCGAACATAGTGAACACCTTCTAAACATTAGCGTCATTGTCATTCAGAGCATGTTAACATGCTGTTGTTAGTCCAAGTACACCCTCACACTGCTGACATATAGTGTTACTTAAAAAGAGTTGGGAGTTTCCCACCTGTGGAAAAGTTCAAACCATGAGCAGCAGCAGAAACTCACATCAGAGCTGGTTTCCCATTAGGTCAGTGGTCACCCCAAGAGGCCAATTCTCTTTAGCTTCCTTTCACTCCTTACACACCAAATACCGCCGGGTCAGACAGAGGGAACGCCACTAGGCGCCGAGTTGCAATTAGACACCATTATATAAAGGCATATTCAGATAACAGGGGCACCAATGAGGTCAGTACGTGCCTTTTGTTATGGGATTAATGAGATTTTTAATAAAACAAAAAATGCCTCCTTTCTTATTGTAATGACCTAATGAGTGTGCCGGTGGCGCTGGGCCATGTTGGTGGGAAAGTGCCGCGGTGGTACCCGTCTCTTGGTGGCCCCCTCCTTCACTTCATCCCTCTGTCCTTTCCCTGCACCTGCATTTCCCCCCCACCAGTCCTGCCCTGTGCTTTCCAGACCCCCTCCTCACAGTGTTTGTATTCAAAACTAGGAACCAAACAAGTGTTTAATTACCATAAAATGCTATCGGCATTTAGCCCTCTGACACGATGAATGGCAACATAGAGCTCATTGAGGTTATCAACAAGGGGACCACTGGTCAATTGGGTCATTGATTTGGATTGTTTGACAGACCCAGAGCCAAGGCCGCAGGAGCAAGCAAAGTTCAAAAATCCCCCTCAGTTGAATTGAGAAGTTTGTCACAGAATCTGTTGGAAGGGGCTGTCAGGAGTGATTAGGGGGCATGAAAGGGCTCAGCGATCAAACGGGGCCTGTCCCAACGCTGCACATTTAATTAGAATTTGCATGTCTTTGTTCCTGACCCTTCAGCAGGCATGATCTGATTACAAGGGTGAACAGTTACCACCAGGGGAACGGGGAACTTACAGTGAGGTTCTGCACTTATTTGTCCATCTAAACTGATCAGCGTGTTGAAAATGAAAAGTTCTCAGCTTGGCGAGGTCTCCACAGAAACCTGGCTGATGACTGAAGCTGAAACAAACAGCTCCACGGACGCTCAGGTGGTGCTAAAAAACAGTTCCCTTTCCTTCTGCTTAATTTCTGTCTCCCACTGAATTGTGGGAGTTTGAAGAGCGGCGGGGGGAGTGCGGGGGCTGAACTGAGGCGCTCGCTGGCTCATTAACTGGGAGGAACAACGCCCTTTGACCCCAATGATGCAGGGTGACAGGGCGAACGAGAAGAGGCGATTGGCTAGCAGCTTCAGCAGTTGAACATGCCACCAGTGGTGTTCCAGAGTGGAAAAGGGCAGCGTGGAACAAAACGCTGCTCTCTGCTCCATGTTCTCCTTCTATTCTTGAGTTTCGCTCTCTCTTCTCGTCTTTCATTTCAGCCTTAAAGCCTTGAGAAATAAAAATGTAAATATAAGAACGAGTTGGCAATAAGTATTAGTGAACACTGCAGATCTGATATTAATTATAATTAGTATTAATTAATTAGTCTGGCTCTAATGATAGAAATGAAAAACATTTTTGATTTACAGATTTGGGTTTTTGTATTTTCCTCTAGTTATTTAACATTATTGTGCTGGAACGAAAATGTCAAGTTCATTTGGGTACTGTATTAAGAAGAAAAATAATCCACTGTACTGTCTCCTTCAGTAACTTTATTTTTTAAAAGTTGTACTAAAGTTATACTTATTTAATTACTTATGGAGTCTCCATATAGTGCTGTTAGGTGTTTTGTTCATTTTCATAATCTAATTTCATTTGCAACAATTCTGGAAATATTAAAGATACTAAAAATGAATAACAACAACAACAACAACAATAATTTTAGTTTTTACATTAAATTTTTCTCAAATGTTTCACATTTTAGTGACTTTATTTCTCATCATTTTCCTTAACTATTTCATTTCTTTATTGTTTTTTCCATTTTATTTAGTGTCCAACTATTTAGTCTACTAATGTTTGTGAAGTTCAGCATGCACATGAATAAAATAGTTTGTGCTGTATGAATAAAATGTAATTTCATGTACGTAGAAAACTTTTCTAACTGTTAGATGCATTTTTTGTGCGATGGAGGTTCATTGGTGTGTTGTGTTTGCCTGCTCTCTGCTCTTGTTAAAGCGTTTCCATTGTGTCTGCAATAAAAGCACAAACCCCGTCCTTCTCCACATCTTTCCCTCCACCCATCTCCAGAATCCCCTTCTCTTTCTCTTTATCAGGCTTCCGTCTAATCTTCTTCCTCCAGAATCTATAACTTCTCCAACCATTTGGTTTCTCTTCTCTTCCTCTTGTCTGATTCCCCTTCTACCTAGTTACCTCTTTATCGCTGCCTTCCAACCTTGGTCCTCAGTCCTCTTCTTGCTTCACTTTTACTCACTGTTACATTTAGAAGGAAACATTTTCTCGCTATAACCAGTCAGATATTTTTCAGTTGTCAAAAATGTAATGTCTCTCTGCAGGCTCAGACAACAACACATGAATTTAAGTCAGTTTACAGCATATCAAATCATGTCTTATTTATGCAAGCCCAAATCACAAATATTTGTCTCAAGGGGATTTACCTGTACAACATACAAAATGCTCTGTCCTTACACCCTCAAATCAGATAAAGAAAAACTCCCTCTACAGATAAAAGAGAAACTTTAACAAGAGAAACCTCCCTAGTTGCGTGTTGTGTTAATATCATGACAAATATGACAAATATGACATCAACATGACAAATACTTGTCATGTTGTCCAATCGTTTCAGGTCCCTTTGACAACATTTGATAAGGTTGAGGTGTGTCTGATTATTTGTGTAACTTCCTGAGACCAGTACTTAGTTTGGTCTCATTCCCTCCTTCACACAGGGACTTGCCATCTGTGTGGAGGTGAAAAAGGAGTCAGGGTTTGAATTTCTGAGTGTAACACTTCAAATACCTTCTAGGATAGTCTGACAACATGTGCTGTTATTCCAATTCATCCCACTTTCAACTTCCCCTTCCCCACAATTGTTCCCGATGTCCCTACTCCTACACCTTCATCTTTCTAATACCACCCTTTTCTGAAAAAACAACAACATATGTTATCTACAGATTTAAATCTGCCTTTTTAAAAGTTATACTCCTAAAACTTGCCTTCTGCATCAAGTGCTGGTCCACATTCGGTCCCAGTCCACTGTACATCTTTTCCTTGCATGTTTGTTTTATGATTGTTTCACAGGAGAGAAAGACAGAAAACCTTGGGAATCACTTTATCGCAGGTAATTTTCCAAATGACAATGGCTGACGTTGGAATGACGAAAGTTGAAATGATATGATTTCGCTCACTAAGCTCAGCGCACCGAGGCGGAAAACAGGCTCCTTGTGCTCGGTCGTGGTTGCTGTACTCTCTGAACCCTGAAATAATGACCCTTCCTTGTTCATTAGTGTCTACTCGGTCAATCATAACACATCAGAAATGAGTTTAGCATCCAGGCGCAGGACAATTGACCTTGTGTGTGCCCTTCCTCACCAGCAAGCTGTCACAGGGCTTCATCCAAATTGAGGCAATTAGCTGCGATGTGTCTCCCCCATTAAGCTGAGTGTCTCTATAATGTCCTAATGACAGCAGCAGGACATAGCCTAATCGGCCCCAGTGTTTCCCCAGAGTTTACGTCCACTATAGCTGGCACACCCAGGGTGAGCAGAGAGCTGGGGTCACCAGCCAAAAAACAATCAAGGCAGCATGAGGAAAATGTGTAGCTACAGGAGGCTCAAACTCAAATACAAGACAAAGCAACGCGAACAATAAAATGATGACGTGTGTGTGCACGTATGAACTGTGATGAGCTGTCCTTCCACAAAAGCATTAAAGGTTTGAAACACCATCTTCAGGTGAAGACAGAGTGAAGAAACCGTCTTCGCACAGTGCAGCCAAGTTTGCCAACAAAACGACAACAGCAAACTGAGCCGACACCTGAATGGACTGTAGGCTTCAAGACATCCTTCAGATCACCACAGACTGCGTGTTTATAATACGTGGAAACCCTAGTATTTAGAAATCATGATTGATCGCAGCCTGTGTCACTGTGATTACGTTTATTACATTTTCTTTAATCGATTGACAGCACTAACAAAACACAAACTTCTCACTTAGCATCTAAGAGGGATCTGCACTGATGGGATTTCTGTCCAGTTGACCTGCCATTGTCCTCGTCCAGTTGAAACATCCCGTAATACACCACACATTGTCCTGGCCTCACATGACTGGTGTTGTGGTGTGTGTCGGGTTATGATGGGTTATGTAAGCTCCCAGGACAGAATTTGCAAACAGATTCTTGTGCCACTGACTGGCCATCAACCAGATTAACAACCTTCACATCCTTTTAGGTTTGTTTTTTAGGTTTTCCTCCAACACACCTGTTACTCAGGTGTGCAGAGATTGTTTTGTGAGGATCTGGAAGATGAAAGGAAAATATAACCTACAAATATCTGCTGAGTATTTGTTCTCTGTTTAGTCATATGAGTGAATATGATGTCATTGATAGTGAAACATAAAACTGCATAATACTGTGTGCAGTTATACACACCATATTTTACCTACAGTCAACCCGTGGTAGCAGTAAAAATAGCAGTTATTTAAAGTTTCCTGTGATAATTGTGCACTATACATTTATACGTTTAAAAAAAAAAAACAACAACAGAAAACTCAAAAAAGTATTTAATGTGCTTTTCCACTGATTTCTTAATCTGTAAATATTAGATGATTAATGCTTTGATGGTGAAGCAAATTCTCCAGAAGTTAATGGCACCAGTTGGAAACTTGATGAGTCTACTTCATGGATGTCGTGATTATTTGCCAAGTCTGTTGCATTTTTGTCAAAATGTACTTTTATCGATACACCAAACACCAATCATGTAAAAGCACTTATACAGTAGCATTACAAGTAAGCAAGCCTCTCTCTTACCTCATAGCATCCATTTCCCACAAGTGTTTCTCCGTCTGCAGACCCGCTTCTGTCCTCAGCACATGACAGAACCCGTGCAAACCCTCGGACAAGATGTGGTACAGTTCCAACAGACTTGTCCACTAGAAGACGCAGCTTCATCTTTGCGTCTTTGCTGGAAAACTTGTAGTCTGAAGTGTAAAGAGCAGAAAGTGAAGTTTACAAGTTTGCTGATAGAAATTTTAATATTTTAGGGCAAATTGGATGATGAAAAACAAAAAACAATTTAATTTGCTGCTAACTTACCTTGTAAAGCAGCAAGGCTAAGTAAAAAGATAATAACACAAGTTCAGCTTCTATATTTCTATATATTATTATAATTTAATATTAAACCCCCAAATAATCTCATTAGTTACCAAAAATGCTACTAAATTATTAAAAATACTTAAATCTAACCGATTTAAAATTAAAAAATAAAATTCAACAAACATTTAGGCTAAAAAACAAGGTTAGGGTTGAAAAATTAGCTGCTAACTTTGGCAATGCCAAGAGAGAAAATAATATTATCAATATATTTTTTTTTTCATTTTGGTGTATGAAGTGTTTGTAATATTAACTTTTAACTTGTTTCATCACAACAGTTCACTGTAAAAAGCATTAGTAACATCAGCTATTGTGTGACATTGTACAAGATGCACACATTTCAAAAATCATGCAACATTTCTTTTCTCTGGTGTTTCGACTTACCATCACAGCCTTCGTTGAAGACGCTGAGATCCTACGATGATGGGCACATGCAGAAGAAAGCTCCAAGATCTGACAACTTAACTCGTCTAATCGCCCGAGAGGCCACAGATTTCTCCACGTTTTAGTTACTCTAGAGACCATCGTCACTGTAACTCTGCAAGATTTTAGTTTGAACTTCGGCACTGATGATACAGCTGAGCTGACATTTTCAGGCACACAGCAAAGAAAATATAAAGCAAACCACAAACCTTTGCATTTATGCAGTACAGTAAATTACAGCATCCTGAACCCACTGGAACAGTGTTAATTCATGTCATCTTAGAAAACGCTGTTCATCCAGCATCCTAGGTAAAAGAGGTTAGAATAGTGTGCAGCTGTTGTGATAAATTATGCTAATTGATGCAAAAAAAAAAGTCATCACACTGCTGTGGTTATGCTAAAATAAGAAAGACATGATTAGGCAAAGGTCGAGATAAAGGAAATGTCGTCAGCATTAGCTGCTGTTTCTAGGTTGTCTAGCTTCTGTTTTCCAGACACATGCTGCATGAACCTGAACCAGCTCCAACAACTTTCCTCTTCCAGGTGATTAAAACCCCCCAAAGTACTCTAGGACTACCCAGCCAATCCTTTAATCCCTGGGAGGATAAGACAGTATTCCTGGTGGTTAGCTAGCCTTCTCTGCCTGTCTTCAGGTCCCAAGCTAAAACAATGAAAACAAAAGCAAATACTTTCAAGTCCACACGAAGACTTAGCTGAACTGATGTTCAAAGGTGTCAGAAAGGGGCCCTCCTGCTTTTTACAACGATTATCTTCTGTATGATTGTTGCTGCTTCAGCACCATTCACCTGTGAGCAGAGGCACCTATTTTTCTCCTTCTGGCTCAGAGTTACCCATGATCCTTTGCAAACCCTTAACTCCATTACTACAGATAGGTCTTAGGATTTCTATTCTTAGGAGGCAAGGATGAAAAAAGGAACAGTAACATAAGGAAATATAAAAAATGGTAATTAAATATATAAAAAAAGATGAATGACAAATGACCAGAGGTTGTTGGTGTATATTTGTGCCTGACTGGTTTGTGTGTGTTTCTCTTTCTGCGAGTGAAATAAAAGCTTTTCTTGTTTAGTGGGCCGCTAACGGTGGAAAAGGCTAATAGGGCTGACCTGCTGTTCACCTCGCAGCAGCAGAAACAGAATGAGAAAGAAAAACAGAGGGAAGAGGAGCTGGTATTCTTCTTGTGCACGGACGAGAAGGGTGAACGAGGGAGCAAACCAGAGCCGGGTGGCAGATTAGTGCAGGTTGTGCCCTTCTGAAGAATGAACGGAGGGAGGGGAGGCCTCTGCTAACAGAGCTGCTGATGAGAACAGAGGGCAGAGATGAGGATAGAGAGGAGATGTCTGCTTGTGTTCCTGTTTGAAGAATGAAGCTTCGGGATTAGTACATCTGTCATCTTAAAAAAAATACACAAAAACACAAACTATTGGTCATTTTGTTTTGTAGTTGCTCCTATCAAGATGCAATTCCATCTGAGGGTCTAAGATAAAGTGGATTGAAGACCCCATTGGCCTGACTGTTAATTAATATTGTTAAGTGAAGCTTTCATCTTTCCATCTTAAAATATCAAATAATTCAAATAAAGTTTTTGCTGGGGGTGGCAGGATGAGCTCTGTCAGACGTGATTTTAGCTTCAGTCTTTCTACCAGTCTAAGCTGCTCTCTGTCTCTCACATGTCCCTTTCTGCTGTCATCTGTCATCACTTCTTAGATGCTGGTGGTCACTGTCAGAAGAAGAGAGAGAGAAATCTGAAAGCAAACACCACATCTGCACCGCCTGGCCTGGTCATATGACGTGTCTGACTTTGCATCTTTCTTCTAACACGTTCTAACAGCTTCTGCAGTGTCTCGTGTCGACAGATGAACAAAGTCCATTTGCTCAGGAGGACAGTAGAATAAAGGGGAAAGCATTTGTTGTCCACGATGCTTATTTTTATTTTTCACCATAAATCAGGTTACATCATGACTTCCTGTTATGTTATTGATGACCTGCAAAAAATATGAAACATCTGCAAGTGAAAGTACCAGAAGACCAGGAGTTAAAGCTGAGGAGAAATGATGGATTGTGTAGCAGGATGTTAAATGTTAAACTCCAGACAAGGCGGACAGGACTTCCTGCAGCTGTTCTGTATTTGTTGTTGTAATCTTGTCAACTCAACAACGCACCGTGGAGGTGATCGGCGTCCTGGCTGCTGTGGAGATGCCAAATTACTGATATGCTGTTGTGGAAACAAGCTGTAGTACTTAAAGGTGGCTCCTCTCGCTCGCTGCCACCGCTGCGGCCTCGATGCTTTCATCAGCTCTGAGAGGGAAAGAGAGAGAGAGGGGCTGCCAGCTACTGACAGAGCAGGGACAGCCTGAAGTGTGTGTGTGCGTGTGTGTGTTAGGCACCTACTCAGGTTAGCTGGGTTGACGTGTGTGTGCGCTTAGTGGACAGAACCGATCACAGAGCTGCTGCCTCCTGTCTCGCTGATTTCCACACTCTGATCCTAAACACACACAGATACAGGCCAGGTGGTGCAGATGTGACATCTATGCAGACAACAGGAAACAGCCAACAGTACTTTAAGTGTTGATGTTTTAACAAGACAAGCACACAGATCGCTGATCAGCCGGGCAGTGTCTCTGCTGTCACACACTGAAACATGCTGTTGGCAGACACTGTTCATATGTCTGGATGTTTGAGAGGCTGCAGAGTGTGTAGAAGATGATGCACACACACACAAGATTTACATGTGATGGATTTACCATCATGAGCTGAATGATATGAGCTCACAAGTGGATTTTTGGGGGATTTCAATCTAAATATCAGTACATGTGCCACTTCAAGGTATGATTTTAATCCTGCTTTTTAGTAAATCATAATGTACTTGAAGAATTTTGATCAGCAACGCAATCATTCCTTCCTTCCTGCTTCTGTTCTTACCCTTGTCCACAGCTTGAGTGTAGATTTTGAAGGCTCCCTCTCAGGGTGAAACCTACTTCAACAAACCTGTAACTATATAATTATTTGCTATAAATCTGGATCCAACTGAAAAATACAGGAATGAACATGGACCCCGCCAGAAAGGTATTTCCATCTCTATAACACTCCTTTAGTATTATGCATACACAAAACTGCACAATAATGCAGATTCCTAAATTATTTGCAGCAGATTTACTCTATATACCATCTATATAATCCATCTTGAATGCAACACCCTTCTCTTTGGATCCAGCTCGTTCCCTGAGGCACTGAAGACAAATGATTTGATTTTCACCAACTGTGAAGCACCTCTCTAAGGGTCCTGGGGCTAAAATGTGTGGGCCCCTATGTACATGGCAGTTTCATTATTTTCCCACACTGAAACCCTGACCACAAGACAGAAGATTCATCGTACTTCAGATCTGCTGATTTGCTGAATCAAATAATTTAAATAACAGTTCACCTTTATTCAAAGGCAGTGTAAACAGGACCGGCTTCTACAGCTGGTTTAGCACTAAACACACAAAGCAAGTGCACAAGGGAAGATGACTGAGTTTGTAGCACAGTTCACAGTAGCTCAACGGGGAAAACGTATTTGTTTCCTAACGCTCTGCTAAAGTTAAATGTCACACATACAAGTGAGTTTGTAGCAAACACCAAAGGATTTATGATTAAAATGCATTAATTTCTATGGCTGCTAATTAGTTTGGTAATACATACAAGCTGAGTATATGTGGCGGGAGAATCTGTCACACAAACACACACATACACACACACACCACCCAGTGGTTAGTGGTTACCAGGCAGGATTACTGGTGCGGAACAGAGAACCAGTAAGCAGGTCTGAGATGCTAACTGACAGGCCCAGTGTCTGATGGGTGAAGGGGCCTTAGAGGGGTGTGGAGGGGTGGTGGTGGTGTTCTTATTAGGCAGCGCTGCATGGGCTTTGACCTCTCACACACTTCATGAGTTCACTTAATGAAGCCCTGAGCCTCTCTGACCCCCCCGCCCACCCCTCACATGTGTAATACAGTCACGACAATCAGAAATCAGTGGAGATTTTTCTTTGGATGCCGCTGATTAACATTTTGTTATGTTATAAATCGCCTCAGTGTCAAACATTGTGAATTCAATTCTGTGATCTTGCTGAATGAAACTGGCAAACTGAGAAACACACTAATCCAGATCTGTATTCACTCACTTCAAATGTCTTCTCTGTGACGTGATTTGTTGCTTGCTTTGTACCTCATACCAGAGGACAGATGAAAACAGTGGAGTATTGATCAGCTAATAAAGCAGAGACTTTCCTCATGATATGGTAGAAACCAAAAGCAGAGATGAAAGACCTTCAAATTTTAATTGACCTAGAACATCTTGTCTGATGCATTTGTAATATAGATTTAAACCTTCAGCCCCATAACATCCTACTGGATGCTCTACGTTATGAATGATTATGAACACACTTTAATAAGGCAGCAGGACTCAGAAGCTCTTGGTTTAAATGTTTATCTGCTGTCAGGTTAGTGCATCAAAAATGTTACAATCACAATACCGTCTACTTACTGAGAAAATGCCAGAAAATATCCATATTTCTCTTTCACATTAGATGCATTAAGTGAATATTTAGCCATAACACGATCAGTTTATTACCTGTAACTGTGCTTCCCCTGTAATTACACTTGCAGCTGTGGTTCCAGGTCAGCAGAGTAGTTCTGTTGCTCTGCTCTGGATCTCCTGCCCCCCCCCCCGGCGTCAGGTTATGTCCGCTTAACGTTAAGTTAGCTATGTTGGGTATTAAAGAGGATTTAGCATGCCAGGTCCCTCAGTCTATAGAGCCATGGACACCAAACTCCCCCGCCTGCTCTGCACCTGCCTAACATGTGCGACGGAGATTATGAATTACATGAAAACCATTGAATCACCAGACTGGATGAGATTAGTTATATTTACACTGGACGATCTTGAATTGATGAATTTATACATGTGTTTGCTCCACTGCTACATTTAATAAAGGATTTTCTTCATGATTCATATTAATTTTCAAGAGAACCTCCAGAATTTAAAACGTGCTTCTAGGTGAATTCTGTCCTACAAAAATATATTTAACTAGTCATATACTAGTCAAAAGTACATTATTCCATCTGTAGTACTTCTGTACACCTATAGTAAGTACAATAAGCACTAATACTTAAACTGTACTCAGACATAGCTAGTGCAGTTACTCGCATGCCCGTCACAAATGTTCTTTTCAAACTCTTTGTTTTCAAGACACTGTTTGCTGAAGACAAATGTATTAGTAGTCAAAAGCACTAAAACGGCAAAGTAGCACATTCTGTTACACTCTCGGTAGAATATTATGTATATTTTATTAGTAGCCTCCTCAAAGTTACACTCTGATAACTGTGCATTTAGTTATTTTGACAATAAAAACATGAAGGGTTAACTTGCAAAATGCAAAGTGTCACGACATGACTGGAATGTTTCATCCAGGCAAAGGGAGGGGCGGCAGGGTCATACCTGCTGCAGATTATTTATAATAAAAAAATCTACTATTACTCAACGTTGCACAACAACTGCACAGCAGAGAAGACATCAAGTGAAGGATAGACTGTCATAACTGTCATAAATACTGAATGGTATCTAAAATGATAACAATAAAATCTGAGTTATACACAATAAGAGACTTTGCAAAACAGTTTAGTTTAAAATGGCAAGAAAAATACAAGGACACATGGAACAAGATAAAAATATTAAGCACATTTATGACAAATAGATAGAAATCATAGTTATCAAATCATAGAAATCAAAGAAATCATTTCAATTGGCATTAAAATTCTGTAAAAGTTCTCACAGTTTGCGTTTAGACAGACGTCGGCAGCATTTAAACCTCCCGACCAGTTCCTGGAGAGGTTTGACAAGATATATTGACACCTTTTCACAACAATATCGAGAACCAGATTTTAGGTGTGTCCATTGTAGACGGGAATTGAACTACCAAATCTCTGGGTTTCAGAAACACTGCTGAACTGTCTGTGCACTCAGACGATTATGACAAATTAATTATAGGCTCTGATGATTGTGTGGAAGAAACCACAGGTAGATGCTTCTTCTGTGCGTGCGTGTGTAATGTCTGTTAATATTTGTACATACATTTATTGTGATGACTGCTGATGATGAAATTGTGCTTCTGCATGTACAATATGCCTCCTTGTTTTATGTGTGTGTGACTCTTACTTGCCTCTTGGCTGAGGAAGGGAACCTGAGGCAGCACAATCGTCAGTTTAAGTCGCCTCTGGTTCTTTGATGTAGACCTTTTGATGATGAGGAGAACCTCAGACATCTGTAAGGAACTCCTGTAAAAATCAAAAAAACATTTTAAAGATCACAGCAAATATTTCTCCCTGTGTGGTAAAGCTTTACTTAGCAACACTTAGCATGTGACTGGGACCCAGCTCTTGTATTTGCCGTTGAATTGATGTAGAAACCAAGAAGTTTGTGTTTGTGATAGTGATTATCTTAGTGTGTGTGTGTGTGTGTGTGTGCTTAAAACCTGTTTTGTGTTTTCCTGAGTTAGACCTGTGTGTTTGTGTTTGTGGGGGCTCAGATCTGTCAGCAGTGGGGTCTCCATCCCTGGAGTCCAAGGAGATTTGGTCCCCAGGTTTGTTGACCAACCAGTAGGTCTCAGGCTTAAGGCCCGCCTTGACCTTTGACCCCAACACTAATTACATATAGCCCGAGTGCTGATGGCTATAACACACTGCAGACTGGAGAGAGAACCTCCCAAGGTTGTCTACAAAAGACACAGAAGCTGCAGAGCCAAAGACGCGTTGAACCTTTAAGCCAGACTGAGACCCACAACTGTGAGGAGAAGTGGTGATCACTGGAGGGACGGAGGCGTTTCCCGAAGCATTAACATGACCTTTGTTCTGCTATAATCCCACAGACAAATATAATGATGTGAGTGATAAGAAAGCAGCCGATTATTGTTCAGGATCAGAGGGACGGTGGTGGAACAGAAAATACTTACTGAGTCAGATCAAATTCACAGGCAAGAGGAGGTTCATCCAAGATCCTGCTGGCTGCAGTCTTTAATAAATATAATGACCCCATGTTTACAGGTGGTTCAGACCATTTGAGAATGTGAGTTAAAACTCATGGAAATCTTAAATAGGAATGCACTGTGTTTACAGTAGGACAAAGCTCACTCCTCAGAGATGATGTTTTTGGGAGCATCACAAAAATGCTGAGAGAAAACAGGTGAGACTGCCTCTGAAGGTTTCCCCTCTTTGAAGAAGAGGAGGAAAACTGAATTTAAATAAACGTCTTGTGATATTTTCTGCTTTAGCTTCTACTGCAGACAAAGCACTCATGCTGTTTAAGAGACAAAAAATAAATTATGTTTGATTCCCGATGAGGGAAGACTATGTTATTTATTTTAACTAAATAATATTTCATGAACTTTGACATATACTGGCTGGTTTCACTGCTTAAAATCTGAGTAAAGTAGAACTAAATGTATGTTCTGTCGACTTCTCACAGTTTAACACGGTTTAACACAGTTTCAGTACTACTTCAGTACAGTAGTTCGCAGAATTAAACATTTTCAGTAATACTTTTTTACATATTCAATATGTTTTGAACCTGAGTGTTTTGCATTAGATTCCTATGTTAATTAGCCAGATGATGACCAACATGCCAAGACTGTGTGAGGTGAAAGTCATAATAACCTGAATTGCTTTATTTTACTACATCATCATATGTTGACAGAGGTAAATGAGTGGATGGAGCAGCTTTCTTGAACGTGTGCTTAAATGTGTCCTCCACATGGCAAAATAACTTCAGTCATATCAGAAACAGGTTGACACCACACATTCACTGCTGCCTTTAAAACAAAAATCATTCAGCAGTTTCCCCTATAGAGAGCAGCAATGAGATTTAGGAATATACATTTTAAACAATCGTCATTTATTCTGTTTGCCACTTTTTTTTGTTCATTGGGAAAATATTTGCGGATGTTATTTGGAGCATGCGTTTCACACTCTTGTCTGTGCATGTACCAAACAAGTGCATTGTATGTAGTTGCATACTGTTTATTGACCTTGATGTTGTTCTTGTGGAGCAGTTACACGTTCACATCTTTTCTTTTTCCACTTTTACCTGTTGTTCAGCCAAATACAGCAAACAAACTGCTGCTCCTGCATGTACTCACGTAAAAGCTGCTTATGGAAACATTTTGATTTGCTAACAGAAAATCACAACAATTACTTAAAAGAGCCAATATTATACCCCTCATGGGGTCTTAAAAACAGGTCCCTGGAGTCCCTAAAAACCATGTAGATCATAGTTACTAGCAAGTCTGACAGTGAATGTGTGCAGAGGTGTTGAATGTAGTCTTGTTCATCTTTTTTTCCCTTATTGAGCTCATCAAAATGAGTTCCTAACAACCTTCTGTCAATAACGTTACCTCAACTCAAATATGCAAAACACAACTATTGCATGCATTCACATACACACGTGTATTTTATACACACTTACACAGCTGTGAAAACGTTTATGCTTTTTCAGTGGTTGTCCAGGGTCCCTGAAGGGTGTAGCACACTAACACACTAACAAGTTGTAACAATAGCTCATTAGGAAACAATCCTTGGTGTAGGTGTCTGTGTTTTCACAGTGATAAAAGCCTTCCTTACTTCAGCTCAGGGAGAATAAAAGCTGCAGTCCAAAATAAACACAGACAGCCGCGGAATAAAGAATGACAGTTGGCAAACAACAAGGAGGGGAGAAAACTGAGATGAAGGAAGGATTGAAGGTGAGGGTGGATAAAAGTAAAAGAGGATAAATCCTTCACCTTTTCCCTGTGTGATGACAGACGACGTGCATCGCACAGGGCGAGGTGGGAGGGGTGGAGCAGCCCACAGTAAAGGTCACGACCTTGCAGCGACTCAGCCGTGATTTTTACATGTCTGCTGAATGTGAGTCACTTTTTAAATGTGACTCAAAGCTGGATTTCATAACACACTTATTCCAAAAAATTATGATTGAGCCCCAGTGTGGTTGAATATCCACCCTGCCCAAGAATGACTTTGTGAATTTCCCCCACAGGCATTGTTATGTGAAACTGTCAAAAAAAAAAACTATTACAATTTTACTATGAATATTAATGTGTAACTTTTAATCTTTATTTTTTTGTTTTATCAGTCTGCTTCCAATCTAAGGTTCAGAACGAAATTTCATGCAGTGAACTGAGCGTACAATGCACCAACACACTCATCTTTATGACAACTGATGAAGAGCAAGTCCTACATGTATAAGCTCGTAAGGAGTCCTGAGTTAAGGCTCATTAACACATAAACTCAACTTAAAATCACTAGTTTCAGTGGTTGAGCATCTTTACTCAAAGGAGCTGCACTGTCCTCTTTGAGCGATGGTTAGTCCCAGCTTTTCAGGACACACACACGAAAGATGAAACTCAATAAAAGCTTATGGACATTTTTTTAACTGTACAGTAAATAGTGAAGGCGCAGACTGATGTATTAATTATGAGTATATATGATTTAACAGAGCTTCAACTGTGGATTAAAACTTGGATCAGCAGGTCACACTTTACACTTGTTTAAAGGGCCCAAATTATGCAAAATGCACTTTGTGCTCATTTTTGTACACACATATGATTCTCTGGTGTATGTAGACACACCAAGTATGTTAGAAGTGCACTCACTCCTATCTCCAGGCTCCTACTTTTTATCCCCAAAAGGGGGACAATATGGACTCTTTAAGATCCTGTACTTGGAGTTTCACTGCATGTGTGTGTGTGCATGCATGAACAAATGCAAAGGTGAGAGCATGTGACACCTCTGCATGTATCTGTGTACGTTTGTTTAACATAATTGTATGTCAAGTATGTCAAAGCTGTGTTTGTGCAGGATCCTCTGTGTGTGTGTCACTTCTGTGCAGCATCCTGCAGTGTTGCTGTTTGCAGAACAAACCTCACAGAGCAGGTATGTGTCTTCTGCACTGGCAAACAGGTAAGAACAAATCTGCAGTGTCCAGAGGAGATGTGCTGCCTCTGCAGAGGAATCCTTCACATTCTTTCTTTTGTTGTGACAGAGATACACAAATACACCCTAAATCCCCTTCATGTCTCTGCAGACGGCGCTAGAACCGGCTTCATCTTTTGTTTGGCCACAAATATCAGTGAAGAACTGAAAATAAGAGCATAATAGTTTTATTCATTTTTAATTTGTTGTGTAGTGAGTGAGCCAGAAGTACAGAGACACCACAGATCCCATGTATCACACTTTGAGTAGAATAATGGGTTTGGGCCCTGTGTTGCATTAATTTTGAGTTTTTTTTGGCACAGACACTTTTTTGTATTTTAATATTATCAAGTAAGACAAGAAAAGAAAGTTGCAATAGTGTGGAGCAGTGATATCTTTACACAATATTTCAAACTTTATAGACCCAGCAATTAAATTAGTTGCAGCCCCTCTGTCCCCTTATCAATTAACAGAGGCTCTGCTGTGTATACAGTACCACAGTACAACAGTGACCTGCTGGGTTGTAATTGGTCCTAACCTTATGATTTTATCGGCACAGACACTAATTAATTTACAGAACCCAAATGGTAATTGCGTGTGTCTTCCCCTTGTAAGTCGCTTTGGATAAAAGCATCTGCCAAGTAAAGTAAAGTCAGACACAGGTAGTCCACCTTCCAACAGCAAACACACGCCCTCAGTGCCCTGCACAGTTAGCCTGCTGCCGCCTCGTGCTAAACTGAGGAGTTTGTTGTGTCAACACTTTGACACAAGCGGCCTGGTTTAGTCACCGTTTCCACTCCTCCCTCACATCTCTACCTTTCCTTTCTCTCTTTTATTGGCAGACATTGATGACATCTGCACTTCGTCATTGGTGCCAAATTAATGGAGACAGAATGGAAGCCATTTTCGTCAAACGCTTTAATCATCCAAGTACATTCTTCTCTGATGGTATAATAGAATTTTTTTTTTTTTTTTTTTTTACAGTTTTAGCCTGGCATTATGAAATAATCACATGATGCTAGAATGGATAAGAAAAATAGACACTTTTCAGATTTACATACATAAGTGTGAATGTGGCTGTTGGGGAAGAACTGCTGGGCTTTAAATTGTGGCATCAAATTGATCAAATGTGGAAAAGGCAAAACTCCATATTTTTAGATAATGCATTGATTTCAGGCAGGGAAATTAGAAATCTGTGTATTAATTAATCTCCTTTGTTACATTTTCATGACCATAGAATGTAATTAAAGCCCCAGTGTGAAACATTTTTGCATTAACATAAAAGCTTCAAAATCATTTTGATGGTTCAATATGTAGCTTTCGACCCATCGTGAGAACTGTGTAAATCCCTTTACCTTAATACAATCTTCTCCTGAATGACACAAACACATCCTACACATCTGGATTAATGTGGAGGAAATACAGCCAAGATGGTGTTGATGGAAACTTTGATTTTGAGCCTATTAACTACCCACAAACGTGCATTTGGCTGTACCCTGCTCTGGAGGTTAGATATCTGCAAGCTGTACCTGACTAAAAATTGCCCCCAGTTTGACCATTTCTTACTTTTTTCAGCCTTGTGCCATCAGGGAAAGAACAGTAAGCATAAACTAAACGTAACACATACGGTGCCACAACTACAATGGATCAGACCCACAGATGACACAGCTATGAGAAGAAGCTTGATGTTCTTAGTAAGTTATGGCTCAGCGTGGCACAGGCAGCAAAGAGATGATGGAGGAAGTGAGGATGAGAAAAAGAGACTGTGACCAAGTAAGACATTGATCAGGAGTGGATGATAAGCTGGTGTTCTTGCTGTCGGACCATAAGTAAAGTAAGAACGTATTAACTGGCTGCGTTTTGTGTTGATGTGCCTGCTTATGAAGTCAGTGTGAAGTTTTGATCACAAGCTAACAAAACCAATGTCAACAGAGGTTTGCTGTATGTCTCCCGGTTGCCAAAGGTAGCAGACTTTCTAAATAACACACTGGTAAGTGCTCTTGTGTTGGTTGCTGACTGTTCAGATTGTTACCCAAATTTCACGTTGTGTTAAGGTAATTCAAGCTTCAGCTCATAAATAAATGATCATGAAGAG
Source organism: Sandelia bainsii (assembly GCA_032362345.1). Lineage (NCBI taxonomy): Eukaryota > Metazoa > Chordata > Actinopteri > Anabantiformes > Anabantidae > Sandelia > Sandelia bainsii. Next base: position 8,782,658 of record JAUMHL010000008.1, on the reverse strand, counting down.
GAGTCAATGTGCAACAAGTTTTTATTACAATGGTGTAAAAGTGAATTTCACTTGGCAACAATACCAAATCGTGCATATTGGGGTTTTAAAGTGAGTTAATCTAATGATGTGTGTAGTTTTCATGTCAGATGTTGTCTTCTTCCACGGTGTAATGTCCCTCTTTACCTGTGTGCTGCTTTGTGCTGTCAGGCAGTGAAGTCTGGAATTGATCTGGTGTTATTTGGAGCTCAGGATGGAGGATAAAGTCAGGAGGCCATCATCAGTGCTGTCAGCTCTGACACTGATAACTGATAGCACCGATAGCCTAGACACACTGTTTAGAGAAGTTCCACTGGCTCCTGTTAATCCTTTGGTGCTTATTTAGAGAGTGGGAGACAGTTAATCACAGAGAGTAAGTAAGTAATATTTCTTTGACTGGATGGAGTGATCTGCCCTTTTTCTCATTCACATCCAAAGTGATGTTAAAGCAGACACTGATAAATACTAATGCTCACACTCAAACTAAAATCTTCAGCAATGAAAATGACAAAATGACGACATATCTAAATGCTAAAACATTGTTTGCGCATGGTCTCATTAACCCCCCCCCAACAAAGACATAAATCTATGTGTCATTATCAGTAATTGCAGGAAATTTAATTAGTTGTGTTCCACTGAAAGTCTGCGACCCAGATGGGTTTTCTTCCACAGATGTTTGCATCAGGTTTGGATTCCACCTCCATAATCACTCAGCCAAACATTTACAGAAGCAGAGTTACATCAGAGGGATTTGCATACTGGATCGAAATGGATCTGGAGCTTGTTGAAGCTGATAAGATTGGTCGGTGTTTAAATGTCTGCTGGGATTAAAGCCACCACTAAAACCACACACTGTAATTAGGCTTCTTTAATTTGTGTCTCACAGGGAACTTTAGACAGGTGTGTTGTAAAGAGTTAAAGCCACAAATATATTTCTCAGAAATGTGATCTATGTAGAGTTTTTCAAGACGTTTTTAAAGGTTTATAAATGAAATTAGAAAAGTTAAATTATAAAGATAAAATCTTACAAATGTTTAAATCCTGACATTTGAAATATAAACTGGTGATTTAAGTCCACACTCTGCCAATATGTCCTCAGTTTAGAAAAGAGCTATGTGAGATGTTTTTGTTTTTTACAAATGTTACAGATGATGTCTTCATTTTTTAATATGTTACACAAAATGTCACGACTTTGTCAAAGGTTCCAGAAAATAATTGTTTTTTAAAATGCAGTGAAAAGTTCCTCACTTTCTAAAATGTTTCTAAAAGGAAGTTAAAGTGTCCTTGCCTTCTTTACCTTTACTTCTAAATCATTCTTACTTCTAAAAAACTCCCTCACTTTCTACTCTTCTCTTTTTCTTTCTAAAAATCCACTTTCTTTCTGTGAATTGTTGCATTTCTTTTAATGCATAAACTGAACGTCTCTCTTAGATTTTACTCGACCTGAAACTGAAGGTTGTTTAGGAAGTAAAATACACAAAACAGTGTTATGGTCCCTTAAGTGAACAGTGCACAGACTCAGTGTGAGGCCTTCAGGTCACTTTACCTACCTCTGAATCAACACGCTTTAAACACAGCCAGAGGGCAGCAGCACAAGATATGTCGAGTAATTGCTTGTAATTAGTGTCATTAACGTGTGAAGATGTGTATAGAGTGTGTGTGTGAGTGTGTGTGTGTGTGGTGGTTTGGAGGTTACACAGAGGTAAGAAGAAGCACAGTGGAGGATGTCATTTCGACTTTTACCATCTGCTGAAACTCTGCAGTCGACTGTCGACCTGCGTGTGAAGCCAGAATCCTGACTGCGAACAGAAGTGGAGATAATGTGTGTGTTCGTATGTGGCAGTGTGAACTTTAGCATACGACAGGTTACTGAAGATGTAAACTCCAACCTTCTCTGTATGAAACATGCCTCTAATAGTGTGGGACAATCTCACTTTCACTACGGCCCAACTATGACACATCGACCTGTAGAGTCACATTTTACATGAAAACAGTCTCGGTGAAGCCAAATGGATTTTCAATTATAAATGGAAAGATTTATATAGAAAACACAGGCAACAATATTAAATGAGTTGAAGAAGATTTTAGTTTTTGTAGCCTCCAGTTGCTCCATCTTCTTTTTCTTGGATCAACCAGTCAGCTCGCTGAACGTGCAGCTCTGCGAGTCTCTGCAGCCTGTGGTCTTTTCAGAAAAGCATATTCCTGCTTAACTGTGTCTGTCTGCTGATGAGATGCATGTACAGTACGTGCACGATTAAAGTCTTTCCATGTCTTTGCGCCCTCTGTCCTCACTGTCTAGAAATATCATGGCTGTTTAAAGATGTCCTCAAAATATCCTCACATTCATAAATGTCCTCACTTCACATAATGTCTTTGTTTTTTTTATTGCTAAAATTCCAAACTTCTCATTGTCAAAAATGTCCTTGAAAGGGCTTTTCCAAAATATGTCCTCACTTTCCAAATCCTACTTATCGATTTGATGTTCTCAGATTTCAAAAAATGTCTTCACCTTATAAAACTGTCTTCACATTCCTGACAGTGTTCTCATCGTTCAAAAACTCCATCCTGTTTGCTTTGCACAAATGTCCCGTTTAAGGTCTGAAACTAAAACTTGTCCTCACAAAGATCAAACACGAGATCACACACAGACACACGCTCGCGAAGCTGATACCACAGAGGCTGTTTCATTCCCGCTCCCTTCATCAGAAGATGTCACTGTTCTGCTGTTATTATGTCACCTCACATTAATCTTCATTTGTCTAATCAGACCTGTCACAGCAACGTGCTGTTATTATCAGATCAGGTTCACAGGGGCCCTGGGCAGAGAGCGAGAAACAAGGAGACGTGTTAGACTATACCGTAGGTTACAGGAACAATATCTGACTCCCACTAATGGAGCTTATTGTCTGTACACTACAAATGGATCAGCTAGTGTCCACACTGTCTGCAGTCTGCTGTGTTTTTGTGAGAAACTCACAGTCTGAACATTTCAACACAGAGTAGAAAGGTGCCTGGACACTCAGCTGGAAGTCAAACTAAACTTCACGAGTAAACATTTTGGAATCTTTTGATTCCAGAACCATATTTACCTTCTACAGGAGCATTTAATAAATGTGTTCAGAGCTGCCAATGAAAATCTTGACTTGTTATTATAGAATTAGAGATCTTAGACTGTTTCTTCTGCTGTAGACAGTAGATATCAGAGCTACTACGGGGTTTCAGACAACTGGACATGTAGTGGGAATCAAAAGATTACATGCTGCAGTTTAGTAAGGCCATAAACAAATACAGTAACAACCAGCACACCTCTTTTTACATTTTCTCATGTAGACTTCCAGACTCTGGAGGATTTCAGTGACCCTGGCTAACATTAGCAGTTGTCCAGCTGGCAGCCTCGGGCGACTTCCAGCGGTACGGTTGACTGGAGGGCTGAACCCGCCACACCGCTGGGCTCTAATCCTGTTAAGGAGGAAAGAGACAATTACTCTGCTTAGCATCGGTTCAGTGCTCAGATCCGTTCCCGCCGAGCACTCAGAGCAAAAACAGTCACCTCCACTGCCAAACGACTGTCGGGGTGGGGGTGGGGGTTTCACTGTAAAAACGTGCTCTGTTTTAACCTGTACAGGTGTTGAGTTTTCTGTATCCATACATCACTGTTATAATAACTTTACTGATTTGATGAATCGAGGTCAAACTTTAACTTCCTGCCGTGTAAACAATGTGTCAGGCTGTTCCACAGAGAGGTGGGAGCGTAACTATATGGTGCCTATGAAAAAACTCCAAACCACTACTTTTATGTTCAGAAACTGGTTCTCAACACCACACATAAGCTGTTTTCAGACATGTAATGGAACCCTGAACTTCTCTGGACACACACAGCTTCTGGAGGAGCACACCATTATGGGAAATATTTAGCGGGCTTTCTGGGGCTTTTGTATTTCTCTCCTAAACGTAACGCAGATTTCTGTATGTTGTCTGTATGTTTTGTGTCATGTTTTGCCTCCTGCACATTCTACCCCGGTACCACCCGTCATCACAACCAAACTATCTCCCCAAGTTGGGATACGTATGACATGGACAGTCTCCTGTTGTGTGCTACATGTGCAAAAGAATAACTGTCTGGACCTGATTCCATGAGTTCATATGTGAAAATGGTTACAGTAACTGCTCAGAAATGTAAAGTAACATTTAGGGCATCAACATTTTGCATAGCTCTCATCTCAGATTATGGTGAAACATTTAATTTTGAGATGTTTAGCTTGAAGTAATGCTTTGTGGACTGGTTCTTGGTTGCAGTCTGGTTAAGACACTCAGTGTATGTTGTTAAAGACATTACAGACATATACAGTCACAGCTAGAAATACATCTCACCGCTAAAGGATCAACAAACTTCTTTTTAAGTCTTCTTTGTTGTGAAAAGAAAGAATTTAGTAGAGAAAATCCGTTAGAGATGTATTTTACTCCCCCGTAACAAATAGTTTTTACACAAACAGTAAATCTCACCCACACACTCTGTAAATGGGAAAAAAAATAAACAAGTTGGTTTTTTGTGTGTTTTCTTGGAGACAGACAGAGGGTGGAGGTTAGAGACACAAATGCTGCTAATTACCACTCATCACAACTCTGGGTTTGGTTTCAAAAGCTGTGTGTCGCCGCATCAATCTCGGTGATCCCCGGCTCATCTCGCCTCAGCTTCAAAGAGCCGCTCTCCTCTCTCTGTTTGTCTGGAGGTGTTTGTAAGACTGCGTCATCCCGGCATTCACAGTGTGCAGGGGCGCAGGGCTGCAAAGCCACGTAGGAAATCTGCAGCAAGTGAGTTAGAGTAAAATCTAACAAAAACTTTGCTAACATTTCAAGTTTGCCTCATGTCATGTTGACATAAACTATATCTCAGATAACGGATTTGAGGCAGAACGTACATAGAATGAACTGAGATAAAAAAAGAAGCTCAGACTAACAGCTAAAGGCTTAAAGGATCATCAGAGCTGCTTAACATCTCTGTTTGTGTCTACATCATGGTTCATGGAGCATGGAGTCCAAGGTGGGACACCACAGAGGAAACTGCTGCTCTTTGCTAATATAAAGTAGTCAGCACTGCTGAGGAAATGACTGCGTTTAACTTAAGTAACAGAGTTACACATAGAAATCAGTTAACACATTGAATCATTACAGGAAATCTGCATATATGTGCAGCAGGTGAGTAATCTGATTTCTCACCGACCTCAGGCTTATTTGGAAGCATGGCTCAAAGATTCTAACTGTATGGTGACGGAGCTGGTGGTTCCTGACTTTCTTTCCTTCCTTCCTTTCATGTTTTTGCCTTGTGTGTTGAGGCAGACAGCACAGTGAGAGAAACAGGCAGATGGCAAAGCTCCTTTTCACAGCGCAAACTGTCTGAGCTGAATAAAATGTATGTTTTACTGTGACTTTGATTAAAAAATGAGCCGTCTAACAATATCTCCTTCCAGCTACTCGACTTCTCTGCACATGTGCTCCTGTAAAAAGTCAAAAAGAAACCTTGTTACGTGTATGAAAGATCATTCACTATCTGTTAATATTAGACAAGTATTTCCCAACTTTTATTATACAGAGCTTGGTAAAGATACAGTGGTCCAGACCTCTGAGACTTCAGTGGTGGGTGTGGCCACGTCAGAACATAATGATACTATTAATATTAATATTATAGCACATACTATTATTATATTTGCTAGAAAAACATAATCGTGTCTGCAGTTTTGTTATGTAGGCGCGTAATTCTTTTTTTGGGGGGGGGGTGGGCTTTTAGTCTTGATAATTAAAACTGGGACAGGGAGGTGGGGGGTGTATTATGTGAAATAAGTGTCCTTGCAACTATAGAAATGTGTGTGGTGTATGAATCCAGTGACCAGTGGTCTCTATGCATTTGTGTGTGAGGAAGACAGACACCAGTAGGGGGACGGCACCCCTGCTGCACATTGTTAGAATGATTGACAGCTTTAAGAACCCAACTGGCAATGAAGTGCCAGCCACGACAGACACACACACACACACACACACACACACACACACCACATGGTGGTCTGAATCTAGATTGACAAGCAAAAGTGTCAATCAAAGGTGAGTTTCACAGTTGTCGGCTCAAGCATCGTTTCATTAGGATGGATGGGGCTGTCTCACACACACACACACACACACAGCCTCTCTAAGCAGCTCAATACTAAACAAATTAGCAGATAGTAGTCATATTTCTCATTCAGAACACGCTGGTTGTCCCTGAGCGGCTCATTAATCATACTGAACGACAGGGCTGCCCATGATGAAAGCTCACTGTCGCGCCATCCACTTGTGGTGGTCAAAAAATAATAATAAAAAGCCTACCTTCTGCGCTCCCTCTCTTTCTTCTCCTCTTTCTCCAGTCTCTTTCTTCCAGGGTTTTTTGTTTTCTCAAGCTCCAGCAGCAGCAGCACCACCCCACCTCCTCCACCTCCCATAAGAAGAAAAGAAATGAAAGGAAGACAGAAGCTCAGGGGGAAGGAAGGAATGCATTGAGTGAGTGTATGATTGACCCCTTCAGTGTATCTTTGTTGCCTTTCTGGTGCTGCATGTGTCAGCAGAGCCGATGGGAAAAAAAAAACCCCGAAACATTGCCCGACACTGAAGAAGCTGCAACTCTGCTTGTTTTTATTTCTCTTACGTGAACTGAAAGTCGACCCAGTCGTCTGCCTGTTGAGTGATTTCATGACCCTGAAGGAAAAAGTCTGCTTTGTAGTTTGCACTGGTGATACGTGGTTCGCCGTTGCAGAAAAAAAGTTTTTCAGGGACAAAACACACAAGCTTCCTCATTTTTATTCCAAATAGAGTTAATAAGAGAATTTTGAGTTTTCAGTTTTTTAATGACACATTAATGCTTCAAACAAACAAGGGTCCATTGGATCAATGTCCAGTGTCTTAAGTTGACTGTGGTAAACTGTGGTCTGTGGTGCAACACGTCCTGCACACTCAACCATCAAACCCAAGATAAAAATATATCTCAGCTTTAACATTGCTAAAACAAAAAACAACCATGTCTACTAAACATCACGTCTCTGTACTAATTTGCAATCTCAGTGCAATAATATTCAGTGAGTACGTCATTGCTATACAGATTTCTGGTTATGTTTAGATGCTCACAGGACTTGGCCGAGGTTAGAGAAACACTGTGATTTGGCTTAATTGAGAAAAACAAAAGCACAATCTTTCTCTAACATTAAAGCCACACTATGCAAGTGTCTTTGAATATTTTATAGTAGAACTATGTTCCAAAACTCATCTTAGGAATTAAATCTATCTCTGAATTAAAGACATTTTATATGTATTGACAGAATATAGAAGTTCAGCAGGAACAGATTTTTGAGTGTGTGCCAATGTTTAGCTGTGCTGGAGCAGTAGCTGTGTCAGATGGATGGGGCTGTGTGGTTGGATATATCAAGGCAAAGTTTTCCACTAGGTAATGATAGGATGGGAAAGAAGGAGGCATCAATCCCACCTGGAGAACAGTTTAGAGGGGGCACTGTTGAAAGAAGATGTTTGGTGGTGGCAGGTTTTGCGTGGATGTAAGAGTGTTTGAGTTCATCCAGGTAGAGGGACAGATTTAAAAAGGGTCGAGTTAGAGGGGGTTGAGGTCGATGCTGATCAGGCTGGAAGGACGACACAAGTTGTGTCTGACAGCGGCAGAATCCACTGAGCAGGAGGTCGGAGGTTCCTCAGGAGGACAGAGGAGTTTTCTTTTGGGCAGACCTCTTGACCTGCGTCTCCTCAGACTGCTGACCCCATGCTGAAGGTCTGAACAAACAGAAACGGCCGATCAGCACTGTTGTTGTTGTTGTTGCTGTTGCTGGAGGTTTGAAGATGTAAAGAACCTGATGATCACCCGCTTTCTTTCTTTTCTTTTTCTTTCTCTGTTTGTTCTTTTATTCTCTTTGTGTTTCTGCTTCTGTCCAATCTACTTCTTACATGATCATTTCAGTTCTATTCAGATTTTTGTCATTTATCTTCCTTTGTTCTCTGTATTTCTGTCTCAGTCATTTACTCTCTGTACTTGCACTTTGCCACATTTTAATTCTGCTGCACACACGTTCTGAGCACATTTGATCAACTTAAACAATAAAACTTCCTCTGACTGTGTGTGTGTGTGATTTCTTACCACTGTATCTAATGTCTTCTTTAACTTTGTCTGACAGACGATTCATCAACCTGCTTCTTAATCATGTTACAGCAGAGTGGAGCCAGAGGTGAGGCAGAGCTGAGACTGCTCCCAAATATTTGATTTAATGGAAGCTTTTATCCAGACACCTTACAGTCCCAGGAGTGGGGGGGG
>JAUMHL010000008.1:8725321-8769082 GCA_032362345.1 Sandelia bainsii | reverse complement strand
CGGTATAAGAAAAATCCATATCATAACAAAAATAAAAACCGGTTTTCGGTATGAACCGGTATACCGCCCAGCACTAGAAGGTTCTGATTAACTCTCAGCGTGTTGACATAATTCCTTTTTACACTGATTTACAGGCAGATCCATAGGTGAACACTGTGGTTCATCTTTAGACCCTTTTACCCCCTACGTCATGATTCATCAGTTTTAGGAAAACGTTGTAGTTATGGGCATGTGTCTAAATGACATTAATCAGAAATTGAAACACACAGAACAATAACATCATTGGTGTTATGTCCTGCATGATGAGCCACAGACGACGGTGCTAACCACTGCACCACTGTGCTGCCCCTTAAACAGTAATACTATGAATACTACATTGTGTTATTGCATGGTATTAATTAGTGTTGCCATTTGTCTGTGTATAGCAAATTGTAGGCACATAGACCGCCGTCTTATTACTAGGTAACTACTGAATACTGCTAAACTAAACCCTGTGAAATAACATGCATCATTTATCTGCGTGAAAATGCAGGTTCAAACCTGAGACCTGCTGTGTCGAGTGAGCGTGTTTCTCACATCATCACACATCACACGCTGGTATCATCATGAGAAATACTTTTTTTTATATCTGAAACTTGGTATTTTACCCTATTTTACTAATATTTTATAACACATTGTTGACATTGAACTTTGCAATAAAATATTGTTGCAGAAAGATTGTTGCCGTTGTTCTAACCGTGCTCTGTACTCTGATGACGATTTTACGACGAGTTTGTCCTCTTAAAAAAGGATGTGGCACTTTTAACACAACTGTGTTTCTCTCTTGAAATACACACATACCTTACCTTGTGGCTCACTGTGAGCGTCAACTCAGCTCGTAAACTTCACACACACACCTTGGTTGATCCAACTCAGTGTTGACACAGTCGTTGCAACAACCTGAGTGTGTGTGTGATTTGTAATCATAGCCCAAGGACACTACTCTTCTATCAAAGCCGCATGTGTGTGTTTGTGTTACAGGTGGTCTCACTGTGTGTGTGTGTGTGCCTGTGACTGCGGGGCAGGACGGACACTTCCTCCCTCCTTTGTTTACTCCCTCATCAGAGTAAACAAAGAAAGCTACCTCCTACACACACACACTCAGGGAGTCAGTGGAGTGGTCATTTCCCTCTGTCAGGTATGTCAGCCCCGAGGCCATGACAAAGGCTCAGTGACATGACGAGTGCTTGGCGGCAGAGATGTCCCGTGTTTAGTCGCCGTCACAAGTCAGCTTGAAGAAAAACAGAAAGCAAAGGTGGTGAATTTTAACTTTAAAAAGTTTGTTGTACCTTTGTTTGGAAAATGGTGATTTTAAGTCACAGGAGAACATGTCTGCTGTGCTGTGCAGGATTTTTGCGGTTTGAATTTTACCGTTATTACATAAAGACTTTCCCTGTGTATGATACCTTTGCCTTGCTGCCTCCTCTCCTCTCTGGAAACAGGCGTCTCTTTTAAAAGCTTGAGTGGAGCAGAACAGTAGCTCTTGTTCCTGGCAGAGGTCACGACCCTTCGCCCCAGCCCGAACCCGATACCCCGGCTTGCCGGCGCGGCGGGGCGCTTCGCCTGAAAGATAAGGAAGTGGACCACCGGTAGTCCTGGTGTTACCCCTCACCCCAAGGCTGCCCCCGGGGTCAAACTCAGTGCGCCTCACCTTACTCACCTTCTCCTCTCTAGGTTTTCTGTCTTAGATCAGTTTGACCTTTTGCTACTTCTGCATGATGCTGAAAAACGTCACCTTGAATTGTTTCCAATCTACCAACAGTTCCACACGTGTGCACTACAAAACAAGAAGTCAATTTTGGACTGTTACAACAGCGGGAACGTGCTCCGTTGTTTGTTGCATTTTCACCACCATCAGCACAGTGAATTTGACCTAGTGGCTGTAGCAGCTGTAGGGTTATTTTACTGTATTTCATGTGTGCAGGGCACCAAAAGGCGCAGCTCGAGGAGGTCATTTCTGCACATGCTCTATGGGCCTAAAAGCGTTTAGGGATCACCCAGGTAGATTTTAACTGTGGAATACAGAAGAATGAGAAAGAGGGATGAATGGGCACCAAGTATCGATGTCATGTCCAGTTCTCATCACAAGTGCTACAAACTGTCGAGGTATGAAACAAGTGTCCAGTGCGCAGTCTGTGCAGACATGTTTGGGCTTCATTCGTATGTCTAACCATGACAACAACCTTAAACCTAGTGTGCAATGCTTCACATGGGGACTTCCTGTTGTCCCTAATAGGAAGTCACATTCCCAATATGTGAGTGTGTCAACAGATTTATGTCCCCACAAAACAAGTAACGCAGCTTTGCTTGTAGGGAGCTACTGTTGACAGGTAGTGACTCGGACAAGGAGAAAGGAGAAGAGAATCAAAGGGACGAGGAGGGGGAGGAGAAGAGGAGGGGGAGAAAGAGGGGAGGTAAACTGAGTTGTGGGGGGTGGACCATTGTGTGTGTGTGTCTACATGTACTTGTGAATGCGTGAACAGCCAAGTGTGGATTGAAAACGGTGGTGAACAAAAATCTCAATCAAAATTAAAATCTTAATGTCCTGGTCAAACTTTTTCGCTTGTTCGATTTCTGTTTTTTTTTTCTTGTAACGTCTGAAAACCTCATTTGTCATTAAATGAAATGTTTGCTCTCACGTACTGATTTTTTGGATGAGTCATGGCTTTTAGTCCTCCACCATCTTTATCGTCTGTCTTGCTCCGGCTTCCACGTCTCCGTCAGGAAGGCTCATGGTGCTGATTCCACCAGCACTGGTCGTCTGGATCCTCCCCTCCAACTTCTGTTTTCTGGCTCACACACTGAAAAACAGGAAACTGAAAACTTTGTACAACATTAAGTACAAAACATTAAGTTTTTGAACGTCGTCCTTAAGCGCTGGATTGTTCTGCAGACACTTTTCTAAATGACCATGCTTTGTTCTTCCTACAGTTAATAATTGTTAAATAGGTGATGGCAGATGGATAAGATTAAACATTATATATCTACACGATGTCCCGCGTTACCTCGTTATCACCCCTGCCCTGTACTTTTTTCTCTCCCTCATTCATCTTCTCCCGTCTCCAGGGTACGAGTGAAAACTTTCGCTCTCCTGCCTCCTGCTGCTCGGCTGCTCTTTGGAGTGTTGGGTTTCCAGGAAAGATGGTGTAAAATATCCAGACCGCCGCTTCCGCTGTAAATTGACAGCTGCTCCCCTGACTGGCAGCTCTTAAACAGGACAGGAAGTCTGTGTTCATCAGGCTGCCGGTGCAGGTCATTGCTTTAGCAATGTGGAGCTTTGTCAGTTCGTGATGAAATATTCTTAATCTCCACTGATTGATCTGCCTCCTTAAAGGTTTCAGTCTTACAATACAAACCTGTCATTCATCCTCCCACTCTGTGTGCTCCACACACACACAGTTTAGCAAACTGTATATATATATATTTAGCCTAGATAGGTGCTTGATTTATGCTTCTGCATCAAATTGCATTTTTACTGTGTGCTGGTGTGGCTGCGTCACTCTACAAAACACTAGTTGGCGAGTGGACCAATCTCAGTTGTAGCAGTCTGCGACTGAGGTTTTATTACCTGACTTCACATTAGCTGTGCATAAAGTGTGTTTAGCTGGTGATCTTTTTGCACAGTATGGAAGTTTATATAAATTTACAGCAGCCACTTCAACAGCTTGTTGAAAGGTTTTCAGGTTTAAATTAGTTTTGTTGAGGGGTTAGAGTTTAACTTAATGTTCAGTCCATGTTGGACAGTTAATCTGACTGATTTGAATCACAATGCTGTAGTATCCGTAAATAAAGTATAATCATGTGTGAGCATGTCCCCATACATTATGTGTGATGCATTTACAGAGAGATGTGAGGTAATGAGCATAACAATGATTAAACATTACAGCAACATACTGTGGTGGTGAAAGACATGAGGCAACAGAAAAAACAACACGTGGATGATTTTATCGGTTTCAGCCTTCACTCTTAATTAGGAGTCTTAGTTATTTTTGGCACAAATAAACTAAACATTACAAATGTCTGCTTTGCTGAATTACTGTAACATAATTAACTTGTAGATAAGACTTGATTTAAGTGTACTGTATGAGGGTTGTAAAGATCCTACTGATGACACTTCTACAGCTTTGTAACAAAAACCCTTAAAACTCCCATTAAATTTTAATTTTAAAATTAAAGGCAAAATGTGCCTTGAAATTATGTTTTAGGGAAGGAAATTTCATCTTTAACAGACACGTAACTTATATAAACATGTAAATAAATGTATGTAAAAGTGTCTCTATGCACAAATAGTAAAATATCTTCCTAAAACATTGTCACTGACATTCATGTCTGCATGAGTGAGAAAACAAAGAGTTATAGCAAAACAAGTAGGACATTTGAAACTATTACTCATCTATGATGCCTATAACCTGAGAGACTGGCCCTGCAGGACTGGACAGTGTCACAGGTCAAGGAGCTGCCTCTGAGTCCAGTGGGACAACTGTGGCTATTTCAGGAAGCAGGTTTAGTGAAAACTTGGAGTTTGTTCACCCTGAGTTGAAAGAAGCTGTTTTCAGTTTCAGAAATACCCACAGCTGTCCCACTGCACTCAACAGGCTGCTCCTCTTTTGATGCCGATTGTTCAGGTCGTCTTTAATGAGTCAAACGGTCGATGTCAATGAACAGAAACACTTTACAACAACTTGCACTTGCTGGATCATCTTGATGTGACAAATTTCAACATGTTACTCTGGACGTCTCCCAGGTGTGTTGCATCACACCAGACCTGCCCAAAACCTTCACTATTGATGTTGTAAAACTCTCATTACTCATTACTTTGCTAAATAAAACCAAGAATTACAGCTTTTTGCATTTAATGCAGACTCACTGGAGTTTGACTCTGGTCTTGATGCATCTTTGTCTTTTTTAGTAAACTGGCTGCAGTTTGTCTAAAAAAAATCAACTATGAAAAGGTGATCTATCGCTTGCTTTAGAAAGACAACAAATGTGCCGGCACAACATCATGAGGGTGGTATAAAGGTCACGGTGCGTGTCAACCTTTTAGCCTCAGGTAGCTGAAGGTGAAGCTGGAGCAGATTGTAGCACCAGTCAGATTGTGTCTGCATCAAACCTGAGGAAACACCCATGACGCAGGGAGGCACGTAACTGTGCTAATTCTACACATACATAGAACATTCATTCAATAGTTTGACTCTCACACACAGACACACATGACAAAACTTCAAATCTCAACACACGTCTACATTTGTACACACCCAAACCACGCCAGTGTCTCTCTTTCTCCCTCTTCGACACGTGCACACGCTGGTGTTGAGCAGGACTCAGATCAAAGTGGAGCGTTCAGATCATCAGTGCAGCGCTGCCTCGGGCCGACAGCAGCCACAGTTCATCCAGTGTTTACATTACAGCACTTTCTACTTTCTGCACAGTCACACTCACACACACACACACACAGGCTGATCTGCAGCATGATAAGTCGGTTGATGTCCTCACACACCTGAATTATCCTGCTCTGTGTGAAGTGCAGCTCGTCTGGAGGAGGAGGAATAAAATGGGATTTTTCATGATCTGACATGACTTTTTATTAAATTACAAGTGTCGTTAGTGTGTTGTTAGACTGTGTGAATCTAAATCTGCATGCATGTGTCTGTCCAGCATGCTCCTACTTGTTTCCCCTCAATCTCTGCTGTGGTATTCTCTGTCTGTCTGTCTGTCTGTCTGTCTGTCTGTCTGTCTGTCTGTCTGTCTGCGTGCCTTCTTGTTAAAGTTAATGAGAGCCTAATGAGTACTGACTTGTGATGATCCAAGTAGTCTTCTTCCACCCAGAAGACCACTTGGATCCTCTGTGACATTACACCTTCTCACTATAATTAACATAAAACCTAATTCTAAGATCAGTTTTAAAGCTGGGTCTTAGCCCTTAAAAGGCCCTTTGAAGCAAAGAGGACCAGAAACTCACACAAACCCTCACAGTTACGGGTTTATTTAGAGATGTGCTTCAACCCATGAATCCAATTATGTCAGCATCTGTTTACGATCAATACTAAAAATGATTAAAAATAAATAAATTTCAACACACCCAAAGGAAACTCGGTTCTAAACCAATATAACACTTCTTGATAAGTATCTAAGTATTTTTACAGCTGGAAGAACATGCAACACATTTTGTGCAGACGTCATTGGACATACTTCAAACAGGCCAACACGTTAGCTTTCTGATAGGTGACTCAAACCATGTGATTAATATATGTTTGAGATATTGCAAAAGGTATAAAACATTGGATGCAAAATTACAGAACTCTCCATACACATAAAGGCTGAAATTAAATTAAACACTGCCTGCAATAATATTCAGAAAACTAAAAATTAGGCTACATTTGAAATTGCAATAAATATACATAGCTACAACTTAATTTTAAGAAAACCTCAATTATAACTGCCTAGATAAACCTCTGTCTTTTAAATGTATTTAGAGCTTCACAAATGGTAAATAAACCTGATGATGCACGTGGAGAACGTGTCACTTGCTCTTCCACTTGCAAAGCTCCTCATGTTTCCTGTGTTTGACCAGCAGCTGTGTGAATTATCCTGTTCAGCAGTTAACCAAAGAGTTTTACATGCATTCAGTGCATTGTCTGAAAGTTTAGGTACTGAATCCAAATGTCTGCCCCTCAGACTTTTTGACCCAGGGGCGTGTCTAGAAATTTTGAAAAGAGGGGGCCAGAGTGTGGCACATGCTCAAAGGAGGTGGGTGCATAATGGTTAAATGGTTAAAGGCATTACGCTTACATTTAAAACCTTGCTGTTATGAAGTATTTGTTCAGCAATCACTTTACTCTTATTCTGATAAGAAGTAACATTTTCTGGACAAGTGTGCAGACAAAGTTTGTTTGGGATTAGGAACAAAGACACCACAAGAGTTAGGTTAAGGCACTTACCACATATTAGTTAGGGCTAATGAAAATGTCTGATGTCTGATCTTTGCTTTAAAAATTGCTGCTTCCTTAACTTCAAATGATGTTTGTCACACGACAAACACGACATTTGTAGCCAGTATGTTGTCACATGGTTACAATAACAGTAACAGATACAGCATATCAGTGAGTTCTCAATGAGAGAACATCATTTCTGTTCCCAGATGTTTCTGTTTTGAAGTAAACAATCAGATTTATTTTGGGTCAGTCTCCAAAGTGTCTGAGGATGAAACCAGAGAGGTGATGTGGAGAATAAACCACTGTGGATGAAGCGGCCCGGGGCGCCACAGGAGGAAGGTCTCCATTACAGAAGCTTTTAAAAGCTCAGGATTAGGATTAGTCGAATGGCCCCTTTAGTGTCCGGAGCAGAGCCGCATGGTGTCGAGGGACAATAGGACAGGAAATGCACCTTAGCAGGTGTGTGTGTGTGTGTGTATCCACAACGCGTTTTAGAGAATCACTGTTTTCTTACAGCTCATATCCTACATTTCTAAAGCTTTTTAAAACTGTAGAACGATTACTACACATTTAAACATTTTCATTAACAATGCAAGTGCTTTTTAATGTTTTAGCCCATAACATACCAACAGTGAAGACTTTACGGTGCTGTGAAAAAGTATTTGCTCCCTTATTTTTCTGCTTTTTGCATATTTTTCACTTAAATGATTAACATGGTGATCAAGGGAAAAAGCTGTCCAAACCTGCCTGGCCCTATGTGAAAAAGTAATTGCCTCAAACCACCTAATAACTGGTTGTGCCACACATGGTGGCAACAACTGTAATCAAGAGTTTGTGAAAACTGGCAACGAGTCTTTCACATCACTGTGGAGGAATTTTGTTCCACTCTTCTTTGCAGAATAGTTTTAATTCAGCCACATTGGAGGGTTTTTGAGCATGAACAGCCTGTTTAAGGTCATGTCACAGCATTTCAATCAGATTTAGGTCCGGACCTTGACTCAGACTTATGTTTTTTTTTTTTAGCTATTCACGTGCAATGGGACGCACACCTTCCAAAAAGTTCAACATTTTTCTCATCAGTCCAC
Source organism: Sandelia bainsii (assembly GCA_032362345.1). NCBI lineage: Eukaryota > Metazoa > Chordata > Actinopteri > Anabantiformes > Anabantidae > Sandelia > Sandelia bainsii. The sequence goes on along the minus strand of JAUMHL010000008.1, from coordinate 8,761,026 downwards.
AGAATATTTGTCCAAAAGTCTTTAGAGGATGTTCTGGGTTGTCGTTGCGCTCTTGGAGTAATTTTTGTAGGCCGGCCGCTCCTGTGAAGGTTCATCACTGTTCCAAGTTTTCTCTTTCGTCTTTCACCGTGGTTCTCTGGAGTCTCAAAGCAATTACATTTTCACATAGATCTAGGCAAGTTTGGAGCTTTTTTCCCTTCATAAATTCATTCAGAATTTGCAATCAAAAACTCATGTTTGGCACTTTTTTCTTGCCAGATGTGATGAATTCTCTTAAGCAGCAACAAGTAGAACTGTTGTGATTTATATCTGCAGAAGAATTTAAATCCCTACATGTTCACTTTTAAGTTTAAGTTCGTAGAGATTTAAGAAACAAAAAAGAAGAATGTTCAAAAATTAATTAATCAATTAATTAAATTGTTCCTGACATCATGTTGCTGTTATCAATGATCAGTCTGTGATAGGAGCTGACAGGCAGGGAACTGAATTTCATCACAAAGGGAAGGAGAAGGAGGGAGGGATGGTGAGGAGAGGATGGAGGAGGAAACACAGGAGGGGGGTAAAAAACTGAAAAGAGGCCCCAAGACTGAAGGATCGGAAAAGATAGATGAAAAATGGTAAAGAGACGGAACAAGGAGAGAAAATGTGAAAGTGTGGTGGAGGATCAATAAAAGCAGAGCTGCTTGTTTTCTCTCACTAGATTTAAAGGAAAAGTCAGAATAACAGTGAACTGAACTGATTTGAAGCTAAATGACCTGGATACGTGATGATATCATGGTGTGATTTAATACTTTTATTAATTTGATAATTTTTTAATTATTTTGGTAATTTAATTCAGTTTTGGTGAAGATATTGTTGGGACTTCATGTGACAACTACAGTAGTTGCTTTTCTATACTCATTTATTTAATTTAATAATTACTACCACTGTGTCCTGTGTATCAAATATATAATAATAATTTAGCAGCATCCATTAGTGGTTCAAATGGTTGAGGGGTTTATGAAGTATTAATAAAACATCCCTGAACTGTTTGGTTTAAGCTGGAATTCCCTCATTTTTATTATTATATTATCAGTCCGGAACCTTTCAGACCTGGAGCTCAAAACAAAAATCAAGCTCCTAAAAATCACGTTAATTGCCGTTTCTCAGGTTATTGAGAGTTTTACCTAATTTGACCCAAATAAAGTAGAAAGATCAGCTTCTCTACATCATGTTTAAGTCCAAAGCATTTAATTTCATTTTTATTTATATTATGCTCTCTATATGGAGACAAACCAGGAAATTAAATTAATTGCTAAAATTAAAGGAAATAAAATGACAGAACTGACAACGATCAACCTGATTAAGGAGAGAAACAAATACATAAATCTTAAAATCTATATAATAATAATATGAAAAAAGCCTATAATAGCTGATATGAAAGAGAATTTTCTCCATTAACTTAATTTTGATGTGTGATTTACGTGTTTTTGTGTGTGTGTGGGGGGGAGATTCCCCCACCGCTCACCGCATTTGAACGTCATCTGGAGATTTACAGCTCAGTTAATATCATATGGAATTTTTTTTAATCACCAATATACCTGGGGAAAAAAAGCAGAATCTGATCTGTTTGTAAAACTTACGACATGTTTCCTGTAATTACAGGCGTCTGTCATTGAGCATTATTACATTATTAAACTGTGTGTGGTGCGTTCAGGACAAAAACTTCGGTCATTTTTCAGTCATTTTCCTGTGTGACCTTCATCACATCTGCAGGGTTAAAGGACAGAAGTAGAAATGAAAAAGCCTTTAAAAGCTTCTGGTTCCGTGTTTTTATTTGTGATGGCTGCAGGTCACGCAGACACCATCCTGTTAATTGAAGGTGTGAACGCCAACAGTGTGACCGTGTTTGCATCAGTCTGCTCGGTCGGAGCTCATTCACCTCTATACGCCAGTTTAGACAAAACCGCCCACAGCAACACACTCAGCCATCAGCAGCGGTCAGATGTAAACGCTCCTTGCTGAGAAAAAACACTGATAACAGCTGGAAATGTGTGCAGGAAGCACCATTTACAAATCCAGCTCTAACGGCCAAATCTCGGCTGTAAGTTACCAGAAAACCACAAATTGAAAGTGTCAGAGCCGAAGTGTTAATTGTGTTTGTGAAATGAATATGATAAAGAACCTAAATAGTTTCACAGATCAACTAAACACACGATTCATTCTCAACCACAACGATGTTCACATATTTACGCGTCCGTTCATCTTCACTTCACTGTCGCCACTGATGTACCCGGATTTGATTTGTTGTCATTTGATTTAAAGAAATAACATTTTTCTCATACGTAGAGGTTTGACGGTGTCACAACCGCTGACCCGACCACACCACAGTTTCCTCAGACAGATCCAAAGCTGGTTTTACGCACAGAATCTTACACTTTTAGTGCAGAATAGAAATTTCATTCGAATGAGACATTTTTGGAGATTAAAATATTATTTTGGAGGCCACAATGAATGAACCTGTGCTGATGAAGTAAAAAAAAAAAAAAAAAAAAAATCTATTTTGGGATTTGTATCGGTCACATTATTTGTACATATGCACGTCTTCTGTTCAGTCTTTCTTATGAATTATTTAAAAAAAAAAGTTATGAATATATATAAATAAATTATACACCCGTACACTAACATACATGAATGTTATATTTATGTGACGTCACAGAATTTATTCCGCAAAATGTATTAAAAATAAAATAAAGCTCAGGGCAATTTGTCTAATTTCTGTTCTATGCCAAACTCTCCTCCACCCGCCACCCAGGCTGCAGACCATCACGACGCGCTGATCTGAACCAGCAGCTCAGCTTCAGCATAAAATACCGAACTCCGTCTCCAACCTGCAGCAATCTTTGACTGACTCCCAGGTGACTGGCTACCTGAAGGCTTCCTCCAATCGGCTGCCGTCTGGTCCTCTCTCCCTCTCTCTCTCTCTCTCTCTCTCTCTCAGCGCGCACCGCCGCGTCTCTGCGCTGATCTCCAAACTTTTTCCTTTTTTTAAATTCCCTCTTCGCTCAGCGGCGTGAATGAACGAGCCTCTTTAACATATTCAGACCAACGTCACCCTCTGAAGGTGGATCATGCCGAGCAGCCTTTTCTATAAAACCCCCCGCAGCCCGCTCTCTGTGGAGTAATAGTCACCGCTTGCGCAGAGGAGCCGACAAAGGAAAACGTACCTTAAAACTAAAGTGATTTCTCTCAACGCGGAACGGAGGCTGGTTCGAGGTAAGTCTGCTCCCCTTCTTTAAATATAGAAACTTCCTCTTCTAATATGTTGGGAAAATATTTAGTGAGTAATTTCTTTTTGCGCGCATCCTGCTCGCTTCCTCACCCTCACCTATAGTTTACTTTACCACGCTCCATATCCAAATCCCATCTTATTGTTCAGTTTTTTGCCTGATTTATTGCCGGTGCTATATAAACCCCAGACCTCCCGGGGGGTGGCTGAGCCCCCTGAACTGTACCTATAAAGGCGCATAACCTAATCAACAAGCCGGCGCATGTAAACCTGTAAAACTATTTGGAATAGTTGACAGCTACTCCTCATTTTGAAGGAGCAGCGGGATGAAGGGGACTTTCCTCAGCGCAAGGAGCACGTTTCTTATTTTCATCCAGAGGCAAACAGGAGCCTGTGCATTCGCCATCAATCCGCCTGACGGCTGTTTTATTTCCTCTGGAGGAGAGACTGTCTAAGAAGTTCTGTATGTTTTAACCAAAACTTACGAAAACTTGATTATATTTTCTATGTTGAGGCACGAGAATAGGGGGAAGAAGGAGAATAATATAATCACTTCAGAAGTGAGCCAGCGCGTCATCGCTGCGAATATCTGAATGAATCAGGAGACTGTTTGGACACTTATTATCTGAAATAGCAGCTTATAACGGCTCTCAGCCACATGAGTTTGTTTCACTTCACTCTTTTACTGGTGCAGATGACGACAAATTTACACACGTTAATTTACTATTATCTGTTTTTATCTGGAAAGATTTTACAGGGGAAAAAGAGACAGAGGAAAAGTTTTAAGCACCGCCGCCGGACAGAGTTTCCAACAGGACAGAAGCGCCTTTTAACGCACAGACACAGGTGGATGCTGGGAAGTGGACCCCGTCAGAGGAGATGATCCCTTTGGCACAGTTTGGGGTGCTGTCGGCTCTGGCGACAGCTCTCACCTCGGTGCTGTCTGCGCTCTTGCTGCTAGTGCTGACCCGGCAGCTGTGGAGCCTCCGCTGGAGCCTGACGCGGGACAAAGACAGCAGCCTGCCGCTGCCGAACGGCTCCATGGGCTGGCCGCTGGTTGGAGAGACGTTGCACTGGCTGTTTCAGGTAAGACAGTAAGAGATGACACGTCTGGGCTGCTGTAGTCCTTTTTACAAGCGTTCCAAAAATATAGGTTACCCTTCTGCGCGTTTGTGTTTGCGTGTTAAGTATGTGTGAATTTCCTAATTTATGCATATTTTATGTATTTCCCTGTCGTATTGCATCGATTTGAAATCATAAAGCTGATAAACACTAGAAGTTGCAGGATGTTTCACTAATCAAATAACTGTTTATTTGGAGGAGAGCGGGGAGCTTTGAAAACCTTCGCGGATTCTTGTGCAGGCTGAGCTCTGTCGTTAATGCGACATGTGCGGACTTGATGCTCGGTGCATAATTCCGTCCTGTGAAGCAAAAACAGACGTTTTCTGTTCAATTCTTCCACCTCCTTTACCTCCCTCCCTGTCTCTCCAGTAACGAGGAATGCGCTCTGTCATCTCTCTCTATCCTTGCAACTTTATCCGCTCCACACCGCGCGTCAGTCTGTGCGTCTCGATACTGTGACGCGTGATGTGTGCGGTCGGTCTTAAGCGTTTTCTTCCCTGTCTGATGTTTCACATTCAGTTAAATTATATCCCTCCAAATGTCCCTTTTCAACTCAGCAGTGCATTTCTAAAATGACATGTGCTGCTAAAGCAGAAGTAGAGCATCACGACACTGCATCACCAGTTGTTACAACAGGACGCACCACACAGGCAGCAACTACAGGCAAACGGGGCAAAAGGCAGATTGTAAAAACAGTAACAAAGGGTGATTTGCAAAAGCTACCACAGATTTGGCTTGATTTGACAATCCAGCAGAGAGTGCAAATAAATGGGAGTGAGTAAGGGGAGCAGGTGGGTGTGGGGAATCAGGTGACTGAGAAGAGCTGGGCTAACTGCAGGGAAGGTGGGTGTGGCAGGATCTGAAGAACAGTTGGTGGAGCAAAGGCAGACAGGGAATAAAAGAGTTAACTGTGTTTCCAGTCTTTTGAAATATCCTGCTAACCAGAAAACAAAGACTGTGGACATTCAAATTTAAGTTTAAATTTAGACTTGCACTTTCAATGCTTGTTGTTGTGTTGTTACTAAAATGTGACAAACTGGTACTTGACAAAATTCGTCTTCACACTCCAGGGCTCCAACTTCCACATCTCACGCCGAGAGCGTCATGGCAACGTGTTCAAGACCCACCTTCTCGGGAAACCTGTCATTCGGGTGACGGGTGCCGAAAACATCCGCAAAATCCTGCTGGGCGAGCACAGCCTGGTGTGCACACAGTGGCCCCAGAGCACCCGCATCATCTTGGGGCTCAACACCTTGGTCAACTCCATCGGAGACATACACAAGAGGAAGAGAAAAGTAAGAAGGGGTCAATGAATTAGATGCATGTTGCCAATGCAGTTTTTATATGTTATAACGGGCAAAGCAAGACACAAGCACTGATGACTGTACAAATGTTTCTCTCTGATGTTTCTGCTCAAGGCAAATCTGGTGGATCATAAAATGTCATCTTGCCCTCACATTTTCTACATTGTTTTCATGATTTGAGCTGTGACTGGTACTCTTTTTTACTAATTTGTCGGCTCTTCTTCTACACTAGTTTAATGGTACTTGACTGAAAGATAAGATCCTCCTGATTCACTTGAAATTCAGTTAAAATTTGTGCTACATTGGGATGGAAATGTGGTTAATGTGTTAGGTGACAGTAGGTGGCATTTAGAGCGGTTTAAGTCTGGGATAGGCATGAAAACCACAGACCCGTTCAACTTTTTAGACTAAAAAATATTAAAGATTCAAGACTTTTTTTTATATAACATTAAGTCAATTAGGTAACAACAACAGTAGATGATGTTTTACTGTGAGCACACTAAGGCAAAATCTTAACATTTGTTGTAATGTAATTAAAGTTATCCTACCTACAGTATATCCTGATTTTAACTATCCAGTCCTAAGCCACCTCACCCTTTCCCCCTCCTTAGTGAGTATTTACTGAGAGGTGTTGACTGCTGTGTAGCACGTAATACCTTTTTATGACTCCACTCTCTTCGTTTCCTTAACCCTTTCAAGATCCTGGCTAAAGTTTTTAGCCGGGGGGCTCTGGAGTCCTACCTTCCTCGGCTGCAGGACGTCATCAAGTCTGAAATCGCCAAGTGGTGCTCAGAGCCGGACGCCATTGAGGTTTACAGCGCTGCCAGGTCCCTGACATTCCGCATCGCTGTCAAGGTCCTGCTGGGTCTGCAGCTGGAAGAGGAGCGTGTGGTTTACCTGGCTCAGATCTTTGAGCAGCTGATGAACAACCTGTTCTCTCTTCCCATAGATGCTCCACTCAGCGGCCTTCGCAAGGTGAAAAATTATAATAAAAATCATTAAAAGGTGTCAAATTAAATTAATTTCACTTGTGTTCATGAGGGAAATATGAAAGTTGTTTGGTTTATAATGAACCCAACAGAAAAACTCCAAAAGACCAATTACTCTTAAAATAATTTCATGTTTATACTGAATTCTTATTAAGCCATTAATTGACTTTTCTCTGTACAGGGAATAAAAGCCAGAGAAATCTTGCACGCCAACATGGAGAAAATCATTGAGGAAAAGATGGAGCAGCAGCATGTGGAGGGGGAATATTATGATGCTTTTGACTACATGTTGTCCAGTGCCAAGGAACATGGTCAGCAGCTCGGCATCCAGGAGCTCAAGGTACCTGCGTGAGATTTGATGTGTAGATATGATTCTTAACTCAAAAAGCACGCTAATTCTTACTGTTAAAAGTAAAAAAGGTAAATCTCTGCACACACCCACAATGCTTGAGTTATTATCACATGCTTGGTAGACACCATTTCCTGCATTATTAAAGAATATCTCTGCAACCTCCAGTAGGTTTCTTATGGTACAAGCTTACTGAGTTTTTCCGTAGTTATTGTTGAATAATATTCTTCCGGTCTAGTCAATCATATGTGAGAAATGAGAATTTCAGTTAAATTTAGAGCAGTAGATCAAATTATGCCTAAATAATCCATCCATCTGCTTCTCCTTTTGCAGGAAACAGCTGTCGAACTGATCTTCGCTGCTCACTCTACCACAGCAAGCGCTTCCACATCACTGGTTTTGCAGCTTCTTCGCCACCCAGCGGTGGTGGAGAGGGCCAGAATCGAACTGGAGGCAGAGGGCCTTGGCTACGATTCCCATAATAGTCACAGCCAATCTGGTGTCAGCACAGAGAAAGAGGAGGATGCTGTCATCACAGAGACAACCTGCCTGTTGAATGGAGGGTGTCAGAATCACATTGATGAGAATGGTTTTCCGCGGTCCCAGTCACATATACCGTACCTGAGCCTGGACAAGCTGAGCCAGCTCCGATATATTGACTGTGTTGTCAAGGAGGTGCTCCGCTTCTTGCCACCAGTCTCCGGTGGTTACCGGACAGCCTTGCAGACGTTTGAATTAGATGTAAGTTCAACTGACAGACATGAATATACCTTTAAAAAAAACCTTGGTTTGGCTGGATTTCTTTTTTCCTGGGATGAGCAGATGATGTAACATATTCCATCAGCTACAAAAGGAATTGAAATCTTAGCTTCTGTGTAGAGCCATTTGGCACCAAAATCATAGACAGACCTCCATCAGGGAACAGGAACTACAAAGACCATCTTTTAAAACTCACAGTGAGAACAAGTCAGTTGTTGTTTTACTTCACCAGCCAAATTCACCAAGTTCTTATCGTTCTTTTGGAGTTGTCAGAACACATTGTGAGAAATGTAGGAATGCAGTACCTGGAATAGATTTAGATGATGCGTGTCCCCAGTAACTGAATCCAACCAGCCTGCCATTTAAGTAGAGATGTGCACAACAACAATAAACAAAAAAAAGCTGCATCTTTAACATCCATTGCCTGCAGGTGGCACACTTTGCAGAGCCTATTACAACCTTTGCCTGTAGGGGGCGATTTAAACATGTTCACCTGAATGACTTTATTGAAAAATAATAATTCAAGTTTAAAGGGACCCCAGAGGAATTCCCAGAATACCATTGCAGAGCACGTGACGCCTTTCACTCACCTCTTTCTTAGGATATAAACCCCTGCTGTTGTTTGTTCAGGTAAATCTTACCAAAACCTAAACAAGGAAGTACCAACTCTGCAGAAATAATTCGGATTAGATTATAAAGAAATCTGGATTAACATAATGAACACATGCAGTGGAAAGGTTTTTTTTTTTAGTTAAAAACTAAATCCTGATATTTTGTAAGTTTTCCTCCTTTTCTAAATCCTTAAATCAACATATTTTTCAACATAGGTTTGCTGATAACGGAAAATGTACTATTCATGTATTTCTGAGGCACAGAAAGATATTGAATGAGTTAGAGATTGTACAAATTTTAAATAATTTCCATCCTTATTTCACAGGGCTACCAGATTCCAAAAGGCTGGAGTGTGATGTATAGCATCCGCGACACACATGAGACTGCAGCAGTCTTCCAGAGTCCAGAGCTCTTTGACCCAGAGCGCTTCGGCCCAGACCGGGACGAAAGCCGAGCGGCTCGGTTCAGTTATGTGCCTTTTGGTGGTGGTGTGCGGAGCTGTGTAGGTAAAGAACTGGCACAAATCATCCTAAAGACTCTAGCTGTGGAGCTGATTGGGACTTGCAAATGGACTCTGGCCACGGAGAACTTTCCCAAGATGCAGACAGTGCCAATAGTGCACCCGGTGAATGGGCTGCATGTACATTTTAGCTACAACCACTCACTTTAGACTGACTATACAGACTGATGGACTTTTACAAAAACTCAATCAAGAGGCAATTTAACCTTCAATCTGTTTCTGGAAAAACTCTGAAAAATCAAAAAACCACCTTGCCAGTCCTGATGGTGCAGTTCAGACCCCCTGCCTCTTCCATTCACACGAAGATGGGGTTTACATTGCTAGTTTGGAGCACTTCATCATCTCTTAAATGGTTCACATGTAAGAATTCCCTTTCTTTTGAGCACAAGTACATGTTAACCACCTGGTGGGCTCACTTTATCTTTGCCCGGCTTCCGCTATCCTTTACATGCATTTTTAAGTTATTTTTGTATCAAGGTGCAGTGCACATTAATGAAAAAAGTAAGTCTGGAGACTTTTTATTGCTTATTTTCAAACAGGAGATTTGTGCTTACTCTAATGAAATGCCTACTGAATGGACTGCATATGAACTTGAACTACAGTTCACAGCTTTAGTATCAGTTCATGGACAAATAGAAAAAGGATAAAACCAACTCATATTCTGATATTTATTTTTTTATGTTGCCTGTCAATGCATATTAACTTACATAAAACAGCAGCTCAAGATAGAGTGCGTATCCTGGTTTAACCTGCATACACTAAGTGCCTCTGGAACAGACTTCAGGTACTTTTTGCTTACTGAAAACCTAAGACTTATAGTTAATCTAAATAACAGGAGATACAGTATTTCAATCAATTATCTAGTTAGCTCTGATGCTTTTACTGTACATTTTGAGACTCTCTAGCTTTTACATCAATGTGCATCAACAAATCACATAACCAGGAACTACACCCAATGTCATCACATTAGGGCAGAATACATTCAGACCATTCTATTTTTTATTATGAATGTCATTTATATCCTTAACATTGTTATTATGTGTTTTTTATATGTATTAAATGAAGTAGCATTATGAATAAGCTGTATTTAAAATGCAGATGTATCATTTCTGTTGTGTAACTTACACAATATTTGCTGTAATTGTGAATACATAGAGACACTAACCTGTAATGTAAAGAACTGTCCATATAACTTTGTTAGAATATAGCATGTTTAGAGCAACATATATTGAGAGTAAACCTATTGTCTTTATTATTATTTGTATTATTATTATTGGTCTAATTCTAGGACTAGATTGTGTGTTTGTCTTGAAGCCTAATAGATGCGCTGTGAAATCTTATGTACGGATGGATTTGTGGAAGGAGATAGCACTTTCTCTGCTTTAAGGAGTCTGTATATATTTGTCCTCTTATGAATTCACTGAGTGTATCCGATGTAGCTGCTGTCCAGTTAATGTAAAGAGTAAATTAGAAGACGGTAAAACAAAATCACTGTGCTGTTTGCAAAGTTTGTCGTGTCTTGTTTTCAAGTATGAAAAGTAGAAAAAGCTGTTAGCCCAGACAAAATTAGTTCAGGTGTAGTCCATTATTGTACCGTTGAATTTACTCCCATGTTACTTAATAATTCATCATTATCCATGTGCTCAAATCTACCAATGCCTTGGTGTCTTCAGATCAATTTCATTAACATCCTCTCTCATGAAGTCAGAGGGCATCATCTTTGCATACCTAAAAACCCAGTGGACTCCAGACAGGCATCCAGAGCCAACAGGCTGAGGTTAACCCTTCATCTCGCAGCACAACACCTAAACCACAGCCCAAATCTGCTCTGCTTTTATTTCCTTAAATCCAGTTAAACTTTTTCATAAGCTAGACATGAGCAATGTCTCCTGCCAACCAGCATCTCAACCCACCACTTGATCGCCAGCAGCGGAGCCTCTAAGCCTTGTCTGCTCTGTTGTTGACTATCAATACTGACAACCACTGTACTGTAGGTCTCATCACATAATGAAACATCTTACCATAAACAGGTTGATCAAGCAATTACCTCCTGCTCAGACAATAATCTACGGCTCAGCCCAACTAAAATCTACATCTTCAGGTGCAAACCAGCATTTCCCTCACTGCTTCACGAAACGTTTTTGGTACCACATCATCAAAAAAAGAAGTTCAGAGTGAGACACGACATATCCCTGTTTCTACCAAGCAATTGCTGAAAGTATCCTCACATCTTTCACAAGAGTTCATAACAACAACAGCAGGACCAACTGTTTCAAAAAACATTTTAACTTCAAACTGATTACAGTTGTATTTAATATCTCATTATAGACAAAGGTGGCAGCGAGGCCACTGACAGTAGCTGTTCAGATCACCATGCAGTTCTACTCTCCACCTGACCGCCCTCACTGACAGGCAGGGAACAGGGTGAAGCTAATGGGACACAAACAGCCTGGCCTAATTAAGTCCGCTGCATGGCCCCGTAGCTCTGCCAAAGTTGTTATCTGATGGACGCCCAGTCAATGTGAACTTGGTGATGCTTTGAACCAGAGTTCACTCCAGTGCCACCGGCTGCACAGGTCAGCGACCGGTCATCTGATGGGAGGGTGCATGGGAACCAGAGAGAGGACACAAAGCAACACAGGACAATACAACAAAACCTAACTGTCCATACTGTGCATACCAACACAATGATGAAACGGCTCACATACCACAACACCAAAGTGCTACAGGCTGAAGCTCCCCTCAAAACAAACTAGATACTAATGGTCAACAAGCTGTGAAACTGCTCTGTGGCCAAAATACAGGAGGTGTTTTCAAATATGTCTGTAAATGGTAGGACATGCAAAAGCATGATATTTAATTGTTCTGTTGACGAACAATATCGCCCCACAGTGCAACGGACAGAAGAATTTAACAGATTGCACGTAGTGGCACAACAGTTCCAAAAAGATAATTTCTCTCTCATGTATTTGCAGTTTAAACAATTCCTCCAAATTAAAGGATAAAATTCATCTGTCTATGTCTACTACAAGAGCACATAGGAACATTTCCCGATCTTATGTCAGAAAATGTGTTGGTGCATTCCAGAACTGTTACAGATTACTTTGGAACAGTGCTATAAATGTGTTTTATGATATGAGGTAATGATAAGGTTTGGTTAGTTTCAGGCTCACAAACCTTATGGAGACAAAGTGATTTGGGTTTCGATTACTACTGCACATTCGTCTGAAACCATGATTCTTGAAAACAGTGGATTGCTCCCTTTGAGATGGGAGTGGGTTAGTGCTCCTAGTGAAGGAGTCCAAGTATCTCAGGGTCTGGTTCATGACTGAAGGTAGAAAGAGCAGGAGACAAAAAGATTGGAGCAGAAAGCAGAGTCAGCAGAAATACTGGTACTGTACTGGAGCGTTGTGGTGAAGGAGTAGCTGAGACGAAAGGCAAAGCTTCGATTTCACTGTAGAGCTTGATTCCAGACGTCACCTATGAAAATGAGTGGGAGAATTAATTGAGAATTAATTGGACGTAAAATTCTTCATATCCATCCATAAAAAAAACAACAGTTGGTGCCTGATCATGTGACTGATATGTATATACATTTTTATCTCCATGTTCCCATTTTTTGATTAACCCTAACCTTCAAATTGACACCTTTTTCAAACATCTGAAATTAAATTAGCATAACCAGTGAGCTGCTGTTAATTTGTTTTGTTTTTTTGTGTTGTGAACCTCACCTACACTTTAATAATAGCACATTCTTTTACAGCCAACGTTCTGTTGCATTAGCTATAAACAGCTCATTGTGGTTTGACGTTGCACACGGAGGCTGCAGGGAGGGCAGATCGGGGTCAACCTGTGGTCACCGATAAAGACCGGGGTCCTGAGATTATAGTGGTGAGGTCAGGCAAAGGGTGTCCTGTCATCATCTTGTTCAAAAAGATGTTTCATTATTACTTTGAATTTATTAGGGAAGAGGAAAGAAAGATACTGTGACTGATGTTGAGCATCTGCTGTCCTGTGAAATCTATTTTTTCTTTTCATCATAGCTATAAAAATCCTTATTAGGCTTCTTTCTCTCTCACTCTCCTCCTCTTATTTGGGTGTTTTCCGGTTCAAATGTAGTTCTCAGGCATGATAAGGGGCACCAATTTGCAAAAATGAGGGGGAAAACAGGGTCAGATGGTGACTTGGATAGAGCGCTCAGCTGCCAACATCAGCTCCTCAGGCAGCCAGCCGGTGTGTGTGAGTCCAGATATTTTACCCCCAGCTTGTGTTTTCTTTAGGTTTATTTCTATCGCTGCTGTTGTCGAAGGAAAAACCACAATGCTACAATCTTGGTGGTTTTTCTTTTTCGTACTTGTAATTAAACGTTTATGTTACCATATATGTGCTGAGTTAGTAGGTTTCATTGTGTGACTTCGGGAATAAAAATGGACATACATAAGAATAAGTTCAATTCTGGCAGTTCTGGAGTATCACCAGGAGTTCATCCTTCCTGAGCCAATGGAGAAACTGCTGTTTATTGTTATGTATGCGTTTCTCTGTCTATTTTAGTCCAAATTTAACCCAAGTCTCTATTTTAGCTCACAGCTAAGCCCTAACAGTTTTACAGAATCTCGATGTACATGCTCTAGTTTACAACATCACACATATAAGTAAATTGTAATAGACCAAATTAGGTCTTTTTTTGATCAAATTAGAGTTGAGTCACATCTTGTTTTCAGCAGCCCCTACTTTGCCATATTCCTCCTCACAGCCTTGCCTGTACTTGACCTTCTGACCTCTCTGGACTCACGCAGTTTGTGTTCTGGTTGAGAACATAAAATACACATAAATAATGATTTCTCTAAATGGCTGTTGCAGGTCACTGGGAGAGTGCTAAATTATTATAATGAGGTAAAAGAGCAGTCTTTAGAGGAAAATTAACCCACTGGCTCGGGCCAGTGGCGCGTTACAGCAAACCGCCCACTTCGACAAAGTCGGGTAAGGTTTATTTATAATTAGTTTCTGAGAAACAAGCTTGTGAGGAAAAGTGATGATGACATAAGTACAGAAAAAATGACATCATGAACTGCTGAAAATAGTATGCTGAACACCAAAGTTAAATATTCTGTATGCTTAAAACCTTTCTTGCAGTTTACTATGTACAACAAACTGGATATACTTACAGTTAGCATGCTAGGATTTAACTTTGTTCATTCCTCCAGATAGAAAAGCCGGGTAAGGTCACCATAATATTAACTTGTAGGGTTGGTTTATGCTCGATGAGTATAGTTTGTAAGGTGTGTTGTCTCAAGAGTATATTTCTCTTGAACTCCTGCACCTGAAGGCTGAGTGACAGTCTGGCCATCACCAAAGGTAGAGAAACTAAATCATTTAAATAACTGAGGGATAACAGTGCACATCTTCAGACAGTCTCTCCAGAAAAGCTGGCTGTTCACCCACAAAGTGACCAGAGATAGAGAAGTTCAAATCCACTAATCGTGGACGTAAAAAAAAAACAAGGGGAGGGGATTTCTGAAGCCATTTGGCCTTGTGCTCGTTTCGGATGCTCTAATGAACGAAATTCCACAAACTAGCACCAGGGAATAACATTTCACAGGTAAGAGAGGAAGAAGAAGATTTAAGTGTCACAAAGTGAATTTGATGTATTGAAATAAGTAATCTGGAAGTTGAATTGTGGGAACTGGACTTCTTTCTTGTTAAGTTGAAACGTTTCAGCTCCTTGGATGAGTATTGAAACCAACTTCCCTCACACTAACGAAGCTATTTGTCCAGTTGCCATGACTCAACTTCCAGATAACTTCACCTGGATGACTGAGAATCTTCACAGATATAAAATAAGTAATCCTTCTCTAAATTAAGATTAAGTGACAGTCAAGTTGAGTTAAGCTACTTATCAAGTGAAGAAAACTGCTTTATGCTGTATTTTTATATAAATAATATGTAAGTAAAATGCAGAAAATTATATTTAGAATAATCTATGTCACTTTAAAGTATGTGTTATAGTGGAAAGTAATGTTAATACGGAGCCCCCTTTATTACTTTAAAGTTTTTCGGAAACTGTTTCATGGTGCTGATATGACATACGGCAACCTATAGGTTATGCCTGAATTTATACATTAGCTACAAAACACTGCAGAACTGCGTATGATGTGCTTTTGTTTATAGCGTCCCAAAAGGTAAAGTTAAAAGACAGCAAGACATTTACAGAAGAGAACAGACTATGAGACACTTCTCTGCATCTCAAGTTAGGAGAGTCTAACACGACTGGACAGAAGACAGGTTTAAAGGAAGGAGGCCTCCTGGTGGAGGCAGGATTATCAGATGCAGATATATGTTTATTTAGAGGTAATACAGTATATGTAAAAGCTTAGGTTGGTAGTTAAGATAAAAAAAAGCTGCAGTGGAATCACAGCAGACTTGCTGGAGGAAACGTATGTGGTGAAGCAGTCGCAAGAGGTGGAGGAGGATGCGGAGAGGGATTAGGGGGAGGAGGAAGAGCGGGTATGGACATACAGCCGTACAGCAGATAATTATTGGCCTTGTCAGACAACATCTGTTATGGCAGCATTCCAGCCGTCAGCCTCGAGGAGCTAAAAACCGCCTGCAGAGTTCAGAGCTGTTCAGAGAGACAGACACAAAGACAGACAGACAGAAACAAGGGCAGACACCGGAAGACAAAACCCGGCATCCACTTTAGAGACAGTTTAGAGTTCGTATACTACGTATTTATGTGAGTTGGAACCCTCAGCCTGAGAGGCACAAGTTCAAATCCCTGTCTGCCCTGTTGCGGTGTCCTTGACCACTGCAGCAGTGACCATGACCCCTGACCTTCCTGGACTATTTAGGTCATCAGAACATACGTTGCCGTTATTATATCAGGCTAAATGATTCTGTATGCTTCACAGAAGTATCTGACAAGTGGAATCTGGGTGGGCTTCGTCTGCCAATTTATTACTTCTTACTACAGACAATATGACAATTTTGTCCACTTCAAGCAGCCGTTGGCCAGGTGCACAGAGGTGTGAAAGGGCAGCTTTTGAACATCTCTCACACAACGTCTTTTGTCATTTTTCATGTGAACTGACTGCAGGGAGGACAGAGGCTATGCAAAAGACTGCACTGTATGGCAGAGTTTTTACCAGCAGGTAAAAACCACTGCTACTGTTGTTGTCACAACCTAGTTCTTTAAGTACACCGTTACAAAAAGGGGCAACAAAACTTTGGGGGCATCAGGACATGTGTCATAATAGGTTTAAAACAAAAGGAACAGATTAGTTCCCTCAACTACTACTCTGACAATACGCCATGTCCACCATGTGCTACAGATATCAGGTGATGCGACGCTACGTGATGTGACAGGTGTTTTACCCTTAAGGGGTTTAAAAAGAGTGAAGGGACAGAAACAAATAAAAGGAAGACTGGGAGAGAGAAAGAAAGAGAAAGAGATGTGAATCAGGAGTGATATATGAAGGGAAATATAAAGAAACTGCAAAGAAAGAGAAAAGAGAGGAGGGAAGGGGAAGAGGACATGGCAAACCAGATGACAGATTTATTGGTTGTCTTACTGATTGATTATATTACACACTGAACTGATGGAGCGGCCGAGTGATAGATGTTCTCCTCAGTTGGAGGCCCTTTCTTACTTTTTGCCAGCAACTTCCAAAATATGTCAGAGATTCCTATCAAAAAGTCTAAGAACTCTTTCCTACAGGCTTATACTGGCTGAAATGTTTATTTTTCATTCTTTAAAATAAGACTTTAGGACTCAGTAGCAGACTTGTTAAGACATATTTTTCCTGTGCAGATTGACTGACTGGTTGTCTGACTGACTGTCTGCCACATACCAGAGTACAGTTCAAGAGTTCAGTTAATTCATGAACTCTGTCGGGGCACCACACCCAGCCAACGGCACATTAAAGCCTTCTGTATAGGTGCGTGTGTTTGTGCTGTTGTGTCCTCATGCGTTAGTGATTCCACAGTATGTGTGGAAGTGTTTAAGTTTGTCTCTACATGAATGTGTTAAAGCTCCTACACATGCATGGTCCACCCACACAGGTGTTTTCACTTATTCTGCCTGATTGGACCTCTATGTGGGTGTGGACAGACTTGGACTAACAGTTGTGACTCGCCTGTTTGCCGCGTTGCACTCACAGTTGTACCACGGCTTCTTGATTCCAATTTCAGAAGGGGAGTGTGCTCAAACAGATACCTTTCCAACATAGTTTAAAATTGTTTGGCCAACATTTTTGTCTTTTGCAACATACTGAACGTAATGGTGCAGCTCACTTAAGATTGAAGTGGTAACTTGTTTTGTACCTGTACTTTACTTCTTTTACACATCTTATTATTTGATTGTGTCTGTATATGCTTGACAATGTACATTAGCAATATGAAAATGGGAGCATTTATTCTCAGTTGGAGAAATAGTTGGTTAAACTACAATTAAATACCTGGTTAGGCTTTAAAGTAGATCCTGGTAACTGCAATCATTACTTGTTGGTGTCTGTGAAGATTCTCAGTCATCCAGGTGAAGCTGTCTGGAAGTTGAGTCATGGCAACTGGACTTCTTTCTTGTAAGGTAGAAACGATAGCAAAATGTTTCAACCTTACAAGAAAGAAGTCTTCTTGACTCAAATTACAGACATTACTTGTTGGTCTGCAATGTGGTGGATACTCCACGTCCCCATCCTAACTACAGCAAATGTTTTGCCCTGGCCTGATAGCTCTCTTTGGCCCCAAAGATAGCTCTCTCTTTCATGGTTCTATGAATACCAAAAATATCACACACCGTGCTAATCTGCTTTCAACTCTCTCCTCGCCAACCTATCAATATTTACAGCTTATATGAACAATAAGAAACTCTACCAATAGCAACCCCTCTGAATTAAGCCATTATATTACTATTGAAAACGCCACAATGAATTCTGTGCGAGTGTGAGAGTGCAGGCAAGTTTACAGGGTCATCCGGTGTTTTGTGGATTGGGCCCACAATGCTGAGACGGCTCAACACTGTTGTAGCTTCCAAGAGTCACCACCTCCTTTACCTGCACTCACAACCTCAACACAACCCTTCATTAGTATCTACTCTACTTTGATAATCCATCAAACAAACCAGTCAGGCCTACTGCTAGCAAACAACTAGGCCACTTGTTAGCAGCAGGTTGCCCAAGTCACCAAGCATTTCTAATAACCCAGCTAAACTTCTTCTGTTATTTTTGTAATCAATCAGTATCCACCCCGTCTTAACAATCACTCAAACAAACCAGTCGACAATCTTCTATGACGGCATGTTAGCTAGCTTATGCTACCACAGGTTATCCATCAACTAGGCCTCAAGCCTACCTGCTGCATCATATATTTTGTTAACACACACATTGTCTTGTGCTAACTTATCTCAACAGTCATAATCTGTACACATTTCCAGTTTACTAAGTCAACTCGACTAGTTCTGTACTTACCTCTGTTTCCCCCGTTTCTCTTCCCCACAATCATTAAAAGGGGCGGGGCATTCAGCCATGTTTTTCACAGTTTGCTCTAGGCTCCGCCTATATATAGCTATCTCACTTAAATTAAAAATTAAAAAAGCTGGTTTACTGGTTTATATTTCAGCTTTTTGTGCTGAGGTGTTGATCTTACCTTCTACATTCAGAAGGTAAACCGGCCTAAACTGCCCTATATCAACCAAACCTTTCTTATTTCAGCATCACTCCTGCTTTTCTCCACAGCCCAGGAATAAGCTGCTTCCTCCATGGTACTTTTAAAAGGTCCCACAAAAACACATCTTGAGCATTTCTATGCAGCCTTTAGTGCACACCATTAGCCCCAGGGGCTGATTTCCCCCTCTCTCAGTATTGGTGCTTTATGGGTATATCTACAGGTAGACCTACCCCTACCTACCCCTAGACTGTAGCTAAGCTGCCCCCTTTTCTCCCTTGACACAATCATACATACAAACACACACAGACACATTCATAATCATTAAATCTTATATATTAAATATATGATCATAAAACTGTGAATACATGTATGTCACAAACAGAAACGTCACTATACATAAACCTGAAGATTGAACCTGTTTCACACACACTGGGTCATGCTGGGGTCCGTGGCCGAGTCAAGCGGGCCGCTGCTGCATTCCTGAACAGAGGTTTGTGTTGATATGTGCGTCGCTGTGTTGTGCAGCTGTCTGGACTCCTGGCCTGCAAATCCAAACACGGAGGGGTCAGGACCTTGCTGTATTTGTTTAACGCCGAGATAGGTGTCACTGCAGCGGGGCTACAGCGTAGCAGCGCCAGGCATAACTGGCTCCGGAATGACAACAAACAGTCGCAGTGTTGTTCCTGCTAATTTGCTGGTGTTTTCCCAAAGCCGAAGCTTAACTGACTACACAAGACGTTTAACTTGATCAGTGTTCCATTTTTATCTGTTTTATTTTTCACGTAACATGTTGTTGTTGTCCTCATTGTTCCTTCCTCGAGAAGTTAACCCAGTCCAGTCGAGCCTGGCTGCGCCCAGTTCTGTTTTAATAGCTTCCTTTCATCGGATTTAAATTGTTATGTTTGGCTGGCAGAACTTGGCAGCCCAGATAACAAAGACCCAACATGAAAACAAAAAAGGACATGAACTGACGTCCACCCAACCAATCAGCTTACTTGGATTTAGTGGAAGGTTTACTTATATATCCACTAGTTTTTTTTGTCTGATATTTTCAAATTTCTGTTACCTATTCTGACTCCAGAAAAAAAATGTGTACAAATATGT
Organism: Sandelia bainsii; assembly: GCA_032362345.1. NCBI lineage: Eukaryota > Metazoa > Chordata > Actinopteri > Anabantiformes > Anabantidae > Sandelia > Sandelia bainsii. Next base: position 8,741,339 of record JAUMHL010000008.1, on the reverse strand, counting down.
TTTGTGTGCAAATTTTCTGCAAAACCTGTACAGTAAATAACTGTGGACAGACAGACATGGATCAACAAACAAAATTAGACAGTGAATATTTAGCCGACAGTTTCTGAAAAACCAAACTAATAAAAAAAATTATCCAACCTTCTATTCGTTTATAGACCTGAACAGAAACAATTTTACAATTCACCAGAAAAGTACCAGCAGGGCCTGAAATTAACTTTTTGGCCCACTGGCCCAGGCAACTGGTAGGTGGAAAAATCCACTGGCCAACAGCCAGAATAAAGTATTGCCTTTTTGTGTCACATATATGTTTGTCTCAGTATTTTACTGAGATAATTAGGCATGTTGAAAACAAACTTAAAGAGGACAGAGCTAATTTTAATTAAAAATATTCTAATATATTGATTAGCAGATTACAAATGTATTAAATTCATATTTGATTTATAATGTAAAAGCTAGAATACAACACAAAGTCTTAATATCAAAGTTCTACACTTAGTTTTTCCAAAACACAGAGGACCTACACTGTGGTTGGTCCCTAAACGCCTCACCCACAAGAATTTCTGAAACATGGATGCCCTACAGTCTTTACAGTCCCTGAAAGCCACACACTTACAATGGACTTCAGAGTGCAGTAGAGACTCTGGGGATAGAGCTTAAATATTTTGCTGCAAACAGAGCCTGCCCGACCCATTTAGGTGCCCTAGGTGAGATTACGGTTTGGTGCCCCACACACACACGCAAGAGCGCACAGGCATTCCTAACCGTAACCCATAAATCTAAGCCTAACCCTAATTTTATTTAATAATTTTACACTTAACAATAATTAGCAGAATGTGCAAACAAGACAACATAAAACAAATATTTTCTTAGTGCATGTGTCCAGGACAGATGTAGAAGTAAAACATGTAGATGCAGCAGACAGAGACTTGATGTGTTCAACATGACAGCAATTATTATCTAGTTGTGATCAGTGTTGCTGATCTCACGATAGACATAGAAACTTTGACTAACTGTTCACCATCAGGTTTGTTCATCTGCTGAGCTCATATTTAACACTTGATAAGTCTTTGAGGTCGGATCCAGTCTTTCAATGTGCTCTCTCTTTCTCCTACTCTTTAATATATTCGTCCATATTTTCTCCACTTATTGCCGGACATTGTCACTCTCTCGCTCTGTCAGCTGGAGGTCTGGGAGGAGAGGGGCGCATGCTGCGGGCGCAGTAACTGAGGGAACAGGGCTGTGGATGGATCCTGGCTGTAAAAGGACAAACTATCGCGTTTCACTTTATTGTGGAGAGAATCATGAGGGGTTCATACAAGGAGAAAAGCCCAAATAAATAACTACACAGAAAACAAGCTCAAAAACCCGCAACTCACGATATTTGCAAGTAAATTTTTTTTTTTGAGGGCTTGAAGCTGGGCCCCCCCCCTCCGCTTAGTTCGCCTATGCCAAAAGCCGGCACTGGCTGCAAATATCTATCCACCAGTGTGGTGTATAATTCTCTGAGGTGTCATTTGGCGCCTGCTGGGTGAGACTGGGCACCAGGTTAAAGAATGAACAAACAATTTGACCAACTGTTAAATCCAAGTCTCAAAAAAGTCCAGTTGCCATGACTCAGCTTCCAGACAACTTCACCTGGATGACTGAGAATCTTCACAGACATCAAAAACTGATGTTTGCACAGCAGCATATGTCTAGTACCTCATATGATTCCACTGCATGTATTCGTTTTTGCAACAATAACGTGAAACAACACGTTGTCTGAGCAGTAATGTCGACTTCTTAATTCGCCTGAAGCCAACCATGACCTATACGATGCTTATAGCTGTTGGGAAACACCTGCTGATTCACTGCATGGATAAAAATGCAACCTGCTGGACAATTTGCATTGCAGCAGTAGTTAATTTAAAGTTAAACCTGAAACGTTTTTCATTGTTCGTGACCTCTCTGGCTGTATGAACAGAGCTTAAGCTACTGATTCACACTGACATTTTTTTTTACAGTGTATCGGTCTCTCTCTGCTGTATAAGCAGAGCAGGCTGTCTGTGTGTCTTTGTGTCAGTGTTGTTTCTGAGTGCAGTGACCTGCGGTTACACTCCCTCTCTGTTCCTGTTAGGGTAAATATCCCTCTATTAGCAACAAGTGGTCTGAAAGCTTGGAACCTCTCAGAGCTGCTGGAAGCTTTCAGAGCCAGAGGGAGGAGAGTGAGCAGCTCCGTCTGTTTAACCTTAACAGGCTGTTTGGTTTCTGGTGGAGAACAGAGGCGCTGCAGCAACATGCAGTTTTTGGTACATGTCCTAATATTTAAAACCAAAACACAAGTTACGACACAAATGTTACAGGTAACATCCTCACCCTGTGCACAGAGTCACAGTGTTGTGATGATATTTTTACCACTGGGAAATTAAAAGCTGTGTTCTGCAATAGATGTGGACAATAAACCCGACAATTAAAGCCAAAGAGAAGTCCTGTAGCTACCTGTAGCTAACATCACACAAGCTCCCATTGTAGCTGTAGTTTTGTAATATGTAGTTTGTTATTGGTTCCCACATACGCAGTCCTAAATGTTGGTGTTAGAGTTGCAAAGCAGAAGCAGATACGTCTTCATGTATTTTTCATGGAAATTTCCATTGCAAAGTTGTTTTTTTTAATGATCACCTCGATGTTCCTCAACATAGAAACGCACAAGTCTAGATAATTTAACAGTTTTATAAGTTTATGTTCTGACGATCCATTGGAAATATTGGGGAAATCACAGGTGTGGCAAATTAACACTTTATTGTTACAGCTGTGAAGGAAACACAAAGACATAATAATTGATCTAAGCTGTAAATGATTTAAAGCGCTCTGACAAAGAAAAACACACACACTTTGAATCAAACAAGTGGACTTTCTTTAACCCTCAGTCCTTTTCCAAAATGTCTTCTGTCTGTTCTTGCTCTAAATATTTATGACTGAAGTGTCCCCATCTTCCTGCTGCTCAGATGTTCACTCAGCATCACTGCTGGAACTAAAAGCTCTCCTCACTGTTAACACTCCACTCTGACATTTTAACCCTGTCTGTCTTCTTCATTTAGTCCCTGTCTCACTTTTCTGCTCTGTCGTTTGTCTGGAGAAGTTACCTCCAGACTAGTTAGACAGCTTGTTGACTGTCCTCGATACTTGAAACAGCAAATATCAACTGGTGTTTGTAACATTTCCCAAGAGATTATACAAAGGAGAACATCAACATATTCTGAAAATGAAGAGTAACCAGAAAGGCTGTACATGACAAATCCTGATAGATTCAAAACAATAAAGCTGTTGTACAAATCATTATTTGTCCATTTTGGCCTCTTAATCCTAGTTTTTCTTAATTGGTAACTAGAAGACGTTTCATCTCTCCTTTAAAATCAATTTAATTCCTGAGGATTCTCTACCTTGAGTTAGAACTGAAGAAGCAAATGAGACTTAAAATGTCTTCAAGCCTGATGATCTGTTGTTAATCACTTAGTATAAATCTAGGTCCTGGAACTGCCACAGATTCAGCTGATATTGACTTGACAGAGTGATCATGACTTTGTGTTTTCTCCATACAAGCTGTTAGCTGCTTGGGGTAAATTGCTTCACGTACCCTTCAGTGCTTAGAGCCAAACAGAGTTGAACGTACCAGTGTCCTGCAATTAGCACGTGTGACTGCAGAGTCCACTCTTACCACTGCTCAGCACTGCACTTTAAACCACAACTCTGAAATGAATTAGAAGTCATGATCTGATTGAGAATAAAGAATAAAGATGAAGAATAAATAATATTAAGAGAATAAAAGCCTTGAAGTAAAAAGCTGCCAAGGATCTTTCTGAACATATATCTTCCTCACAAGCAGCCAGGGGCTACTGACCGTGTGTGTTTGTGTGTTTTTCTTGCTGACCCTGCTGCCGTGTGTTTGCTGTCAAACAGCAGGATTTATGACAGGACCTCTCTCTCTTTCTCTCTCTCTTACTATAGCCCATTCAGACATGGGATACATAACATATCTGTCTTGATCAACTCAAAAATGTGTTCAACCCAAAGACATTCATTTAGTACAGGTCAAATCAAATCTATGAATGACTGACAGATTCAACAACTTTTTACATATATAAAAGATCACCACAGCATGGATCCCTTTACTCTACATGAATCACTTTACTCTACTAACTGCTCAGTCAGAAATGTCACTTTATCTCAACATCTCTTTCCTCAAATGACCCCAATTATCTTAACAATGTAATCCATGTCCTCCAAGCTCTGCACAGTTTACACAGACTTTGAATCCAGTTTCTCTTTTGCTTCTGTTTAATTATCCAGATGAGCCCAGAGGCGAGCCGCGCCCTGCTAGCTGGGACACTTGTTAGTGAGACGCCTCCGCAGAAATGCTCGCCTTCAGATGAAGCCGCCCTGTCAAGTTCACTGCACAACCTGCAGGTTCATGCAAGTTCAACTTTACCACAAATACACACACAAACAACACAGACATGCACACAAAGTTGGAGGCCTTTGATTCACATGCAGGCACAAGCCTATCATGAGAAACATTTATTTAGAGTGGACAGCAGTCTAAAGGAAAATGATGGTTTCTTTATTATATACACAAAAGCAGGTGTAAACACACACACACTTACACAAACATCCCACACACACTCAAAGCATCTGCCCCTGGCCCTCAACAGTCGAATCAAAACAGTGATTAGACTTTCAACTCTTCACCTCGGCGTCTAACTCTGATTTTCTGCTGCCGCCAGATTTGCCACCAGGTGTAATTACAGGTGAGGTGGAGACAGAGCCTGCGTCAGAGATGATTCTGCTTTTACCTAACAGCAAAGTGCACAGCAACACACACACATGCATAGGCTCATGTTAATGAGCAGTGTACAGTGGGAACCACAAAGATGTGAAAAAACAAAAAGAAATTGAAAGAAATGTGTTAACCCTGAGTTAGAACTGGACAAAAATGTTGTCAAACCCCAGTTTGTTCTCACAAAAACTAAACACGACCTTATTGTATCATCACGGCTCCAGGTGGTGAAATGAGCTCAGAAGATAAATACCATAGCATTGACAGATAAAGCTAGCCTGAATGCATCTTATTACTGCTGGTTCGAGCACATTGTGAGGTCTCTTGCCTAAACTCGACCTCATGCCAGACTCTGGTCTGTGGCTTTTCAGTCCTGCATGGCATACGGTGGTGGAGAAGATTAACTGACAACAATGAATGTAGTCTTAAATGAAAACAAAAACTGAAGTATTTGGAAAATATAGTAGAACAGCCTGTGATGTGACATCAGCGCAGCACCAGACTGACAGGTGAGGAAGAGGCCGTGGCACTCACGGAAACTAGAGAAAAGAAACTGAAAGCTGATGTAACAGAGGATGATGAAGGAGCCACTAAAGCAGCAAGAGGAGGGAGAAGATTTTTCTAAGAAGGAAACTGAAATGATAACATCTTAGAAAAATCAGTCTTTGTTAAATTTGCTTGATTTTGTATTACATTTACACTACTACTACGTCCTTTTGCAGTGGTGTTTGTGTCTACCTGAGTTCACCTGTGTCTGTTTGCTGAACTCTTATCAGGTGCTGCAGAGCGGTTGATTATACTCAGTGGGGCAGACAGGTGGCGCCATCTGGTGGCTACAGCTGTGACTTATTCTGTGCAAACTCACTACCATCATATCTGTCACGATCTCTCGTGCATCCAGAGAGATGTAGAGATTTTAGCTATAACTTCACTCTGTCACCATATTTATAGTTGTGCTGATAAAGGATAACTATATCATCTACCATCAGGACGGCCTTTTGCAGCTGAAGTCGACTCAGAGTGGTGATACTTCACTATGAAGGTGGCTGTTTGTTTCTGCATTTCACAAAATCAGTATAAATGGTGAAACCCTCACTAAGCTGCAACCTTCTGTGTTTTCAGGTTTAAATTAACATGGTTCCCTTGTGCAGACACAAAGTCAGGGATGGTGTTTGATGTGTAAACGTGAAGTCATCCTTTGGGTACCAAACATACAAGTCTTTTAGATTCAGTCTCTGTTTATTCCCTGAATGACTTTGAATTGTAAAGACTGCCTGGAAATGAAATTGTAGCTGGAAGAGAAGCAAATTCCCCATTTAAATTAAGTGGTACAGGAAAAAAGCATCCCCACTCTGATGCCGCCAGGTCTCAGCATATTTTCAAGTGCTTACTCCACAACAAAACCCTTCTTCTTCACTGGTAGACTTTTTCTTTTGTGTTTCCCTCTGATGAAAAGTCTCTCAATCTGAACCTATTATGACTTTAACACATCATGGAACAGAGGCAGAGGAGGAACGTAACTAAGTACATCAAGTCCAACTTTGAGACATTTCTTCTTTACTTGAATATTCCCGTTTTCTGATGCAAACACTGTTATTTTACTCCACTGCATTTATTTATTCACATTATAATTATTAGCTTCAAAGCATAGAATGATAATAAGGTTGTTTAAAATAAGCTCCATTTAATGTTGAACATGATAATACTTCATTTATTACAATCCAGTAATATCATATACCTTGATGTTAAATGAGCCATTCTGCATAAAGAGCACTTTTAAGCTAATGTCTGTCCACAAGAATTTCCCCAAAGGGCTTAAAGTATCAATTATTATTATTAGTATTTATCTGAGAGACAATTTGTCCTTCACTTCAGTGCTTCAGCCAGCAGAGGGCCTCATAACAACTTGCTGTCTACTACAGGGGTTCACAAACCTGGTCCTGATCAGAATCACAGTCCTCACTGGTGGGTGTACTGGGGGATGACAAAGTGAATTAGTATCTTTCAGCTTTTGATTGTCTGAACACACCTGATCCAGTTAATCAGTTCGTCACGTGAGATGGCTATGATAAAATTCATAAGTGACTATTGGTTTATGACCATCTACAAACAAACATCTGGAAAATATGACAGTTTAAGCTTCTTCAACCTGTTGCTATGAGATGTTAAATTGAATATTAAAAAACACGACATCTCTTAGAGCTCTGGGAGATTATGATGTCAAATTAATACTTTTTTGTCTCAAGTCTTTTTGACTCACCACACAATGAACTGAGGAAATAATTGGCATCTTAACCAGAAATGAAAATAATTTAATTGCTCCCCTAATGTTATCTTGATTATTATGTACATCACACAAGCCTGGAGGAGTTTATCACTTTATTGTTATTCTAGTTATTTGTTAAATCACAGCAGCACAGAGGACAAATAAGGACAATAAAAACTAATTATGTTTTCTGTTCTGTATCTGCTCCAGCAGGGTCAAAATGCCCTTTTCTCTCCCCGTAGAATATAACTTAACTCATTAGAATAAAACTTGTCTTATTTTGTTATACAGTCTTTTCTTTATTGAGGCACCTGTGCGCCTTTAACGCACACATCAAGTGTCCAAACCTTGCTTCCCTCGGGCATAAATCACGTCTAGAACCTCACACTAATTCAGACTTGAGCTTTTTCATCTGCACTGAATTAAAAGACAGTAATCTATTACCTGCCCTGAGAGGGTAACAGCCCCGCAGCGTCTTCCACCTGACCGTAAATCTGAGCGCGTCACACAAAGACAGAAAGACAGGACTGTACTCACTGTCACACCGGGACAAAACGCCGGGACAGACACCTCTCCCCCCCGTGGAGACACTGCAGTAGCATCACTGCTACAAATGTGTGATTTTTAAAGCTTAGATACAGGCGGAGCGGTTTTCTGCTTACTGGTCGCCGTTGGCTGCGTCGGGAGTGCGGATTAAGGATCTAATTATACGAATGAGCAAACAGGGTTTTTCTTTCTGAAAGAAACTCACGTTTTCTCTTCTGTTCTTATTCTTCACTGACAGATGTGAGGATGGTTTGTGTTTCAGGAGCAGCTGGATGTTAATAGTCTGTTACCGCGTTGTTTTTGTGGACAAAATGGAAAACTACACTGCGTGGAGTAATTTCACCCAAGTTCTGTCGAAGCTGGACGGGACGGGCGCCGAGGATGAGGAGGACGAGGAGGACGAGGAGGACGGCAGCAGCGGCGGGCGGAGCGGCGGACTGCGCGTCCTCATCAGCTGCATCCTCTTCCTGCTCATCGTGTCCACGCTGCTCGGGAACATGCTGGTGTGCGCCGCCGTGGTCCGGTTCCGCCACCTGCGCTCCAAAGTCACCAACTTCTTCGTGATCTCTCTGGCCGTGTCTGATCTCTTTGTGGCCGTGCTGGTGATGCCCTGGGAAGCCATCACTGAGGTGACTGGCACGTGGCTGTTCGGACGGTTCTGTGATGTCTGGATCGCCTTTGACATCATGTGCTCCACGGCCTCCATCCTCAACCTGTGCATCATCAGTGTGGACCGCTACTGGGCCATCGCCAGCCCGTTCAAGTATGAGCGAAAAATGACTCACAGGGTGGCGTTTGTCATGATTGGGGTGGCGTGGACTCTGTCGATCCTGATCTCCTTTATCCCAGTGCAGCTGAACTGGCACAGGGACGGGGCGGAGGAGGACAAGATGGTGGAGGAGGTGTTGGCAGTGATGGCTGTCAGTGGCAATAACTTCACAAACAGCACCAACCTCAGCACCAGCACTGTTTCCAAGAGCTGCGTTGCCAACCTGAACAAAACCTACGCCATCTCCTCCTCCCTCATCAGCTTCTACATCCCGGTGGTGATCATGGTCGCTACCTATACTCGGATCTACCGGATTGCTCAAAACCAAATCCGCCGGATTGCGTCTTTGGAGCGGGCGGCGGAGCAGGCGCACAACCAAGGTCACGGCGTGAACCGGAACCAGCAGCAGCAGCGGAGGCCCAACGATGAAGCCTCCTTGAAATCGTCGTTTAAGAAGGAAACCAAAGTCCTGAAGACACTCTCCATCATCATGGGGGTTTTTGTCTTCTGCTGGCTGCCGTTCTTCGTCCTCAACTGCACCGTCCCATTTTGTGACCCACCCTGCGTCAGTGACACCACCTTCACCGTCTTTGTCTGGTTCGGCTGGGCCAACTCATCCCTCAACCCCGTCATTTACGCATTTAACGCGGACTTCCGCCGGGCCTTCGCCACCATTCTAGGCTGCAACAGAATGTGCTCAAACAACGCGGTGGAAGCCGTGAACTTCAGCAACGAGCTGGTTTCTTACCACCACGACACGACGCTCCACAAGGACGCACAGGTTCCCTCGCAGCTGCAGCAACATCCACGCACCATTAACGTCGGGTCCGACCAGCTGGAGGACATGAGCGCACGGTTTGATGAGGACTCACTTGTCTCTAATGGTTCCCACAGTAACAACAGGCTGCTGCTCCTTCCTGCCACCGTCCAGTTCGAGGACCCGGAGATTTCCTTGGAAACCATCACCCCGTTTACCTCAGCAGCGGGGCCGGAGACTGATGCACTCATACCTGGACAGGTGCACCAGGATGCACAGGACAGAAAAAGCCATAGCTTAACAAAAAGTTAGACTGTGATTCCTTCAAAATAAAAGAATACACTTCAAATCCAACAGATCCTCAGTCATGTTTCCTGTGGGTTTATTTGGAATATTGGAGGACTCTGAGGACGCTATAACCAAACTACTGCTTCAGATAAAATAACAATACCCAAAAACCAGACTTGTGTGATTGCTGGATTGTTTTGTTTGCTCTTATTTAGATGGAAGTGGATGTATTTATTAGACCTGACTGACACAGCAAGGTTGGAGAATAATTCAGGGACTTCCTTACAAATAAGCTTCGCCAAATATAAACCTAATTTATGACACCGGACCACTGAATGTTTCAGTTGTTCTAACTGCACTGCATCTACATGAAAAATATGGTATCATGGAAAAGATTGATGAGCAACGTTGAAGGAGTAAGTTCAGTCTTTCAGTCAAATGCAGATCGAGCTGTGTTGTCTGAGGCTCTGCTTCCTCTGACGAATGTGTCCAGTGAAGGTCGAGCATTTGGAGAAGAACAATCCTTGTTTACTTGTGATGAACTGCGGCGTGTTCAATACCATAAATGCAAGTGTCTGAAGAAGATGGAGCCTGAAATGAGACGCATCTGTCCAAACATAAAAAACATGTTTTTTTAAAGGATGAATATAAAGTTCAAATTCTCCCTAGTGTAGTAGTTGTATACAACTATTCAGAGCCCACCTGACCTGATTTTAGAGGTTTTCCACAGAAGGTCTTTGAATCATTGAATTAGAGTTTATATGAACATTTATTGAGCAGAACCTCCAGGGCAACCAGGTGATGTGCACAGTGATTTCCACATTTAGTACTGAACACAAGTTAGCATCTGAAAGATCTGCGAGATGGTCACTGCAGCAGCGACCTTTGTGGTCCTCTTGTCATTATTCTCTGTATGTTTGTCATCAGCCGTGCGTGGATGAACTTGATTAGCAGTTGTCAGATCTTGAAGCCTTCTTGGATGGTGGCTGAATGTTAACTGTGACTATTGACCTGTTCTGAATGGCAAGTTTCATTTTCATATATATTTCTGGAATTAAGTGCAATCAATGGCAGCTTATGTTAATTAAATTGTGTATGTACTTTGTAATTATTTGACTGAAATGCAGAGTCTTTGTCATGGTCATAGGTTCACAACAAGGTCATTCATTTCTGATCACTTCCAGCTGAAGCTGTTTAATGTATGAAGTGGCTGTTGATGAGGTTTCAACTGAAAAACTTCAGACAGTCGCATTCAGTACCCACCTGCATTGATTCTGGATTAGTCTTGATAGAATTAAAGTCGTTAAAAAGGAATTAGTATGAAAGAACAATCAGCACTGATAAACTTCACTACAGACAGGAACAGAATCACTAAAATCATCAGCCGGGTTTTAAAAGCACCACAAACCATTTAAGAGAAGATTAGCAGAACATCTTATTTCTGTTGTTTAGATGATAATTGCAGTTAGATAAAAAAAAAAAAAAACATATCCAATGATTTTCAGTCATTCTGACAGAAATATTTTACCTCATTTCAAGCTTTGTGAAAATTGGAGATACAGTATGATACGGAGGTAAAACATGGAACCTTTGACTTCAGGACAGTCATAACAGAGCAAACCTGTTCAGTTGTTAGCAGCTTTGCAACAGACGCATCAGAGGAGAGTTCATAAAGTCTGTTAATCTCAGTCACAGATGAACAACCTGACTGCTCCTGCAGATATATTATGCTGATCCTCCACGGCTGTCCTCCTCTGAAGCATGACACCTTTGTCTTTCCCCTCAACAAATGAAAGGTGTTGAGTAAACTGAGGTTGATTTTAATCATGTAACACAACACGACTGTTTCTGCTTTTCATTTCTTTATATTCTGAGGCACATTGTGTTTAAGGCTGTTAAAGGTACAAAATGTTTCCATCATTGTAATATGTAATAAATATACAAGAAAGCAACTGGCATGAAATGAAATGAGAAAACATGTTTCTTTTTAACATCAATACAAATATGTGTTGAATAAATGTAAATGCTGCAACGTGATAAGACAGTAAAATTTCACCAAAAACTATTTCTATGGTATTATACGCTGAACATACTGTACAGTGCTGTAGGTGACGTCTGTGAGTGACTTAGAGATGGAAAAAGAGAAACAGTAGATTGTGGGTTCTCTTCTTGTGCTTGTGTTCACCACACTTTGTTCATTTTTTCTTGTTCAGTATCTCTCTTGCTTGTTCCTTTCATCTTCAGTCGGTAGTGGAGTTGAAACAGACCAGAGGTTCCCGGGGGCCACAGAGGGGACGACACTGAACCGCGCAGGTGTCCTCTGCAGGTTCAGCTGTTCAGGTGTGAAGTGCTTCATCATAGTGTGTCTGTGTTGAGTGAGAGTGAGGGAGATAAAAAAATGTGTATTAAACCTGTAACTTACAAAACATCAAGTGTGGAGGTCAGGGTGATGGATATGCTCTGCAGTCAGTGTTCACGCAGCAGCATGTCAGAGACTCTTTGCTGTGTATACAATGAGAAAATCAATTCATAGTGCAACATCACACAAGAACATGACAAAACCAGGAAAAAAATAGAAAAAGCTGCAAATGTACAACTACAGCACATCATGATGGTGGACTACATGACACAGGGCAGGCTGGGAGGTGCTGTACAGTAAATACACTGAGACTAATGATCTAGTGGGGAGAAGCTGACAGTTGAGAACAGGAAGCAGACTGTACAGGAAGGGGCTGTAAAGGCAGGAGAAGAAAGAATGAAGGTAGAGAGTCCGAATCAGAAGAGGAGTCAGAAAAGACCAGCACAAGAATGAATATGTTTAAAGAACGGTGAGGTGGTTTCTAATTTAATGTGGGAGTTTGCAGAATATTAACATGAAGAGTCTGTTTACTGGAGCCGTTTTCAGCGTTGTAGTGATATTAAAAAATCACAAAGTGTGTGGCCTTGTTAGTGAGTTTGTATTGTGTTCTGATTTTCCTTCACATTTAAATTAACAATGATATTGACATCAATTTAGGAGGATTTGGTTTCTGCTCAAAGTCAGGAGATAAATAGTGTTGTTTTGTACAGGAACAAAAATGAACCAGGGCAAAAAAGTCATTGTAGAAAGAGTATTTACTACTTTTCCTGTTTTCACTGTTTCGTTTTTCTCTTTCGTATATGACATGAAGGTCACTGTGTCTCTCAGGTTGTCTTAGTGTCTGTCTGTGAACAGGACAGAAAACCAAATATCATTTCAGTGGCTCTGTTATTTAAACTGCATTCATCACAGCACTCACATACACACTGGGCAATTACAGCCACGCAGCAGCACGAGTGCACAAACACACTTGTCTGTGTATTAACAAGCTCACATGAACCACTTTACAACTTTAACACATGCAATTATTACAGAGGACAGGATGAAAAGGTTTCTGTCTGGTTCACTGACCATCACGCTGTCCTCTCTCCACTACACACACAAGCGTGCTGTGTGCACATTTGTTGTACGAAAAATCAAGCTCCATCCGGCAGTGGGCTCAGTGTTTGTCTCGCTCCTGCAGTGGAGCCTGATGCATAATGAGGCAGCATTTGTCTTGTATCCGCTACAGTATATGATGCACATGAAAAATTTATGTTCCAGTAGATACTCAAACGCCAGTGAGTTATAGTACAGGCAAATTCAGCTTGACTTTATCAGTGCAGAAAACACAGTTAACAATTCAAAAATAATTTTATTCAGAAGTCAAATGCCTCAATCAGTACTGTAAAGAGTTAGTATCTCTAAATGTTCTCATTTTAAAGCTTTGATTCAGGGGTTTTGTGATGTGTCCAGCATTTGCTGCTGGCTTATGTAAGAATAAATGACTTGTATACAAAAGGATATTATGTTGTAAAATATATTCTGTAATACCTAAACGTAAAACGATTTGTTAGATTTCCCTGTTATGGCAAATGTATTTTGATGTGACTAACTGGTGAAGCATTTTATAAAGCAGTGTCAACAGTAGAACCAATATGTTTATAGCTGATCAGTTCTATCCACACAACATCCATCCCAGAAGAGGAATCCATAACTCTTCTAGTATTTAGCCTTCCTCCTTCTCTCGTTCAAGTGTCTAAACAAAGAAGCTTTAAGTTGCAACTTTAGGAATATACAGTGCTGTGAGTTCTCACTTTACAGGAAGCTAAACAGACAGGTTTAGTTTTTACAAAGTCCTGTAAAGCTACAATATGCAACTTCAATCAAGCAGGAATCAAGCAGTGATCAAACGGTAGCATGAGCACTCCATCCAGCCCTCCCCTCTTTCTGCTTCACTCTGCCACGCTCTGAAACGCTCGGCCCAGCCCTTCAGCCTTTCAGATCTCACAAAATGACAACAAATAAGAAAAATACACTTTCTTGTACAGGTCCCATATTTTTGTAATAATTTCTTTGAAAGGTTTCTTATATATTTCTGATACTTAGCTGATATTTTGTTGTTAATTACCAGGATTTCCCAACAACTCCCACAAGCTAGACTGAATGCGAACCAATTCAAAATGAATCAAAATGGATCAAAAATGCATAAGTCTATTTATGTCTATGAACTTCACTTCACAAGTCTTCAGAGCTAAATATGTGTGCACTGCTGCCAGACTGTTCAATGAGTCTGGATCACATGAAGCTTTTACAGCACATCTCCACATTATAATATAGTTTGAAGAATATTTCTACTAAAAATGTTGAAAAAAAGTTACATAGTGTAGTTTTAATTGTGTTGAAGCTCCCAGTGTAAGTCAGGATCACACTTGCAAGGTTTGACATTTTGACAAATAAACACACTGAAGAAAAAGATTGAAGAAGTTTTATTGACTTCATCTTGTGGTGATAACAACACAAACAGCACTGTAGAAAAGTCTCAGTAAAATGTCTGCACAGATCAAGTGCATAAAAACTGACACTGCTCTATCACTATGAAACCGTCACACTCAACATTTATACCTCCTGCCAGCACGAGTGTGCAGCTAATTTTGGAGACTGAGAGTAAAACCTCCATCAGCTACACACTATCTCCCACACCGCTTCTATTTTTGAGCTCTGCACTAGCAATGACAAATGTTTGCAGTGTTAATATTTTACAGCTTCATTATTATCTCCTAATTCATGTGACACCAGGGGTTACACACACTTAAAATGTCGTCTGCATCACGATCAGTCCAGATTAGGAATGGTCAGATCACCGATTACATTTAAACGTGGTGTTTGTCTGCACCTCCACATCAATTGCTTTCACATTCTGGCTGATGAGTAGACAGTGGAATAAAGTCAAAATAAAAAGGCGACCACCCTCGTCAGAAAAATGTTGGTGCTATTAACACACTTGGAAAGTCGAGAGACAAGATTCAGCAAGTGCCTTGAAACAGCGTATGCTATGTTCAAAAACCTCAAGTGGTTGTAGCTATTATGATGGGAGATGACAGGCAGGTGATCATGGGAAAAATGTGATGGTGGCCACTAACGATATGGATCACAACACACAGTGCAGCAGCTTGATGCTCATCAGACTGTGTGGACCCAGACCGGTCACAGTGCCCATGCTGACCTCAGTCAGTGTATACCCAAAATGCTCTTGTGAAAATAGGGATCCTACATAACTGTTGGGATAAATTTCAGCTCATGAGCATGTATGGATGACATATTTGTGTCTGCTATGGAAATCTATGTGTCCTTTGAAATGATTAAAGCCACTTTAGAAACACTTGTGAATACATTTATCAGGTTGGGTGGATCTGACCCCCCCCCTCCATCTTTAAAACTGTACCATATGAAACAAGCACCATAAAGAACAAAACCAAACAAAATTCATATAGTCAAACCACTGTGCCCCTACTTTTCATGAACCTCCCAAATTAATTATCATAGCAAACTGAAATATACATGTAACCGCTCATACCAAATACTAGTTGCAAACAAGAAACCATGAGATGGCTCATACGAACTAACACGTGTATCATCTTTTAAATCATTAGCAGGTTAAAAATGCCAACAGATGACAGCTCTCTCTCAGCTTTTAAATGGTTTTTCAGTGGCAGACGGCTCATTTTCAGTCTCATCCCATTCATCTTCTATCTTTCTCTCTATCACCTTCTGCTTATTTCCCTTTTGTGTCTCTAAAGCACAAGCACACAGACACCGGAGGTCATGGTTTGGTGTCATAATCATCCAAGTAATCACAGCAGAGAAGGAGACGACGACGATGGAGCGCTGATTGCGGCCACCTCTCAATGGCTGTTGAAAACTGGAAAGTGGACGCCTCTGTTTGCTGTCAAGGACTCCAAGTCATCACCAGCTCGTCTCAGTTTCACACAAGCAAAGACACACACGGGGCCACAGCAAGCATAGTGACCTTGCAGATGCTTGGTTAGGTTTTCAGTGTGGTAGGAGACATTTACTCTGTGGTTAAGAGACTGAATTGTTAAATAAAAGACAAGAGAGACGAGGTGTTGACATCAAGCATCCAAGAAAACAGCACATATTCATAATTCAATTCAATTCAATTCAATTCAATTCATCTTTATTTGTATAGCGCCAAATCATAACAAAGATCATCTCAAGGC